>JAKOGI010000053.1:225000-742500 GCA_029747015.1 Carnegiea gigantea | reverse complement strand
ACTGTCGGTAATAGTCCACGCGTATAAAGAATACCAATTACGCTAATAATAATACCAAGTGACTACTAGAGTCGCTTTAGGGTTTCACATCCTAAACTCGAGAACTCGATAGATGGTGGTTCGTCCATGAGAGAGAAGTAGAAGAATATGGAAGATATAATATTCGCGTCATAGCGTCTCACAGGGCTAACCCCCTTAAACCCCTTTATATAGGTTAGGGGGTAATAAGGGTTGTCGCCCTAGGCGACTTAAGTGGCCGTCGGGCCTAATCTCATTAGGCCCGTCCAACAGTTTCCACTCGGCCACTTAGGCCGTAAAATACGTATTCTCCATGTATCACAACTCCTCACGCTTCATACCAGGAATAGGACGTGTGACCAAAAATAACAAGTAGTGTTATATTAAATTACCATCCAACTAACATAACACTTTTACGAAATACGATACCCCAAAAATATCCCAAGACATCACCAGTGGCATCTCTAATCCATCATATGATTATGTTCTCAACATAATCGCCCGGGCTGATATGGTGATGATGGATAGATTTTTCCTTAAACACTCATGAAATCTCATCTTAGCTTAATTGCTTTCCTAACGTGTTCTCGCTGAACCGTATACATCGTGGTTCTTGAGAATCACAATAAAGTAGCATCATTAAGTTTCGACTTAATATCATAGCTTTAAATCAAAGGGTTATCGTCCATAAGGTCACACAGTGACAAGTGATAGGAAATTCAATTGTCACCCCACATATGAGCCGTCTTATAAGCACACACAGTATGAGATGTGTGTCACGACATAACTCCCACTTAGTTGGGTTCGTCACTCTTTATGCCATGTGAATTATCAGTCTAGATTTTCACCTAAAAATCTAACCTGAGCCACTACATCAACATACTGAATGTTGGTCTTGATACTCAAGATTCGGCTTTTAAGGCTTCAATATGAAAACTTATTTCATACTCGACTCCCTCGAGTCTCATCTTAGTTTTACTAAGGCGACTATATTCATTCCACTCACACACTTCCAGTGTGAGTAATTAATGTTGCACACCTAGTGCTAATATAATTCAATCTCATCCTACCCGCTACTCAAGCGTCAGGGTGATTGCCTGTGTGGCTAGGCCAATCAGAAGCCTGTGACATTTTAATATGCCTAATGTACAACAATGAGCATCTTACCCATAAAAGAAACATATCTATCACGTAACAGAACATGTCTAAATACCAAACCTTATGAAATCCAAGACTCAACCAATGAGTTTTGGACACATCACTAGGAATGGGTTTAGTTAAGGGAACATAGCACCTTGTTAGTGTACATATATATACCATATGACAATGCTTTTGTCTCTATAGTACAAGACACACAATCTACTTCCATAGTTGACATTATTGTGCAGCTTTACTTCTTTGCTGCATCATGACATGGCTTTCCCACTCAGGTTGAAGGCATGTCTTGAGGTTGACTTAGACTCATCCAAGTCATTACCCCAATCAATATTTGAGTATCTTCTCAACTTGAGGCCTGCTCCTTGATAGCAAAATGCTGAGTTATCAATACCACGAAGGTAGCATTTGATTCTTCTGATGACTTGTCAATCAGGAAGTCTTGGGTTACTTTGATAATGACTTATCAAATTATCCGCAAAGCAATATCAGGTCATGTACATAACATGGCTTTCATTAAGCTTACTATGATGCTAGGGTTAAGGACATTGTTCATTATCTCTATTTTGTCATCTGTTTTAAAGCATTGGGCAAGACTCAAGGTTGGACCCTTCTCAACTGGAGTATCTATGGGTTAGGAATTATAAACCCAAAATCGTTCCAAGACACTTTGATGCATGCTTCTTGGGACGGCTTTGGATTATTTTCACTCCTAGGACATACCTAGTTTCACCCATGTCCTTCGTCTCAAAGACATAGAATGACTACTTTTTAGTAGTTTTAATCATCTCCAAGTTGTTCCTAGTCAACAGTATGTCATTAACATGAGGAACGTAATCCCTATGTTGATCTTTCGACATATACAATGGTCTTCTGAAACCATTTAAGGCAAAATGACTTTATGGAATCTAAAGTACCAAGAACTGAAAGATTGGTTAAGATCACATATGGACCTTTTAAGATGACACAAATTGTCCTCTTATCCATTTGGTACAAAATCAATGGGTTAGTCCATATAAATCTCTTTCTGAAGATCACCATTGAGAAAAACAATCTTTACTCCATTTCGAACAACTCAAAGTCCGAATGGGAAACCAGGGCTAGGAGTGTCCGGGCCTGAACTTATCAATTGAACTATCCATCCGATGTTTTATCTTGGAGACTTACATCGGAGTGGAGTTTCAACGAGTTCTCAAACCTTGTCAGTGAGTCCATCTCATCCCTTATGACATCCAGTCACTTTTGCAATTTAGTGAGCCAATCGCCTCTTGATAAGAGGTAGATCCCTAATCTCCCGATGGAGTACATAAGAATATTTTTTTTCCAATTTAAAAAAAAAGTCGAAGAATTCTTCCATGCTTAGTCCTTGGGATCCTGGGACCTTTATTATTTGTCTGCCTAGGTAAGAAATCTCTCCTCCTTTCTCTAAAAGGTAAGGGACTAGGAGTTTCTCCTCCTTTCTCTAAGAGGTATGAAACCTTGATTAAGAAGAGAAGATTACTCCCACTATCCATTGGAGGTGGGATCCTGAACATGAGAACTAACTGTATGTTCAGGAATAACTCTCCTCAACAATTGGAGATTGAGGACTAATCTCATTCTCCTTGACAGACAAACCTTCACCATTCTTACCAAGTAAGGAATGTGTACCATCCTTGGTGATTTAGTGAGAACTCAAATCCTCCCCCTCATCAAGAGGTAGTTGAAGGTCTTATTGTAACATATATAAATTTAGGCCCTTTCCAATTGCACCAAATGCTAAGAAACTCATCCTTAAGAAAATCAACATTGCAGGATGTTGTTTCACGAAGAAAATATCATGATCTCAATTGGTTTAAAGAGTTTTAATATTTCGTACCAATTGAGTCATACTACCGCTATAAAGTATATGAACACATCGAGTACTTAATAACAGTGGGATAGTAGGTACATATACCTATATCATGAATATATGTAGCTCCATGATATGCTTTCATATTCATGGACCCGCAGATATCTAAAGTGAACGAAAGTTAAGAGATTTGATGGACTCGAAATCTTATAAAAAGATTTCCTATTGCTGTACTAGTTAGGCATAACTCACATTTTGCACCTTAAGCCTAGTGAGTTGGTCTTACAAGGCCATCTTTAGCTAGTCTATTAACTCTATCTTGACCCTCATGGTCAAGTCGAGCATGCCTAAAACAGAGTCGAAAATGGGACATGGATGGAAGATGTTCTATTTTGTCCATTGAAAATACCTTTCAATGTGACATGGCCAAACAGATCACCATACCATATGATGTCTAAGACATCTAGATGAAAATTAAAGAAAACTAATCTTAGGAACAGAAGACACAAGGAAACATCGCACCCCAGGTACATAGAGAGCATCGAAAAGAGACAACGTAGTCCCTTCAAGGAGCCTCGAATGATTTGTCCTTAATTCAATGACATCTTTTCTATTGTCGTTACCTAAAATGACGATTTGTGAATTCACCGTGTAGTAGTGAAAGTTCACAAAAATCAACTCAATCCTGAACTATGTACTTGATTGTCCCCGTATCTACAATCCACTGAGGATCATAGTTAGCAACAAATATTTGAGAGCACACATATTATCCAAGAGTAACTGTGGAAAGAAGTACCTTAATCGACTTAGGACATTCTCAAGTATAAGATTCCTAGTTTCCACAGTCATAGCACTTACACGTGCTATATGCTTCTCTTTATTTCCTTAGCCTTTTTTCCTTTCGCAATACCAACCTCAGGTCCAGAACCTTATGAGGGAATGGATCTGGACGAACCTGATGCTAAGCTAATCCCATACGTACTCAACAGTGGGGTGACTTTTAATTCCCCCACTAGATCGATATTGATGCAATACGACAAAATATAACATCTTGATCGATCTATTCTCGAACCACTTTTGGAATGCTTTTAAGTTTTCTTGATACTGTTCACTGACAGTACCATCTTTGCCATCCTATGAGACCTAGAACCTAATGAGTGTCCTAACATTTCACGTTCATTCAGAAGAAACTGAATCTTCTGACATTATGTATCAGAGTTAGCGCTATCAATTTCTTTTATTGGTAAACAAATTACCAACCTTATTTTAATTGCCATATCTAAAGGTATATATTCTGTAAAGTGGACATTAGGCATATTTTTAAGTAAATAAATTATCCAAAACTCTATTATCCATGTTGTATGATTGAAAATTTCGCTAAGCTCATAATCATCTTGTACGAGCATGAATTAAAAGTTTTTATAACTTATTTATCACAATTTTCTATGAAACAAAATTTATGGAGAACATTATGATTAAACAAATTAACATTTCAGATATATCACAAAGATGTCCAACTTAATGTAAACCAAATTTACATGAAGTTATCTCATTATTTATGACTGCTAATATGCCATTTAGAATTCTATCAATGACATACCAAACATAAAATTCAAATTATTATAGAAAACACATTTATATAATAAAATGAATCTATATTGCAAAACATATTTGAATAATAACATATTACAAAACAATTTCATAAAATGCCCAAATAGCATTATATAAAACACATTTATATAATTATATATAACATGAAACTTATTCAAATGTTACTCGTAAATTATAAAACACATTTATAATATTATCAATTTAAATTTCATAAAACCAATTCATAAAATACCGCTATATTACACAATTAGCAGGTAACATGAAATGAATCTACATTCATTAATTTGGACAAGGAAAAAGTGCTAAAACAATTAGCAAATTTACTACAACTCATGTAGTTCATATATAAAATATATTTGTACAATACTACTAATTGGTGATTGACATAAAACATATACATGTAATCGAATGCAACATAAATTGTAATATGAAATATATTCAAATATTAATCGCAATTAATCATACATAGAACAAATCTATATAATATTAAAATTAGGATGAAACAAGTTCATAATAAAGCTTGCAAATTATATAAAATGTATTCATATAATATTGCAAACTTAAATTTCATGAAACAAATTCATAAAATAATCAAATATCCTATATATCCAAATAATAGCATGAAACTTGTTCATGTAAAACTTAATGAATCATTTTTTTTTGATTAACTACATCAATGACAGAACAACTAACTAACTTATAATTGCTCATGTTTCTGCATAAAATTATTAAATCATGAAACATATTCATGTGATGGGATATTATATAAAACATATTTATATAATATAACCTATGAAATATATTTATTTACCGACCAAGGGGATCTTTATATCACATAGATATTTATTGAGTTCGAGTAAACAAATTTACGTCATACGCACTAATTTTATATATGAAACAAATTCATATAACGTCAATACAATGGATCAATAACAAGTTACTCGGTCAAGAAAATATCAAGTTGATGCATATATAAAACGAATTTATATATGACATTAAACATATTAATGTTTTTATAACGAAATTATGCATTTTGAACTAATTCAAAAAAAAAAAAACTCAATTCAACGAATGAATTAACTCCATGAAACTTTATCAACTTGAACATCATTATAATTTAATTATAAATGATACCATAATTAATAATAATAATTGAGTTAATAGCTCAGCATAAAATATTCATGGAGGCCCAAAGCAGAAATAATAAAACATGGTCGAAAGGAAAAACAGCCCCAAAAACATTTTTAATGAAGGCCTAAAAATGTGGATATATTTGAGTGACTTTTTCACTCTATGACCCTAACTCTCCTTTCTATCCTCTTTCTCTTTCTGGCCCTACTGATACTCGAAAAGGACCTTTCTCTGTCCCCTCTGTGTTGCTCGACTCCTCGCCATGGTTAGGGAGCACCGAGCTCCGCTCAGCCCTATTGCCCCCCTCGGCCGTTCGCCGACCATCATGCCCCGAAAAACCACCCATGTGATGTCGAACCATCGCCACTAAAAGGTATCTTTTCCCTTCGATCCATGCTAACCTGACGAGAACGGACACCGTCATCGAGTAGATTGGCCGAGGCTGAGTCCGATGATGCCGCCCACGCACCCAACGCGCCACTGAGGCAGCGGTGCGTGGGTGTACGCGCCTCCAAGAACGGTGTTTTTTGCGGTGCTTTCTCGGTGGTTGCGTAGATCAGCGTGTACAGTGGCTAATGAAGGAAGAAGGGGACCGAAAGAAGGCCTCGTCGGCAGCGCGTGTTTACACGCGCCCCCCTTCCCTCATCGGTTCCTGATGGGTATGCTTTTCCCTTTCCTTTCACCCCCTTTTTTTTGGTTGCTAGGTCAGTGAGGGCCACGGAGGCCTCACTTCGGTGAGGGCCACCGAGGCCCCGCCGTGTTCGCCACCACGAAGGTGGCGGTTGTGGAGTCGACAGTCTCTTAGGAATTTTAGGTTTTAGAGAGACAAAGAGGTCGTTTTAGGGTTAGGGTTATGGTTAGGGTAGAGGGGCTCATTTTAGGGTTATTCCTTTTCGTTGATTTTATTATCAGTGATTAAGGAGACGGATTACGCCTACTGATTATGCAATTTGCACATAGCATGGATCATGGCAGCAGAATACCTTAGCATCGATTAATCAAATCTGGTGTTTCAAAAACAAATAGAAACATGCATGTATCTCGCGGTTGAACTAATCAGGGAAAAGGAACAGTCTTTGGCCTGAATTAATCATGGACATGCTTTGGCAGAATCACTATGATATGTATGTAATTTGTATGTATATTAACAAGAACTGATATGAGTATATTAGCATGAATCTATCTGGACAGATTGATAATAACATGAGTATGTTCATGATTAGCAGACTCTAATATGTTCATGATAGTAAATCTGCAGTTTCTAATATGTTCTGGGCATCATAATAACATGAGCATGCTTCGGATTTTAGCAGTTTGCATAATCACGAAAATTGAGCAAATTAAACGAATAAAAATAGCATGCTTTTAACGAATCAGTTTCGGCAGATTTATTAATCTTTCAATCGGGACTAATTCGAACAGTTTAGACTCTGATACCACTGTAGAAATAAATTAGGACTAACTTGGATGCGGAAATATACTGTCGGTAATAGTCCACGCGTATAAAGAATACCAATCACGCCAATAATAATACCAAGCGGCTACTAGAGTCGCTTTAGGGTTTCACATCCTAAACCCGAAAACTCGATAGATGGTAGTTCGGTCATGAGAGAGAAGTAGAAGAATATGGGAGATATAATATTCGCGTCATAGTATCTCACAGGGCTAACCCCCTTAAACCCCTTAATATAGGTTAGGGGGTAACAAGGGTTGTCGCCCTGGGCCACTTAAGTGGCCGTCGGGCCTAATCTCATTAGGCCCGTCCAACAATAGACCTTTCCAATCTTCATATTGTAGCTAACCTCGTGCATAAATTCTCAACAACAAATTTATGTAATGTCATCCTAGGCAATTCACTCTTATGTGGTTGTCTTATAAGTATGTAAAATTGTTACTGCTTTGCATGTTCATTTGCGCCGCCAAAAACCACAATTAACTTGTCTACATATTTGTTATATATCGCGTGTTGAGGATGCGGCTAGGAAATATTATTATCTTATGCAAGTCTTCAAGGCATCCATAATACCTAAGTAAAAGTGGCCTCCTGTCCTATTGGTGTCCCATTACATTTTCTTCTAGTCTTATATCAAATCAAGCACATCTCTCTTGTCTTGTTAGCCTTTCTTGAATATCCTACACTCCATGTTAGTTACCCGCACATTGTTCCAGAATTATCGTACATTTTGAATTATACGCTTTTAGAGTACTATAATTCAAAAAGTTAATTCTAAAATAATGCACTGTTTTAAGTTTTTAAATAATAAAATGCATTTTTTACATAGTATATTATAGTTATTTAAGATCTATACGATGTTTAAAATAAGCTAAATTAGGTATAAAAATTAACAATGTTTAGATTTTTTTTTTTTGGTTGCAATTAGAGAATAATATCTTTAAAAAGTTAAACTTATGAGAATGGATAGATTTAAGCTTTCACTTTTTGGCATCAAAGGACGATATCCTTTTTTTTTTAAAAAAAAAAAAAAAGAGATTTAAGTATACATACATGCAATGTTATATGAAAACTTATGTGTATATACCTTGAACAACTTATCAGACATGAGATGATAAGAAGTGCGACTTCATTTCTCCTTTTTTAAAATTTTGAATCAACAACCTTCCATTGCTTGAGAAAGCAAAACTTGTAAATTTCATAACTCTATGTCCACCATTTTCAAGAGGGGTATTAATCTCCAGCTTTGCACCAACGGAGAAGGCAGGCAGGCAGGCAGGCAATTTTTGTAGAATGGATTTTAGGCTGCAAATACTTGAAGCAAGCTTGCATAGGTAAAAAAATGGGTAGATCCGTAGATGAACTTAACTTGGCTATTTGGGGGGGGGGGGGGTTCCATGGGGAAGGTGAACTTTCCGAGAAAAAGTACCCGTGAAAGGAAGGAATGAGCAGTTTTTTTTTTTTTTTTTTTTCGGTTTTTTGATTTGAGGAAGGGGACGTGTTGTTGGTTGAAGGGGAGAGAGACTCTGACACACTCTGTCAGTGGAGGCAGTTACCAAGAATAATCAATGATTGAGATTCCTCAAGATATAGGTCTGACTTGGTAAAAAGTTTTTAGCTTAAAGAAGTTTTTTTGTGGGTATCAATTATTTAACTTTGATCAAAAAATTTTTTCATATTATTCCCCTTTTTTTGATATAATTATATTTATGATAGTTAGTGCAAAAATCCTACTCTTCATTTTCAAATGGGTTACATATAACATTGGACTTTTTATTTTAGATTTTTTCATTGGTTTTTTGGTCTTTTGGGGCAAGAGTTGTGGAAGGTCATGATATTTAAATTAACGATTTTAATTTTAAAATTTTCTTCAATTTAAGAAATAATGTAGATTAATTAGTATTTTGTGGCGTAGATCTTTCTAAATGTTATTATATTATAAATTTCAATTATTACCAAAAATAAAATTAAAGTCAATTAAACAAAAAACTATGATAATAAATATTAAATTTGGGTGAATTTATAAGTGTAATTTTATATATTTTACAAGTCACAATCTATAATTCACAATTCATGTTAAAAAGAAAAATAAAAATGCAATAAAAATAATTATGTTATTAAAAAAGTAATGAAGTTTTGCTAAGGGGCACAAGTGAAATTTCACCAAATAAGCTTGTTAGAAACAACTAATTTTACCAAATACTTCTTTCAGAAACAGTTAATACAATTAGCTAAGTCAAACAGCTAATGCAATCAGGTAACAGCTAACAGCTAATCCAATCAGCTAACATCTAATAGCTGATTGCCAAACAGGGCCATAAATCAACAGGTATGAGGCACCAAATGTCTGAAATTTACTGCCCTGCAAGTCAAACCTATTTTACTTTTATTATAGATATAGATAAATATGTACCGTAGAGATGCAATTTTGTAGCTAAATCAAGGGTTGTCAATAAATACAACTCTTAAAATAAAGGGGATGAGAGTCAACCTCATCTTCTTTTATTAGATTATAGATTTTAATTTTTGTGCCTTCTAAATAAAAATATTTTTTCTGTTTCAAGTTAAGAATGCCATTTTCTATTATTGAAGTATTTTCTTCCAAGTTTTTTATATTTTTGTAATTTTCTTAGAATTCAAATAGATTTCCGTTAATAATTAAAAATTTTTAGAAAAAATTCAAAATTGTAGATCAAACTGGTTGAAAAGTGGTATCTTGGATAAAAAAACTGCAATACAATGATGTGCTTTTTTTTCAATAAAGAAGCTAAAGCAGTGGCAAAGTTTTGGGGGGGGGGGGGGGAATTAGATCATGGAGCATTTTCGAGCAAAGAATTCAATGAGAATATGCCTTGAGTACCTACCACTTAACTCATTAAAGGGGAGGCATACATGCACGTACAGAATCACAAAAGTTATTTTAGATGGATTAGGAATTCAAATTCTTATGACAAATCTTTATAAATTTTATGAGCTAGAAGGAACAATGGAGGAGTAAGGGCCTCTTGTTTTGACCTAAACACTAGAAGAAACTTGATGAGGCTACAAAAATTTGAAGAAATTTTAAAAAATTGAAAGATAAAGAAAAAACTTATATAAACATGGAATGCAAGGAGATATGTTAAAATTTGAGTAAATTCATATAAATAAACAAGTAAAATGAATAATTCATTTTTAACTTAAGTATGGTCATACCTAAGACATGAAATTTTAGTTTGATTTTGGATTGAGAACAAACTATCTTGTATTTTTGAGTTTATTTTAAGTTTCTTTATATTTAATCCAATCAATTTAAACTTGGATAGCCCCCACCCCTCCAAAAAAAAGAGCAAGTCCTATTGCATATATAGAATGGAGTATGAATGTGGTCCTTTGATTTCAATATTTGTATCATAACCCTGCAAACACATATTCGTAAAAAGTATATTAACAAATATACCTTAAAAAATTAATATACGATGCACATGTGATTAATAAGAACATAAATTTTCGAAGGTGTTATAAGAAAGTGCCAAGTTTAGTAAGGAATAATTTAAAAATGGGAGAAATTTATGAGGCTTGGCGATGGATGGCGATAGGGGGGGCTCTGGGTCTCTGAATCACAGCCTCGTGCTCCTTTTTTTCCGAATCAAATAGTAAGAAATGGCATAAGGAGCACGCGGAGTAAAATATGGACGCACGGTACGTCTGAACTTGCAATTCCCATTTTGCAATCCCCACTTACTGTAGTAAGCCCCCTGAAAAACTTCTCTTTGCTACTGCTGCTGCTGCTGCAACAATCCCCCCATATCTCTCTCTCTCTCTCTCTCTCTCGTCAGCGAGGGCTCCATTATCAGGTACTTCCTTTTACCTTCTTCTGTTTGCTGTGTTCATACTTCTTTGTTAATCGCATCTGGGTTTTGATTCTTTGAATCTGGGATCATTATTTGAGGATTTGGGCATTTTAAATTCAGGGTTTTGATTAAAACTCTCAGGGATGATGTGGGTTTTTGTTCTTTTTTGCTTTAATTGATGTTTAGGTCCATTAATTTGTGTTTCCAAAGCATGATTTGCAGCCAGGAAGATCCGTTTGTGTTATGTGACCATGTTTGATTTTGTGATTGCAAGTTTTCCCTGTAGTTGCTATGTTTGATTCTGTGTAATCTGGATTCTAGGTTTGTTCAGTTTTGCTGAAAATCTGGTCCCCCCCCCCCCCGGGTATCTCTGGCTATTATGTTGGTGGGTGGAGATGGTGACTGGAGGCAGTTGTGTAGTGTGAAGATATATTGATTTCTTTAGGGTTAAGCTAGATATCTTGATTTCTCGTTGGCATTGAGCTCCTGTGATTTTTAAGTGAGTTGTCCACTTTATGAATAGCTGAAAATGCCAATTTGGAGAAGTTTTTTCTTCATGGATTGTGTGGAATAAAGCAAAATGTCTTCATAAACTGTCCACAGGCTTTCTTTATATGGAGTCGCAGGGAGTCCATGGTTTTTAAATTAACGGTATAATGAAAGCAGTTTCTCTATAATTACACATTTCAGGGTTAAGCTAATACATCAGCCCAAAGCTGCCTTAGGCTGACTCTTGGTGTGTGGATGGATTTATTTAGTTTTAAGATAGAAAATTGATTGGTCTTTTCCCAAATCGTATGGAGAAGGGTTGGGTTAAATATTCAATATTTACCACCTTGTTCTCTTGAATCTTTTCTCCCATATACAAGGTGGTAGTTTGTTAGTGGACACTGTACCTTGTACATGTAAGTGATGGCATGGTCTCGTTTTGGTAAAGTTGGTAGCTATCTTATATAATTGCTTGGAGTTTATATATCATTTCAAAGTTTTACCATATTTGTTCTTTTTTGTCTTTTATTCTGCCCCTCTTTTGGGAAGTGGGTGGGTCTTTTTCAGCTGAAACAGATGCAACGCCATTGTAGCTCTTAAGGCCCTGTTCTTTTTGTGGGCAAATTTGGCTGCCGCTCTCATTCCTTTCCTTCCCACTCATTTCCACTCCGTTTCATTCCTTTTCACTCCTTAAAGATAAATACCACTCCTTCCAACTCCCTTCTATTTCCTCCCACTCCTTTCCACACCTTGGTATCAATAATTTCATCTCTCTCATGCCATTCCATTCCTTCCCACTTCATTCTGTTCCTTCCCATTCCATACCCGCTCCATCCCTATGAAAAGAACAAGCCCTAAAATGGCTCTGATTTTCAGTCGTGGTTTGTTCTAATAATCAACACAATTGTCGCAAACGTTCCCTACATAATTACCATTTTGCTTGAGATAGCTTTGAAATTCATATGAATCTTCTGGACCTATACTATGCCAAAAGAACTTGGAGAGGTTGTCTCCCTTTGCCGCAAACACCCCCCCCAAAAAAAAAAAAAAAGAAAAAGGGAAATTGTGACTGCTCTACTGCAATTACCATTCTTAGAATTTTCCGTTGTTGACTTACCTTAGTATTTAGAGGCAGCTGAAAAGATATTATAAGATCATTGAAAGTCTTATTGGTTGAATGTTAAAATGTTCCCCCCCTGATGGAAGTCAAAATGTTTCCTTCACTTTGGATTTATTCCATGTAAAATTGATAGAGGAAATCCACAGTAGTTTGTGTAGTCTATTATTCAATGGAATAGCCCTGTTTCTTTTAGCACTATTTTTATCCTTTGGTAGGAACCCTTCTTGTCAAAATAAGTCTTCCATTCATCTTGATTTCCTCAAATCCTCCCCTCTATGCATTAGATCCACATTACGTCTCTATTGCTGTTGATGTTGTTTTTAGTGGCATTTGATGAAGTGAGAATGCATTCCTATTCTTCTTGTTTGATTTTTGTATATGATTCCACTAGATCAAATTTTCTGCTAAAATAGGTAGTGTTTACCGTCAATGTAAAGTGACATGATGGTTTGCTGCTTTCTGCTATCATCACGTTCTAAAATGATAGGGTCTTGTGGGGTATCTAGTATGGTATTCATGTTTTTGTGTTTGGCAAATGGTTTTACTTTAAATTTTCAGACAAGACAGGTGAATTTTGTGTTCTTTTCTTTGACTAATATCTTTAGGTCCATAGCATGGATGATGATAAGGGGCTTGACCTCAGTCTCGGATTACCCTGTGGTGGTTCATCTACCAACTCAAAAGATAGGAGTGGTAACTCAGCTGATGCTAGGACTGACACTGATGAGAGAACCAGCAAAATTGTGAATGATTTCAAAAATTTCCTCAATGCTGGTATTCCACAGACTTATCAGAGTATTGATCCTGTAAAGCCTCAAGAGAACTTTTTCAATAACTTCTCACAGACTGGTTCTGGTGGAAATGCCTCTAGTAGTGGGCCAGTGCTTGGTGATAAGCGTAAAAGTATTTTCAATGAGATGAACAACCAAAAGAAGCAGGAGACAGAAGCTCGTAGTCCGGATTTACAGGATAAGGGCAAAACATCCTATATCTCCATCACAACAGATGAGGGTTCAACAGCTGATAATGAGGATGTGGCAGAATCTGAAGCTGAAGGTTCAAGCTCAAGGACTGTCTCTCACTGTGAGGATGGATTAAGAACGCATGGTGGTAACAGTGGCTCTTCGAAGGTTCCTAAGGAAATTCATGCTAAAGCCAATGTTGGTACTCCTCCCTTTCCTGTTCAAACACTGAATGCCTTGAGTTCTCCTTACTCAATAACCATCAAAGAGTCTTCCGCAGTTGGTCTATCAAGCACATCAAGTTATCCACGAGTAAGTATGATGCAGTCAATTCCTTGTACTAGCGGTGAGCGTCCAGCACTGCATATTACAACTCCTGGAAATGTTCCAATGACACTTGGATATTCTTCTGTGCGTGTTCCAATGATTGATAAGGATAGCCCTTGGCGAATGGTTGCTCATCCTCATTCCCTCCACTCTCCTTATGCTGGCAGAGCCATCCCAACATCAGGTAAACCTGCCTATGTTCTTATTTCTGTTCTGTTACGGTGGATTCATCCTGAGACCTTGCACTTGGGTTAATTTGGGCCAATTTTGGGTTTGAGTTATGTTTGAGTCTGTTATTAGTTTGCCCAATAATCTTGCACAAAAACTAGCATCAGTGTTAGTCAGACAATATCTATATATGTTCAACTGGAGATGAGTTAATTTAATTTCAGGTTCAAGTTGGGTTACCTTTTGGGGCCTAGGCCATGTCCTCGGGATGGATTAACTGGTAATAGATCAATTTTGGTTAGCCTTTGTTATACTTTTTTGTGTTGCTTCCATAGCGGTTCCTTTTTGTTATTTTGATGAAGGAATTTGAACTTGAAACAGTATTGGTCTATTGGAGACCGTTGAAGTTGACTATCGTTTTCAAACAAAAAAATTTCATGCATTCTTCTAGAATCGGCCTATCTGCTTTCGAGATAAGGTTGCTTACATCTGGAATCTAGACTCAGCTTAGATAGGGTCGAGATTGGGAGTAGTAGTTATTGGAGATCATGTCACATCAAACTGAGTGAAATGGCAAATAGGCTTCACCAATCATCACAAAGTTGCCTTGGATTCTTGTGTGGTTATTTTCAAATGACTCTGTGAATTCATTTACCTTAGTGCGGACTGTGGCTGGTTATTGAGGGGACTAGATGAAAGAAACCTGAGACATTATGTTAAGACCTTTACGAGCTTGTATTGTGAGACCTACGGGTTCTTGGGCCATGAAAGAGCTCAACAGACTTATGTTTCTTTGTGTGCTTCAAATAGCTTTTTTATCGGATCATTGAATTGTCAGATAATGAGTGCAGTTCAGACTTAGTATTTCTGTGATCTTATGTCATACCTGTGCCCAGTGCAATACTTAAATCCAGTTAATGGTGCATATATTGTAAGATAGTTTCAGGTCATTGTTATTAGTTAGCGAGTATGATACTTGTATTAGTTCATTGTTATTAGTTAGTGAGTATGATACTTATAACCGGTTGTTGGTGCATGTATAATATATTGTAAGATAGTTCCACTTCATTGTTATTTGGTTAGCCCCTGTATTCAAGTTCAACATCTACTGTTGAAGTTTATGTTAGACAGAGAGAAATCTGAGACATTATCTTAAAATCTTTGTGGTTTGATGATTATATGTCAGATGATAGATGTAGATTTAAGTGATTTTGCAAACATAAGTCATATTTATGCACATTGGTGCATATTGTCATGGCTTCAACTTTAGTCTTTAGTAAAGTTTGATGTCTTCTATTGGCATGCAGTTCCACCACAAGTGACCATCCCTAGTTCGTCTGGAGCTCCACGGCCTGACTTGCGCCCATCAGAGCAGGTCAAAGGGCAAACCAAACTGCTAGCCGGTGAAGAAGGCTCTTCTCGGACACAAGATGAAGTACAGAGAGAAGAAAACAGTTTCCCTTCTGAGTACCCAGTCATCAGGCCAGGCATTGCTGCTGATGTTAAGTTTGGAGGGTCCGGTTCCTTCCCAAACTTACCATGGGTTTCGACAACTGGGCCAGGGCCCAACGGTAGGACGATTTCCGGGGTAACATACAAATACAACGCGACCGAAGTGAAGATAGTTTGCGCCTGCCATGGGACCCACATGTCCCCTGATGAATTTATCCGCCATGCTGCCGAACAGCAGCCTAACACGGCTGCTACCCCCAATTTAGCTCCCCTCCCAAATGGCAACCCTGCGGCCTCCACCAAGAGCTGATTTGTTTGCCCTATGATGACTAACGAAATGATGAAAATCAGGCATCTGAGGTAAACGAATCTGAGCTTCTAGTACATATTTTTCCACATTCAATTTCCTTGAACCTGTTTTAGTAGTTTGCATAATTACGGGACATGTTTGTGGGGGTGACTATACATATGATAAGCAGGCATCGTTGCCTTGCTAGAATGTAATATTGGGATCATCCACCTGTATAAATTACCACATAAAGATGGGCAAGCTGCTTGTAACAGCCTGGTCCGTATGTTCTAGAGCCAATTTTGCCTTTTCCCCTTTGGATGATCTATATGGTTTTTTGTAATAAAAGTTCCGATTGCTGGATCAGTTTTTGGTGGGATGTCTTCAGTATTGCGGTGTTCACTGTACAGGCAGTGGAAAAGGTGACTATTAGGCAAATTTTCAACCTTGGATTTCACTGGCTTGAAGCAAGGCATCTCCCTAAGTTGTCGTCTATTACTTGTCATAGAATACTAGGCAATTCTTTGGAACCCCCCCCCCCCAAACAAAAAAAGGAATGGTAGGCTGGCTTTTCATTTCAGGGTTTGACTAGCCTCTTTGCAACTGGATGCTGCAAGTAGGATGGTATGCATTTAACTCTTTTCACACCCTAGACATCTATTTGGTGATTTAATGGTTTCTGCACTCTGGTGTAGTGTCATGACCCTCAATATTGCCTCGTTGTTTGTATTCTTTTATGGATAGTTGTGGATGAAGTAAAATGTCGTGTTCTTTTGTTATTTAGGCCATGTTCTTTTCGTTGGTCAATTCTAAAATACCAACCTCAATCTACTTCAACCCACTTCAACCTACTTCTATTATTTTAATCAAGTTTAATTTATCACATAAAAAATTCAACCCATTTCAATCTACTTCAATCTACTTCAACTTAGTTCAGTCCATTTCAATCCACTTCACTCATTTACCAACCCTTATTTACCAACGAAAAGAACAGGCCCTTGATAGCAGGTAAGTGTCTTTTAGATTCACAGTTTAACTATCTCTGTACTTCAATTCTACGAGTAAGATAGTATTCATGTAACTCTTTTGGCATGTTATGAGGCAAGAGCGAGATCCCGAGGTTTGGATTTATTTACCATTTTTGCAGTCTAATATTGCACCAATTTTTTTGCCAAGCAGACCTAGCCCACGAGGCCCCTATCTCAGGTACCTATCAGGCCACAACAGGTCAGGGAGGATATGTCAAAGCCCTGAGCAGAGCCCAGGCACATAAGCCCTCCTACACAATTCTTGCACAAAGCAGAATTGTGTGGCCCCCTGATTGAACGCGGGAGAAGGGGGGTTGGTAGCAAGTGACCACACGGGCCAATGAAGCTTCGACAGTGTAATATTGCACCAAGTCCCTTGTTCTCATGTGTAGTTCTACACAATCTTTTCTTTTCCTTTCTTTCCCTTTCCCCATTTTTGTTCCCCTACTTGCCATATTCTCTAACGCAATTTATGACTCTGGAGTACCTTGATTCTCTGGAAATAATTATTAGGGGTCAATGTCTTTAGAATGTATTCCAAAGTACCTACTATTTGGGTAAACTATTAATAGGGGGACAATATTTTTTCGAAATAGTTACTGGCTGAAGTTTTTCTTTGCAATTTAGTCCCTGAACTTTTAGAAATTGCAGAATAGTCCATGAAATAGGAAAAATATGCTTGTTTTAACTGATTTAACTTCTTATAATGACTTTACTGGTGCTAGTTATCACAATCTACTACTTATATCTTATATATTATAAATTCTGTGGTTATAGGCCAACCATGCTCAGCAAAAATAATTAAAACTTAATTAGAGAGTTTCGACCGTTACCTGAACTTAATCAGCGCTGGACTCTGGCGTTCCTCTAGCTTTCGGTTTACAGAGATTGCTAATCTCAACCACACCTTCCTTAGATCAGGCACAGCACAGATTTATTTCGTTTCCTACCTCAAATCGTAATCATTAATCAAGTTTTTAATCTTTTTCAAAGATAGTGAAACTTTAATCAAGAAATTATAATATTTAAGACATAAGGTTCAATTGGATAACGTTTCCTACTGGGAAATTTCTTTTATTAAAAATTTGAAAATTGTTATATTACAATGGAATGCTTTGAGGGGAAACTTAAGCTAAGATCATTAGAGATGTTTGTTCATGGGGAAATGGAGAATTCCAACTTCTCTTTTGCTCAAGAATGCTCAAATGACCGTGTCCTTCTCAGCTCTCGACCTCTCTATTTATAGAGGGGATGGGAGTACATAGGATGCCCTAAAGGCTACAGTACATAAAGATTTTTCACATGGTTGCAGTACACTGACGGTTACAGTACGCACTTTATTTTACAGACCAGACACTTGTCAAAATAGTACAATAATGGGACAGCCTTTTCAGAATTTTTAATGATGACAAGACTAGTCATCATTATTGAGATTCTGCATACCTTCATTTCCAATTATATCTTCCAGACCATCATTATCTGAATATTCATTGATTGCTTAAGATACTCTGGATCATATTCTTAAAATAGCTCAAGAAAATATTTTTTCCCGTTTTCTGAGAAGAATTTTCCAACTCCAACATCAAAAAGATCATCAAAGATGTCTTCAGATTCTGCATCATCCACTTTCATGTAATTTTTGAACTCATTATCATAGATGAAAGTAGTGTTTCCACAATATATTAACGTTTTTTCTCGCTCAATTAATGCCCAACATTGATAATAAATGTTGAAAAATCCAACAGCCCTTGCGAATGCAGGATCAATAACTATATATATCGGATCTCCATGAATCCAATTTTGTCGTTGATCACTGAGATTGTCGCAATCAGCGATTTGGACAAGATAATGGGTTGGTTTGGCTTTTCCATTTTCATAATCAATTAGGGCGCTGTAAACCTCTAAAGTTAGGTATATGCGAATTGGAATTTTTATTGGTCCTTCAGGAGATTTAAGAATCCAATGGAACCTTTTGAGCATATATTGTTGGAACTTAGTTAAGGTTGGGAAAAATGAAAAATTTGGATCGGGAACTTCTGAGAAGTAAAATACCATCCCATATTTCCAGGCTTCGAAGATAGGATCACGGGGAGATAATGAATTGGCTGGGAAACAAATACCTCGAACTGCAGATCTGTCGGGAAAATAGGTCGTTGTATTCTAAGACTCCCAAATATCATAAAAATAATGATGATAGAAGTCGGTGCAGGCTACATACCATTCATTGAACCATGTTTCTTGGATATGAGAACTTATTTTTTCTTGGATATCATAAGGACACCGAAGGTAGCTAATTTGTAATTCTAGAAGGGAAAATCTTTGGGCTATTAGATAGGTAGTAGAAAGTAAACCAAAGCGCGATCTACTTTTTGTATGAAATTCTAGGTTTTCAATAAGGACTTTAGTAGAAGGCGTAACCCATTTTAGTATGATTGGCATTTCATTAAGGATTTCCTCTTTTTCTGGCAGGAGATCGACTTTGATGATCATATTGGCGAGCTCTCGAGTTAGACTATCTGTCAGAGAGTTTTTCGATCCCTGTATATATTCAATAGAGAAGAAAAACTGGTTAAGTCATAATTGCTAACGCAGGAGTCTCCCTTACACTTGCATATTTGATAAATTCTTTTTCACAAAATCAAGTATTCCTTTGCAATCAGTTCGAACAAGAAAAGGTTTAGGGGCTAAAAAGATTAAGAATTTTTCAATTCCCCTTATGACTGCAAGAATTTCTTTTTCCATCATAGGATAGTTACATTCTGTTTTATTAAAGATTTCACTGCAGTATTTGTAAAGTTTTTCACCTTCTTTGATTTTGAGTACCGCACTCCAGTGCTCATTGTTAGTATCTATTTCAAGAACTAAATTATCTCCTTCATTAGGTAAATTAAGAACAGGAAGATTTTTACACATCTTTTTGAAGTTCTGTATAATTTTTGAATCGTTATTAGTCCATGTCCAACTTACTTCTTTCTTGAGTTTCTGCTGCAATGACTTTCTTAATTTAGTCAAATCTTTAATGAAATCAGAAACATATGTAAGGCACTCAAAAAACCTTTCTAGTTGTTTTTTATCTTTAATCTTTTCAGGAATTTTTTTTTTCCAGAATATGCTTTTGTGAGATGATTTGTCCAACTTTTATCTCTAGACTTAAAAACTCAATTTCTTGCTTAGCATAAATGCATTTGTTCTTACCAAGTATAATGCCATGATCGATGCATCTCTGGATGACTGCTAAGATATCATCTTTGTGTTGTTCTATGGTTTTAGAAAATATAAGGATGTCGTCGATGTAAACTAAGCAACAATGATTGAGATCTTTAAAGATATTATCAATTCTTCTCTGGAATATTTGGGGTGCATTTTTAAGACCAAATGACATTACTATCATAATGTCCTTGTAGGGCACTAAATGCAGTTAAAGGAATACTTTCTTCATCCATTTTTATCTGTCAATAATCACTTTTACAATCCATTTTCGAGAACCAAAAGTCTCCTTGAATTCTATTGAAAATGACTGTTTTATTAGGAATATAATAGCCATCAAAGACAGTATTATCATTAAGTTTTTTTGTAATTGATTATCATTCTAGATTTTCCTCTTTTTACTTCAACATGATTTCTTACCATGAAAGCAGGGTTAGTATGAGGACTCTTGCTATTTCTAATTAATCCTTTGTCAAGAAGTTCTTTAATGTATTTATCAAATTCTTGGATATCTTGGTGGGTATATACCATTTGTTTAACTCGAATGATAATGTTGGGAATTTTATAAAGTGATTTTATCAAATATTTTGTCTTTATCCCAAAATTTTAGAGGATTGTTAAAGTAGAGTTCTTTACATAATTTTTCTTTTTATTCAACAATCTACTCTTTAATAGATAATTCAAGTAATGAGATTGCCAGTGCTACTTCTCGTTGTGCAGGGATTACCTTCTCACTACGCTGGCTGCGTGTAAATTCAATTTTTTGATGAGTGTAGGCCTTACTTAATTTCTCAATAGGAACTGAGTGACCACTAATTGTAAATATTATTTGGTTTATGGTCTGAGTGCAAGGAGAATATAATCTTTAAAAATTATTTTCAATAATCATATCATGAGAGGATTGATCAATAGCCCATAGAATTGGTATAATGCATTGAATTCCTCCTAATTCTATAGATAACCCTTCTATGACTTCCTTGTGGCTCATAACACTATTATCAGCTATCCTTACTTGTAAAGAATTTTTAACTCTTTTTCACATAAATTTAGGAAATAATGATCTTTTTCTAAAGTATAGAGAACAACCACTATCTATGTAAGTACATAATTCATATTTATTATATTCTTCTAAACATATCTTTATTGGTATATAGATGCTATTAGGGTTTGTGTTGGTAGCTTCATAGGATATTTTCATAATCATATTTTTGACTAATTCATCTTCATGGATAGGTTCATTGACAGTTCTAATTTTGTACCCAATGACTTTTCTATCTAGACTTGTTAACCGATCTAGACTGGATCTTGCAACCTCAAAACTCGTTCTACTTATTTCACTGATTAGGCTAATTGTATCTTCTTTAAGCTCTTCTTTAGCGGATGAAGATCCTTCTCCCCAATCTGATCTTGTACTCATGCTTCTTAATAGTTGAGGTTTAATAGTGATTTTACCTTCCTCATCAATTTTTATTATATTTTTCTTATTAATCTAGGTCTAATGCCTCATCTTCACTGAGCTCAACATAATCTAGGTTTCCCAAGGTTTCAATAAGTTTGTTATTTTTTCTATTTTTGCATTCATTAGCATAATGTCCTACTTCTCCTCATGTTCAGCATTTGCAATTATTTTTTCCTGCAGGACAATAAGCAGTTTTTCTAAAAAATCTACGTTTTTTAGAATTTGGTTTGTTGTAATATTTTCTTCTATATTTTTCGCCTCTTTGCTTTTTAAAACTCTTTTTCTTATAAAATTTTCTTTTTCTTCTTTTCTCAATTTCTTTTCCCCATTGGTGAGGAGAATCTCACCAAGTCAAGAATTCCTTCTTTATCTTCTTTTGCTTTTGAAGATCAAGATATTGTTCATTGACCCATTTTCTCAAATAGAAAATTCTTGAATCAAGGATATCAACAACATCTGTTCCTTTAAATCATGCCATATATTTTTCATTAATTATCGAATTTATAGGATATGGCAACTTATCATAGAACATGCCAAGACTGATTTCATTATGCCCAATTTTTTAATAATATTAACTGAATTCTGTAATATAATTTTATAGGTATCTCATATCCATAGTTCTATGTTGTGAATTTTTCTTTGCCATTCTCGTGCTTTTTCTTCTGAATTTATTTTAGCTCTGATAAATTCAGTTTCAATTTCTTTACACAGACTTCTGAACATAGCAGTTGGTGTTTCCATCACTCTTAATGTGTTTTTACCATCTTCACTTAATGAATCATACCAATCAGCTAACGTGCCAGAGAAACTATGCTCGATATAATTTAGGAAGTTGGCTGCAGTCTATGTAGTATTTAAGTTTAAAATACTGGTCATTCATCTTTTCTAGTGCTCAAATATTTCTTCTCGATATAATTTAGGAAGTTGGCTGCAGTCCATGTAGTATTTAAATTTAAGATACTAGTCATTCATCTTTTCTAGTGCTTAAATATTTCTTCTCTATTACGGGCTCCATCAATGTTTAAGATATAACTAATTTGGCTAATTGGAGTAAGGTCAATCTCTTCATAGGTCGTGGTTTTCCTTGGGATAAAGTCGAAGGAAAAATTGGTTATATGTCCTGTAGGAACATTTCTAAGTCTTAAGAAATGAGTGTTTCTTCTGGATGGTTCACCAAATTCTTCAGGTTTAGGAACGATATTATTAGCAAGATTAGTCTCTGTTTCATATAAGTCAATTTCTTCTCTGATTTCGTTAATCTCATTCTCAGCAATCATTTTACCATATTTTTTGTCTAATTTTTGTTTAATTTCTTCTAATGATAACACATTATGATCATCGAGTTTAATAAGATTCATTTGCTGATATATTTATTCTTCTAGTTGGACATTATTGGTCTCTTCATTGTCTTCAGACAAAACGTCATGTTTATCACTAATTGTGCTCATGATTTTGTTTGGTTCTTATGGATTTTGTTCTTCATCAAACATTTTTTGTAGTTCTTCAAGATTGTATTTTTCATATTTCATCTTCTTTTTCTTTCTTTTCAGTAGATTTTGTACCAGATTATTCTCCTGTTTCTTTTTGAATTTTTATCTTTTGCGAAGGAAATGAAATCTTATTTTTTTGATTTTGGAAAGGATATTTATGTTGAAAAGGAGTGCTAATTCTAGGAGTAGATTTTTCACTATATCTAATCTCGTTAATAAGAGAAATATGGACAACAGTTAACTGATTCTTAAGATCTTTTATTTTAGCTAATTTAACCCTTAATTCTAAAATTATATCAGTGATATAGTTTAACTGGGGTGGGGTGCTAATGAGATATTACCATCCGGTGAGTAAACAATATGTGAATAATTAGGTCCAGGACAAGCAGATGATGGTTCAAGCATTAATCGCAGTTAATTAACTTAATTCGTCATTAATTAGCTTAATAATCTCATTTATTTTTGTGCACGTGGCTCTGATATCAGATGAAAGAGAACGTCGAGATCTATTAGTAAGCAAAAAATACAAACACAATTTTCAATTTTTCGAAAGTAAGTTTTTAAGGATTGAGGGTAGATTTGCAAATATGAAAAGTTTAAGGGCTTAACAGAAAATGTAAACAGTGAATGATCTCCTTAGAATAGTTTCTTCAAAATATTGCCCATTTTAAATATATTCTAATAATATAGTCCCTTAGTTGTGATTTACACACAAAATGGAGTATCTGGTAGTGATTTTTCCTCTCCAATGTGCTGTGTTAAGGCCCTTGAATGAACTGTCAAATGCTAAAGCGCACGTAACATTTTTTTTGGAAAAAAGAAGAAAATTGTTGTGAACTGTGAATTCATTATTTCATTTACTCAAAAAGAAAATATGTAAATGCTAAGTGGCATGTGCAGCTCTCAGTAATACCAGCCGGATATCTGGCAATGTATGTGAATATATGTGATTTTATTCCTTTCATTAGTTTCATTACAGCTTGGTTTTCCCATTAATGAAGGAACTGAGAGTCTTTTTTTTTAAAAAAAAAAAATCTTGACACAATTGACTTTAATATTCCCCCCCCTTATTTTAGCACAATTCTCCCCCCATTATTCCCACCCACAAAAATAAAAATTACCAACAATAACACCAATTATCATTACTTTGACTCAATGTTGTTGTTATTGGTCAAATTTCCAAGGTAACTCGTGGCTTTAAAATAATGCTAAGGTTTGTGTTTATATGTAGGGTTGTGGAGTTAGAAATTTAAGTGGGTGTATTTAAATGTCTAGGAACTTTTTATATAGAATTTTAAAACTTCATATGTATGTTTTTTATAATGTATATAATCCTATGTATATTTCGTAAGGATTCTATTTGCAAAAAGTAGAAGGTGGGGGAATCCAAAATCAACTTAAATTAAAATGTTATTATCATTTATTAGCTAACAAAATCGATTTTTTTTAGAGCCAGTTAGAGTGAACTTTAGAGAAAATTACTCATTGTTGTGCAACGTATGAGCTCACTTCTTATTCCTTTTTCTTCCCTTTATTGACTCTCCCTAGTCCTTAGACGTTTGGCTATTAAAAGATGAAATGACTCCCACATAAGCTTTGTTCGTCTCGTCCAATAGTTTTGTATCCAATCTTAAATTATAGATCAAAGCATCTACAAATACACGATAACTTCTGTAGAAATTAAGTGACCGCATATTGAATGTGAGTGAATGTACTGCGTAGTAAATTGTAAGCTACTAATAGAAAGAACATGACTTAAAGTTCTGTTTTAGTGTCTTGTAAATGTGAAGGGGGGAGGGGGAAGGTGGCTAGCATGACCTACATAATAATACTAATTTATTCTTAATTTGTTTCCTTTGGTATTGATAAGGTAAAGATTTGTCAAAGGAGAGAAGCCCACATATCCTTTTTTGTTTTTGTGCAAATAGAACGTAAAGATAGGCATAAGCGAATTCGAATTTCTGATAATAACTTTCAAAGACTTTAATAATTGAAAACCAACTGATATCCAAGTCCACTAATGCATAATTTGGATTGTATATTATTATTATTATGATTATTATTATTGCTTAATTATGAAATAGCTACTCGGGTTGCTATGTTAGATCGTTGACAATTTTTATTTTTTAATCTAACCCCCCTGCCCCAAACACCACAACCCCCCCCCCCCCCCCCCCCCCAAATAGCCATTTGCTAGCTGGAAGAGACCGTGATCCTACTGGGGGAATCCAGTTGTGCCGGCTTTTGAGGACTCACATATTAAACTTGTTATAAAATTCGAGTAACTTGATTTTAGAAAAGGACGTGAATTTTCGAATTAGAGTCGAATAAGCTCATGATTAGCTTCGGGTTGAAATTACAACTATGCGTTATAGCTTTTATTTAATTTTGTGGTTTATTTCACAGATCCAACTATGACCATATGTTAAAAAATATATATATATTTTTATAATTTCAAACAAGTATTTCTGAGCTTCTCCTAAGTAAAAAATGCATTTGTTAAGTTCGAATATTTATTTTTTTTTGCTGATTCAAATATTTATTATGTTGCTACTTACTGATCAAAGCATTCTAATAAGTTTTCTAAATGAGAGCTGTTGGAAAAATTTAGGAGAAAAGTTCGGTGAGAGAATTACTCCGAGGCTTTTAGGTATAACCGAAATTGCTTTTTTAAAGGCTTTATTCATTCAATGTGCAATAGACATTTTCAAATAGGTATTTGCGATACAAAGACGTCTCTCTTATACTCATGTTGCACTCACAAATATTGGCATTAGTGGCTTAAGACTAAACAGAAATTCAAAGGGATTGTTGTTAGAATAACTTTCTTGATTCATGCCTTACTTCAGTTACTTGGCATATTTTGAAAGAATATTCCACATTTTTAAAGTTGTACTCATGCATTTTCCCCTTAAAGGATGACATCATTTCATAAAAATATTACAACTAAGTGTGGATATGTCTTTTCATTCAGAGTAACTAGTTAGTTATATAACTAATATGTTTCTTCATCAGCCATGCCTCTTTAATTGATTAATCAAAAATTAATTAATATTACAAAATTTTCATTTTTATGGAAATAATTTCCAACAAGAGCTACACATAAACAATTTGTAATGGGGGGGTCAATAACTATCCTTTTAAAATCTAATTTCGTTTATGATGATCGTTGATTGTTCTGGATCTCTGATATGGCATACTATAGAAAGACATTTCAAATCCAAATCCGAATTTAAAAAATCTTAATTCTTCTCATATTTGAGTTGTGCTCCCCAAAATTAAATCCTGTTATACCGGGTCTTTGGAAACTTCGCACCAGAGTAAGAAAGGGGAAAAAAAAAAAAAAAATCCCAAAAACAACATTTAAAATTCTAAGACTCACTAAATTTCAATAACTAAGCTAACTGGAATATTTCAGAAAAAAATTATTTAAACACATTTTGTTCCTAAAAACATCACAAGGATCAGAACAGTACCTAGAATCCCAGTCTACATCCTTTCTAGTCTTGAACGGTTTCTATTAATTATTAAAATTCAACTTGTGTGCTCCAAATAGCTAATCTCTCAAATCAAGACAACCTAATCTATAATTAATAATTTTTGAAAATTTTATGATATCAAGCCAAAGAAAACATTTGATCCCACCTGTTTAATTAATATTACAGAAGTTTGAATTTTTTTTAGGGGGCGGGGGGTGGGAGGTAATTAAACAATATACTATACAGTTGGTTGTTCATGATTTCATGTTTATTTTTAATAAAGATGCCCATCTTATCTGGTTGCGGTTAGAGCGCACATCATTGTACAAATTAATTTCCACAAAGCCAGAAATTAATAACTAAAACAAACAAACCATATTATTAAATAATATTATTAATTTTTTTTAAAGGCAATGTATATTGATAAGGTTATTGCAATGTACTTTTACCATAAAAATTAAAAGATTTGAAGTTTTGCGACACATAAGTAGTATCCAAACCCATCTCAATACTCAAACAAACTCCTCTGTTTTTGGAAGTTGACAATTCTTTCACACATGAGTCATGACAAACTAAATACATGACCAAGGAAACTTTCTTCAACATCATATGCTATTATCCTCAAATCTTCACCTATCCAATTAGCCATGATTTTCCTTTTGGTGCTTATTCTCATCTCCAACCCATTAGCCAATGCTCAAGCTCATCAACAGGACCCAACATCATCAAACTTCGAACCAAGCTTAATCATCGTTATCGGAGTACTTACCTTCATGTTTTCCACAACACTCATCCTCCTAATCTATGCCAAGTGTTGCCACCGTCCTCCTTCGGCAATCCACCTTGTTGACCGCCACCAGCACCAGCACCAGCACCAGCACCAGCACCAGCACCAGCACGAGGGCATGTTTGGGTATAGTACTAGATTCTCAGGGGTGGATAAAACAATAGTGGAATCCCTCCCCTTCTTTAGATTCTCCAATCTCAAGGGTGCCAAACAAGGCCTCCAATGCGCAGTTTGCTTAGCAGAGTTTGGGGATTCAGAGATCCTAAGGCTACTCCCCAAATGCAAACATGGGTTCCACATTGATTGCATAGATAAATGGTTGGAAATCCATTCAACTTGTCCATTGTGTAGGCAAAAGGTGACCATTGATGACCTCTCCTTGTTCATCAACTCATCCAATAGCATGAGGTGCCTAGGAGGAATAAAATCTCAAGAGGCAGGGGATGAGACATCTTCGATTTTTGAGATTTTTGTAGAGAGGGTTGGAGAAGAAGAAGAAGAAGAAGAAGAAGAAGAAGAAGAGACGAATCGTGATCATGGATCATCAAAGTTTCGCATAGGTTGTAGTTTTAGGAAAATTCTCAAGCCAAATAAGGAAGACGAAATGCCCATGAAGCAAGAACAAGGATCAACTAGGGCTTTGCATAGGCTCAACCATCAAATCATAGTATGGGATGTGGTTTTTAAGAATCGTTGGAGCAATGTCAGCTCCTCAGATTTGATGTTCCTGAACTCAGAAATGCTCGGTGCCATGTCGAGTGATCGATTTCCTTCCTCAAACTTGTTCGGGGAAAAACACCCTAATTGTATTCAAACGGATGAAAGCTACAAGATCATGAACATAAGGGAGGAAATGGAGAGGAAAAGGATGTTTGAGTACAAAGTGGGTCAACTCAAGAGGTCTAATTCTATGTCAAGCTCGAAAAATAACATCCGGGGTTTCGATGATTCAAGGCAGATTATTGGCTTGGACAGATCAGCTGAGAAGAGGGCAATGTCAGAAATCACAGCAGCTTCAAGGTTTAAGGACACCATAAGCATGAAGAGCAAGCTAAGACAGTGTTTGGAAGCGCCAGAAAATGATAAACATAATAATAATGATGAAATTGATGATTTCAGGGAAGAAATTAAGAGAAGAAAATTGTGGTTCCCAATTGCTAAAAGGACAGTTCAATGGTTTGCAAATAGAGAAAAGAACAGGTCTCGCCAGCAAAGTCGGGACAGAGAGAATACATTCCATCATTTGGATGTATAGATTTTCTTCCTTTTTTTTTTTTCCCTCCATAATTTTCAGTTTTCTTTGTTTAATTACTTTATCTATTTTCTTTTCTTTTTCCTTTCTCCCTTCCACATTGTGACATTTTTTTAGAAGAAAGCTTAGGCAACATTTTGAACAACCACAAAGGGCTAATTTTCTTTTGATTTATTCTTTCTTAAGTTTGGTTTATTTAAAGCATTCCATTTTGAGCTTTTCCAACTTAAGTAAGATGGTTTGGGTAATAAGCCACAGTTAGGCCACAAATACGGTCCACAAATAGGAAGGGATCAAATGAAAATAGGAGGATTTGGGAAACTTAAAAAAAAAAAAAACTATTTATGGTATTCTATATCCTTACACCCGAGACTGTTTTATAATTTGGGAATAAGTAATCACCTTTTTAAGTTGGATTGCTTGCATTTATGAATTCTAAAAAGTTGAGGTGTTGGTCCTCAATAAAAGCTTTCTTTTGACATACATTAGTCCACGGAAGGTTCAAATTTATCATTTATATAAATCTTTATGGATTCATCAACATCCAATAAAGATACAAATAACCAACGTTAGTTCAAATAGTTTGGTACTTGTCCCGGCCCCCTTAAGTAAGGTTTCGAGTTCAAGTCTTGTAAATGGAGAAAATTTGTGATGGGAGAACTCTATCTCTTATAGGGCCGACAATAACTTGATTCCAATGAAATAGAGTATCCAAGATCAAAAAAACAAAAAGATACAAATAAAGGGTGGCCAGCAAGTTTATTTAATTTACTGGTCAAATTTGTGAAAACCAATCACGTTTTAAAACTTTCTACATAAATAAGCAAAAAGTTATAGTGGTTGTTACTATATGACAACCACCACAATAAAAACAATCTTGAACATTCATTTATCTTTTATTAATATGAACCATTAATTTTATTTTTGTTATTAAATAGTTAGAATGTATATTGAAAATCACAAAAAAATGTAAATATTGATAAAAATAATTTTTATGTCACATTATTCGGTTGCTCTCAAGCTAGTTTGATCTGAGCATTCATTTATCATTTATCTTTTAGATATATTTTGTGATTTTTACAATATATTTTTTAATATTCAAAAACAAAAATAAAATCAACAAGTAGGATCAATGTATTCCACATATACGTTTAAGATCTAAGAAATTATGGTGACTATTATATAGTGACAACCACTATAACTGTACTCCATAAATAATTGATCTTATGGTAAACGACTTGTAATGATCATGGAGCTTAATTAAGGGAATAAGAAGCTGTACATCCACCCTGGTTTTGGCTTTTTAAGTGTTAAAAAAATATTGACAAAAACAAAGGCATTATAAAGCATGGATCAATGATCAACTTGAAAGAATCTTTTGAAGACAGAGCCTGTTTCATAAGATGAAGGTGCTTCAACTAATTAAGTCATTAGATTTATACCTACATCTGTGTGAATCCGAGTGAGCTATATATTTTTTAGCTTAAGCTCCCAATAGTCAAATGTATCCCTTGCATGTGACCGAAAATTTCAAAATTAGACTATTATTCATTTATTCGTTAATCAAGTTGCATTATGAGGGAAAACTTTGGTTACCTCGCTAAATATATTTGCACAAATATCAATATATATATATATATATATATATATATATATATATATATATATATATCTTTTGTAAGCGAGCATATATAAATCTCAATTTTTCAGGGAAGTCCTCTCTAAACTATTGCAATCAATATTCAATTCCTACTCTCATAATAATATTTGCATAGATCTGGTTCCAAAGAAAGTAGTGCAAATTGTAATGATCAGTATTCCCTCATTTGTAATAGATTTGAATTCTATTCATAATTCATGTAGCATCTCGTAAGCATAGCCATGAGAGTGCAAAAGTGTTCTTATGTCTAATCCTTTAATTAAATATATATATTTTGTGGTAGTTACCTCTAGAAAAATCATGTCATAAATAGCACGGTCTTATAGATATAATATATATATATAATATATATATATATTTATATATATATATATATTTTGATGTTTAAAAGATGTGAATGAATTCTAAAAGAAAAGATGTGACTCAACTAGGGTTAAGAGAATCGAACCAATTTTAATTTCTAGACTGAGATTTATGCACGTATGTACCTATATAAAAGTTTACAATATTTGATGCAAAACGTTACTTATAAATAATATGAAACACACAAATTTCGAAGGAGTCACACGTTAGAATACCACTATTTAATTAATATACTTTAAGTGAAACATGATCTTACTTAGGCAAATCCGTATAATTCCCAACAAAACCTTCTATTGGGTACAAATCAATAATATAATAAGTTTTTAATTGATTAGATGGCATTTGGTTTGATAGTACAGCTGTTACAACGTTCCTGTCAAATTAATTATAATATGTCCCAATATATTAGATGTTTTACGTTAACAACATTTAATAATTTAATTGGTTAAGGGTTATGATTAACCACTGCAAACCATGCCATTGTAAATGAAGAAGAAAGAAACCTAACACTTGTTGTGCCTTATTTGAGTCCTCAAAACTAGTTCTCATAAATATGATAAGATCTTTAAAAATGGCCAGAGTGACCCAAAATTTAGTTCTCATTTAATACGATAGCATCTTTAACTATGACCAAAGTTATCCGAAAAACAAACTTAATAGCTCAAATCTACACCCAATTAAGGAACACCTAAAATAAGCTTACCCAATTTACAACTAAATCTGAATTGACTTGGACATAATCTGATGAACTTTGAAGGGTTATTTTCTTCAAAAGGCTACTTTGTGAGATCAAATATTAATTGACCTAAAGTCAACCATCGATGAACCTAAAGTCAACCTGAACCATGCTTGATCATACCAAAACAAAAGTCGTCCCATAAATGAATACATGACCTAATAGTACCAATCCGAAATTATCTCCACCCAAAATTCAAATATATGTACGATCCATTTTTTGTCAATTCTAATTTTCATATATAGCAATTTTTTTCGATTATATATACATATATATATACACACACACACACACACACACATACACACACACACACACACACACACATATATATATATATGTGTGTATATATATATATATATATATATATATATATATATATATATATATATATATATATATATATATATATATATACACACTATATATATATATATATATATATATATATATATATATATATATATAACCACTTGTTCTCAATCACTATCAGAAAATAATTGTCATATTTGCAATTTTAATAATGACATAAAAATTCTCAATTCAAGAAAATGGCTCCTGATTAATGAAATGAAATTTGATCAAGTCAATAGATGATTGAACCTGTATGATCGAATGAAATGATGAGGACCGTTCCTTGAAATTGAATATTAAACAGGCTGACAACAGCTTTAAGGCACGTTTGCGGACACGATGATCAGTCTTTGACTAACTTTTTTTATTAATTAAAAAGTAATTCATCACAAATGATGCATGAGGTTGCATATAATAAATCAGTGACTTTTCACCGCAGCAGTAACAATAATAACAACAATAATAACAATAATAATAATAATAATAATAACAACAACAGCAATAATAATAATAATAATAATAATAATAATAATAATAACTACTGTCGATAATCCAGTATCGTGACTTAACAGAATTTACTCTCTCCATCTTATATTTATTGTCAAAAATATTACTTCCTAGTCTCATATCATTATCAAATTATACTTTTCTAAGATTTTAACATTGTTTTTATTTTAAAAAACTATTTTAACAATGTAAATATATTTAATAATTATTTTTGTACATTTCCTAGACTTCAGTACCAATATCGAACGAATGGGTTTTTTTTTAAGAGAATGGGAAATAAAAAAAATTGTTAACAAATAATTACCCAATAATCTTCTGTTATATGAGTCAGTGCTTAATTGGTAAGGTTTTAAGGCATTAAATACATAAGTTTTATCTTTACTCAACAGTTCCTATATCTAATACATATATTTAATGTGTCATCAGCCCTCTAAGAAAAATAGTTCATATATTCTGATATGTATACTTTTAGAAGCATAGTCTTCATATACACGTGTGTGTGTGTATATATATATATATATATATATATATATTTGTCATATAGTTAATTATAGTTGCACATTTGCTCGTGTGACTTTTGAAAGTAACTCCCAGAAGCATTGTATAAACTTTGATTACAAGGTAGTGATTTTCGCATAGAAGTTATAATATCCTTCCTAAGCTCACATATTGTCATTACACACCGTCAAAAGATCAATGGCAATCAATCGTAGAAAGTAATGTGTATGGTCAGGTTTTGGGCTCAATGACAGTTCTGTACAGTAATTGCTCCCTTTGGACGGGCTTTTACATAACTCAAAACAGTACTATAAAGCCCAGTGGGCCCTCTATTCATGAGCCCAGGCAATTTTGTACACTCCTTGCTTGCATAACACATCTATTTATTTATTTATTTTGGTGTGGAATTTACTGTATTTATTAACTGTCATTGTTGGTGTTACCATTATTGTTGCTATCGTTGTCATCTTTATTATTTACTAGTTTGTGCCCATGCTAATGCACGGGAACTTCAAAATGGAATTTTTTTTATTATTGAGCAACAACAATAATAAAAGCAATTAGTAGTAATTCAATTATTACAATGCTTTCATGCTTTTGTTGAATATTACTGAGGAAGTTAAGAAAGATAATATTGTTCAATTTAAATTTTGCTTATTTGCTTTTTTGATTAATAAATCTCCCAATTTTTTGAGTTCATGCTACTTTTTTAGAATCTCCCACTTCAATTTGTTTTTCTTTGCCATTAATCCAAATCCAAGGATATGAGACTTCTTAATCCAACTTTAAGAAATAACTCCGATCATACCAACTTTGAGGGTACTTATTTTTTTTAGTCTAGGGTAATTTGACATTGAATTTTTTTAAGTAATTGGAATTTCAAAATGAATGTATGCAACTTGAATTTCACATACTTGTGTTGTTTTAGGGGTAACATTATTTGAAGTTGCTTAAAAAAACACAATCTCAAATGATCCTTGAACTAAAGAAATTACATCTCTCCAAAGTTGGATTGTCAGGAGCTATTTCTTACAGCCGAATTAATAACGTTCAATGCTTCCAAAGGAGAGACTAACGGTGTTCAATTTTTAAAGATGTACGGGTTGAGGTTATAATTAGGCTCCTTAATACTATAACATTTGTCCTTAAGTTGACTAAACAGCAATGCCAACATTCTAAAATGGTTGCATACAACCACTTCACATTTATGCCCCTGTTATTTGTTTTCATACCCTTTCAAAAAATATAGAATTTAAAGCAATATTATTAGCTTATCAACTAACTTTTTCCGTTTATTTTAATTTGATCTCTAGCCCATAAATCACTGATGTATAATTGAAGAAAAATGGGCCTCATGATAGTACTTACCATGTTGTTAAGGTTCTTTAAATTATCAAAATATTTTTCTTAGAACTTCATCTACAAATATGTTTTTAATTATGAGATTTACATATATTTATTGCATTATAATACTTTTAGGCTTTTAGCTATTCAATTGTTTCTGCACAGATAACTTAATTAACTTGGTTAGAGTTATTTATTCTTTTTTACTCTTAGTATGACTTCATCAAATCATTCACTCTAGTTATATAATAAAACAACTTAGCTCCATTCTCCATCCCCACAAAAAAAAGGAGGCAAGAATAAGAAAAGTCATAAATGTCATAGAAAAATAATTAGCTAAATAACAAAACTAACCAGTATCATATATATACCGTCTATACATCTACATGAAAGAATATATTAAATTAATTAGAATAGAGAATCTAATAGAATTAGCTATTATAAAAAACACACAAATTAGGGGTTTGATTATTGATTGTATATAGTCCTTCAGTCTCATGTTGAATACCATCATACGCATGCATGGTGATACTTGAATCTATACATGTTCACGTCAAAGTCTTTAATTTATTGGAGAAAAATACTCACCATACAGTCATTTATATTTTGATGTAATGTAATAAGAAAACTTGAGCATAAACAATTCACAATTTCATATTGAATGGTCAATAATTTGATTTGATATTTTTGCACTTTCTTTTATTAATGTTATTCTCAATCACAGTGGACAGGTAGGAAACTCAAATAAATAAATTAACAAATTTTATATTAAAATATTAGAGTCCATCAGTCATCATCTTTCTCTCTTCATAATCATCCTCTTCTGTTACCCATAAATAGTACATCTTCTAATTAAAAGAAGTATAAAATATTAGAATGCAATAAGGTATCATGCGAAGTGAATCTTTTGCCTTGAGTTTAGGTTTGGTAGTAACTCACTTCTTGTCCCTCAATTCGTGGGCCAAATAGAAAGAGAAAGAGAAATGGTTCTACTTTTACGGGAAGAAAGATCAAGATCATGGAGATCATCACGTATGAGACTGACACATGAAAGGATACTACTTCTATTAGCCTTTGACCATAGGAATAAATGATTAGTATAGATCAATTTTCAATTTGGACAAAAAATTTGATATGAATTATAGTGATCATAAAGAACACTAACTAAGAAACTAATGGATTTGTGTGGCTTAGATTTGAATAAGAAGATGAGAATTTTGGATGGGATTATTTTAAAATTTGAAAAGTAGGAAATCGGAGAGAATGAATTCTAAGGGGTCAATGAGGTGAGATTTAATGTGGTGCTTTCTTTCGTTTGAAAAAATATTTCAATTATATTATAGATTCTATTTTTCCTTATCAAACCCAATATTAATGAAGTAATCAAGTAAATATATTGAAAATTTAAAAATCTTTAAAAAAAGAGGGAGCAAATATATATGAAGCCTCTTTTTGGATGAGATTTAATGTGGTGACTTTGGTCCTGCTCGGCAAAATTAGCAGTTCAAGTAAAGAATAGCGGCTCAAGTAGCGAATAGCTATTTAGATAGTGTATAGCGTTTCTAATTTAGCTGTTAGCGGATAGCTGTTTAGATGAGCAGTTGAAATAAATATGTCGATAAATTTAGCTGTTGGGTTAGCTGATTAATGTAAATTGACATAAAGGCTATAGATAATTTTCAAAGATAAAATTTCCAAAGGATATTTTTGGACAAAAAAATATGAAACACTACTTTTGAATGTCTAACATTAATATTATTAGTTTTTCAAAAACGTTACTTAAAATGCTAGTCAAAATACTATATTACTGAACACTAAAAATTAACTGATGAATATGTTGACTTAGTCAAAACGCCAAATGTTATCCAAAAAGCTCTTGCCGAACTTGCCGTTTTTTCATTTGTCATGTATGGTAATTACAATATAGATTTGATTTTTTCTTTAATTTAGTCAACACATATTGATGAAACTTGTCATAAATGACAAACATGTCATAAATTAATGATTAAGTGTCAATTTTTATAAACAAATAATATTTCATATAATTGTATGGTATGAAGATTTTGCTTTCCATTCATCATTTCATATAAAATCTGGAGAATTTTTACTATAAATTAATGTTTAAAATTTTAAAATAAGCGAACAGGAGGGAATGAATGTAGACGCACCACGTAGATATTGCAGTTTTATTATAACACCATATAAGCAAATGACTACATCTAAATTATAATATAGATTTATTTACTTTTCAAAGTTCAATTTATTGATTTGTTACTCGTCCATGTTGCACTCAGATAATTTATGCTAAATTTCTTTATTTTTAATTTATATTCAAAATTTTTCTTAGGATGAGGCCCTTCCCTGAACCCTGCGTAAGCACGGGATACTTGTGCATCGGGCTGTCCTTTTTTTTTTAAATTGCCATGCCTGGTTAGTTAATGGACCCCAACCAAACAAAACATGAAATCCAACCCAAACCTAATTTATAATAATGGTTCAAAACATCTAAAAAATATATGTACCCAAACTTAGCCCTTTTTGTTGTTTTATGGGTTCAATTTAGATATTTATGCCACACGACGTATCCTATGTTTCAATTCAATTAACTAACAACATAAGCTCTGACTATTTCAGTATTTCTCGTATAATATTTGGTTGGTGCAATATGAAATTAGAGACATACATGTCATAGACTAATACATTAGTCACATCTTAATTTAAATACTTTAATTAACATTTAAATACAATTGATATTAACATGGAAGGACAATAAATTGAGAGCATGTGAGAATGAGTACGAAACTGTAAAAATGTACACAATAGCCTTAATAGAGTTATAAAAGATACAATTAAAATTTTAAAATTAGAAACTAACACATACATAATTGATTAAATCGAAGTAGCACTGAATTTAAAATTTATACATATTAAGATTAAAACAAATTAAAACAAAATAAATAAACTCTATATATATATATATGTGTGTGTGTGTGTGTGTGTGTGTGTGTGTGTGTGTGTGTGTGTGTGTGGTATCATGATAGAAAGAGTTAAGTTGGTTGAGAGGGTTTAAATAGATGGATATGAGAACTTGGAGAATAAGATTGGATAGAGACGTGGGGTGAAGAGCTAGGGAGCATTTGATTTGCATGAGATAGGGAGGGATATAGGTGATAGAGTCAATGGAAGTTGAGGACAGACAGAACTCAAAGTGGTTAGGATAGTGAGATACTAAGTAATTTTTGAAATTTGAAATTTAAATAAATAGCATCAGGAAGTTATTTTAAAGGGATTGCACATAATTCTAGTATTGATGGAGGGAAGACTTATTAACAACTTATCATTCTGCTATTTATAATATAAAGATTTATCAGTTCGAGCATTAACCAGTTTGGGTTTGGGGTTATTCCTGTTCGGATTGAATCGGTTTGGGTGTACATTGAATCGGGTTTGAGTTAGTTCAGGTCTAAAATGGCTCGGGTTTGAATTGGGTGATATATTCGATTCGATTATGGGGTTAGTTCATTTTCGGGTCGTTATTGATTCACTTGTTTCGATTGTCCGTTCGGGTATGGGTTGAGGCCGTTCGGGTGTGGGTTGAGCATCAGTTTCACCAAGTCTATAAGAAATGTAATGATTAAAAGTTGAAATACAGAATTTAAATTTAGATATCTATTGACAACTTTTAAAAAAAATTGAGACAAGTTTTTAAAAATCACTCAACTTTCCTTCCAAGATTTTTAAAATCACTTAACTTTGAAAACTTAATAAACTTTAACATTGCATATAAGTAATGAATAAACTTTGTTCCTACACTTTATTAATTAACAAAATTTTTGATTCTTTCCATTTTCTAAGCGATGTGCATGATTTTGGGGTCATTTGATATTGACTTGTGGAGATGTTACGTTGCAAGTGCTTGATTCTGCCCCATTTTTTGTTATACATCTAGTTTTGGTGTTTGTGAAGAGATTTGTAGATCCTTAGTGCTCTGACCATTGACCCAGTGTGGCCTAAAATTATCTGTTGATTTAAGTCTAATGAGCCTAACGCGAATGCGTTTGCATGACTGTGAAGACTTCTTCCCCAAGTTGGCTTCGTTACTCAGCCCCAACAGGGAACACTAATGGCCCCCGTATGCATCCCTTGGCTCCCATTCTTGGCACTAATCAGCCCAAGCCAATCAACACAACCCATAATTACGAATCTCACTTGTAGAATAATTTGGTAGGCACACAACACAGCTTGGCCCTTCGTTGGCCCTTTTCTGGTGATGCCTATTTAGTTTTCTAGATGTTTTGAGGCCTCGAAGGTTGGTTTTTTGCTATTTAGAGGGCTCAACTGCAATTGATTATCTATCCATTTCACCATCCTTAGCCCTCTATACTTCCATAGATTTGAGTTCTTGACAACAACAACAAAAACAAACAAACTCTCAGTGTGGGTCCCGCTTATGTAAGGTCTAGGGAGATCCAGATATAAGTAGCCTTATCTTTGCACGTATCATTACTCATACAGAGGCTGATTCCAGTAGATCCATCAAAAAAGGTTTGGGAAAATATTTTATTTTATACTTGAAAATACTTTGATAAAATAAAGATGATACCTAAGTAGATAGATAAAAGGAAAAAAGTGATGTGCCACAAATAGCAATAGTTCTCATAATAACTAATGCAAGCATGCATATGAACTGAAAATGCACTATAAGTAAAAGCTAGATTTAAGCACCAGCAATTTAAGAGCCCTTGAATATCAAGTAAAAATTAAATTAACAAGTTGCCCTAAAGTCTGCAACCTTAATCCTAGCTCTCTATAACTTCCTATCCTGAGCCATGTCTCCGTTAAAACCTAAGATCTTCATATCGTGTTTGATCACTTCTCTCTCCAATTCTTCTTCAGTCTACCTCGCCCCCTTCTATACTCCGGAAGCTCCCACCTCCTCATCAGTGCATCCATATTTCTTCTCCTAATATGATCAAACCATCTAAGAGCAAAAACATTGGTGAGCCATTTTTTGGCTCACCAGTTGGGCCCTACCACTGCCATATCAGTCCTCTCTCCAACTTTTTTCCTCACAATCCTCACTCTCTGTAATGGCAAGCTCACCACTTTTCCTCACCAAATAAAATTATACCCATAAATCCACTATATAATATACAACTTTATTTTTTAAATAAAAAAAGAAAAACTAATAAAAAACATTTAAAAAAAATGTACTTCACGAGTTGGCTTGCACAGAAGAGCCTCCCCACGAGGTACATATCATGAGGCCTTCAGTGCAGATACTTGCCTCCCTCGCTTCCCTTCTCTCTCCTCATATCTGCCTCGCGAGGAGACCATTGCAAATGGTCTAAGTCTTCCCTCATCTTATCCTCTCTACATGTCACTCCTACTTTGTCTCTACTAATTGCATTTCTAATCGTATCTGCTCTTATGTAATCACACATCTAACGAATCATCATCATCATCTCCACGACCCCCATCCTCTGGACCTGGGACTTCTTCCTAGGCCAACACTTCGCACTATTCAATGGAGCTGGTCTAACAACCATACGATATATCCTCTCCTTCAACCTAAGTGAAATCCTCTTATCGCACAACACTCTCGATGCATTCCTCCATTTTTGCCATCCTACCTTTATTCTTTGGTTAATATATTTATCAATATCTCCACCATCTTGAATGATTGAGCCCAAATATTTGAACTTTTCGACTCTTGGTATAGCCATACCTCCAATGGTCGCTTCATTCGCTTACTAAATCGGTATTTTAAGTACTTAGTCTTAGACCTACTTAACCTAAAACCTTCAACCTCTAGGGTATGTCTTCACCTCTCTAACTTGTTGTTTACGCCCTCCATAATCTCATCGATAAGGACTATGTCATTTGCAAATGGCATGTACCATGGCACCTCATCTTGAATCCCTCTAGTGAGTATATCCATAACTATAGTGAATAAGGAAGGGCTCAACACTAATCCTTTACGAAGTGTAATGTCTATGGGGAAGTCCTCTGCATTCCTGCCTAAGGTCCTAACTCTTGTCCTAACTCCCTCGTCCGTATTTTTAATAACTTGAATATAAGCACTCGGTACGCCTTCTCCATCGACCTCCATAATACCTTCCTAGGTACTCTATTGTATGCTTTCTCTAGGTTAATGAACACCATATGAAGGTCCTTTTTTCTATCCCTATAGAACTCCAGGAGTCTATAGATAAATAGCCTCCGTTGGCAATTTTTCTAACATAAAATCAAATTGGTTCTTTGTAATCCTTGTATCAACCCTCAATCTTCCCTCAATCATCCTCTCCCATATCTTCATTGTGTGGCTAAGCAATTTTATTCCTCTATAGTTGTTGCAGTCTTGAATATCACTCTTGTTCTTGTAAAGCGGGATAATAGTACTTACTCTCCACTCGTGTGGCATCTTTGCTGTCTTAAATATAACATTAACAAGGTATGTTAGCCACTCAAGACCATGTTCACCCTTACACTTCCAGATTTGAGTTCTTAGCAAGCATTGAGAATTAGAAATTAGATTTCAAGGGGATTTGGTGATTGGAAGACCATTCTTGCACCGAGTGATTATATAACTTGTTATTATCGATTGTATATTGGGAAAAAAAACCTAATAACTCAGTATTAGAGTAGGAAAAATAAATAACTCAATGGCATGTTTTTCCCCAAAATCCCAAATACTAAAGATGATAACATTCAAATTTAAAAAATGACTCAGTGGTTGTAATGCCGCGAAAATTTATCATTATTAAATGAAAAGGGAAAAAAAACATTACCATAATCATCATGTGTGCAATTACAAGAGTGTGCTAAATTTTGTTGAGATGTTGGGCTTATAGTACCAAAAGTTGAGCCGACAATATTGGTGGGAATGCTTAGAACTTGAGATTATGGAGAACACCACCATTTAATTATTTTGACTAGGTAATTAGTTGATTATAATTCACCATATTCGGAATTGCTAGTATTAATTATAAGACATTCACTTTGCCATTCCTAAATCTTTGTGCCATAAGAAGGGGGCCTAATTTTATATCCAAGACTCTCTATAAATATCAAATCTCTTCCTCACTTTGCCACACATCATCTATGGTTTACTACACACTCTTTCTCTCTGTTTCTTTCTCTCTTTCTCTCCCTATTAAGCAAAATTAATGGAACAATGGGGCTTTGACCCATGTAAGTGAAGGATCGAATAACACGGTTGTGGTCGACCTATTATTACTTTTGTGGCTTCGTTGTTAAGCTTGTGTAGCCTACTCATCATTTATCTAGGACATATGAAGCTTTAGGTCACTTCAGCTGAATTTGTGAAAACAATCACATAAATTAAGTACAGTATGATGGTTATGCCCTTATGGTTATGTCATTTTATTAAATCCTTGTGGCTAATGAAGTGTAACATGAAGTAATTATTTTAATTCTTTTATCACATTAATGGTGGGCTTTCTTACTGCTCTATTGTATGTTGATCAATGACGTTTGGGCTTTCCGATAAGTCCAAGTATGTGCATATATGTTCAATGACCATAATGGAGATTAAGTCTCTTATTGTTAAATGCTTTAGTAGCAAATGTTTTAACTCAGTTTGATGAATAAAATGAATTTAGTTGTGCCCTGAATTATTTTACTATATAGCATCATCTTCTACTAGGCTTATTTGGCTTACTATTTATGTATTTTGTATTTTCAGATTCATCTAAAAAGGGGTTCAAGTGTTGGGAGGGATCACACGTAAAAAAATATAGGATCACTATTTACAATGTTAATATTATTTATATAATACACGACTTATAGTAATGGCTCTATCGAACTATCCAATCGAAATGAAATGACTAGTTCGTTGTTGTCTCTTTTCTTATTACAACCAATGTTATTGTTCATAATATGAGCCTTGTGTCGCCTCTTAGGTGACACAGTGCAATGTGCCCAGTTTCATGAAAAAAATATTTCTAAAAGTAATTCTTTGAAAATATCAGGGCGTTATAGTAGTAGACTGGGGGAAGAAATTGATCATTTGACATTTTGTTCATAAAAGCCTATTGCAAACGATCCCCACCATCTCCATAGAGAACTAAAATACTAATTTTATAATTAAGAGGTTAATGCTACATGGTACCGCTACATGGTATGCTATAAAAAGACATATCACTGAGAGTGACAATTGTTTGACGGATTAAAAGTGATGACTTGTCATCCCCGTCTTCTAGCAATCAACATAGAGAACAAAAAGTTATAACAAATATGATCCCATAATGAGTTGAACAATTAAGACTACAAAATTGCAATTTGTAACTTTGGGGTACTCTGAATTTTATGAAAATAATTTTTAGGGGTCAACTTTTTTAGAATGTATTCTCAAGTACCTACTATTTTGGATAAACTATTAGCAGAGGTTGATATTTTATGAAACAGTTGCTTTTCAAAGTTTTTCTTTACAATTTAGTCCCTGAACTTTTTAAATTTTCTATTTTTGACTCAAACAAGGTCTAAAGTACAAATACTTAGGTTTTTGGGGCTTTTTAATAAAACTAAGCTTATATTTTTGTTTGGACTTCTTATAATGACTTTACTAGTATTAGTTATCATAATCTATTACTTATATCATAAATATTATATTTTCTAGTAATTAACAGCCCATCATACTTAGCAAAATAATTAAAGCTTAATTAGAGAGTTCCGATCATGACCTAAACTTAATCAGCACTGGATTCCGGCGTTTCTCTAGCTTCTGTTTTACAGAGATTGCTAATCTCAACCCCCTTTCTTAGATCAGGCACAACACAGATTCTTTTTGTTTCCTACCTCGGACCGTAATAATCAAATTTTATATATTTTTAACGGATAGTGAGACTTTAATCAAGAAATTATAATATTTAAGGCAAAAGGCTCAATTGAATAACATTCCCTACTGGAAAACTTTTTTTATTGAAAGCTTTAAAGTGGAAATATTACAATGGAAAGCTTAAAGATGGACTTAAACTAAGATCATTAAAGATGCTTGCTCACAGAGAAATAGAGAATCCCAACTTCTCTTTTACTCAAGAATGGTCAAATGATTATGTCTCTTCTCAGCACTCGACCTCTCCTTTTATAGAGGGGATGAGGGTACATAGGATGCTCTATTAGCTACAGTACACAATGATTTTACAATAGCTACAGTTGCGTTCACATGGCTATAGTAGACTACTTTATTTTATAGACCTAACACTTCTCAAAATAGTACAATAATAAAACAACCACTTTTCAGAGCTTTTAATGATGATAAGACTAGTCATCATTATTGAGATTCTGCATGCCTTCATCTCCAATTATATCTTTCAGACCATCATTAACTGGATAATCATCAAAATCTTCATCAAATTGAAGATGCTCTGGATCCTATTTCTTAAATAATTCAAGAAGATATTTCTTTTCTTCTTTTGATAAGAATTTTTCAGCTCCAATATCAAAAAGATAGTCAAAGATATCTTCTGCAACCGCTCTCTCCACCTTCATGTATTCTTTAAACTCATTGTCATAGGCGAAAGTAGTGTCTCTACAGTACATTGATGCTTTTCCTTGTTTGATTAATGCCCAATTTTGATGATAAATATTGCAAAAATCGATGGCTCTTGCTAAAGCAGGATCAGTAACTAATTCTCATCGTTCTGGAAACTATTCTTGTTGTTGATCATAGGGATCGTCGAAATCAACAATCTGAACAAAATAATGGGCTGGTTTGGCTTTTCATTTTTATAATCGATTAGTGCACAATATACTTCCATATATAGGCATCTATGTTGGACCATCAGGAGATATAACAATCCAATAGATCTTTCTCAACATGCATTGCTGAAATTTAGTTAGTCTTGAGAAAAATAAAAATTTCAGATTTGGGATTTCTGTAAAGTAAAGTACCATGCCGTATTCCCAGGCTTTGATAATGGGGTCACTTGGAGAGATTGAATTTGTTGAGAAAGTAGCACCACAAACTCCAGATTTATCGGGAAATTAGATCGTTGTACTCCAAGACTCCCAAATATCATAGGAATAATTATAATAATTGTCAATGCAGACTACATACCACTTATTGAGCATTTTTCTTGAACATGAGAACTTTTTTTCCCTAGATATCATAAGGACCTCTTAGATAATTAACTTGTAACTTTATAAGGGAAAATCTTTGAGTTATTAGGTAGGTAAAAGATAGCAGACCAAAATATGATCTACTTTTATATGAAATTTCAAATTATCAATAAGGACTTTACTAAAAGGAGAAATCTGTTCTAGTAATAATGGCATTTCATTATGGATTTCTTCCTTTTCTGGTAGGAGTTCTGCTCTGATGATCACCAATGGCGAGTTCTCGAGTTAAACTATCTGATAGAGAGTTCTTCAATCCCTATATATGTTCAACAGAGAAGGAAAACTAGTTAAGCCATAATTGTCAACGTAGGAGTCACTCTTGCACTTGCATATTTGATAAATTTTTTTCACAACACTAATATTCCTTTCCAATTAATTCGAATAAGAAAAGGTTTTGGGGCTAAAAAGATTAAGAACTTTTCAATTCCCATTATGACTGTAAGAATTTATTTCTCCATCGTGGGATAGTTGCATTATGTTCTATAAAAACTTCCACTGCAATATTTGTAGAGTTTTTTGTCTTCTTTGAATTTGAATACTGTGCTCCAGTGCTCATTGTTGGCATCTGTCTCAAAAAGTAAATGATTTTCTTCATTAGGCAAATTAAGAATAGGAAGATTTTTACATATCTCTTTGAGATTTTGAATAATCTTTGAATCATTACGAGTCCATGTCCAACTTACTTCTTTCTTGTATTTCTGTTTCAATGGCTGTCTCAATTTAGCTAAATCTTTAATAAAATCTAAAGCATAGGTGAGTCATCGGGTTTTATATGTTCAACAAAGGAGGAAAATTGGTTAAGTCATGATTGTAAACGTAGGAGTCGCCCTTATACTTGATATTTGATAAATTCTTTTTCACAAAATTAAGTATTCCTTTGCAATCAATTCGAATAACAAAAGGTTTTGAGGCTAAAAAGATTAAGAACTTTTCAATTCCCCTTATGACTGCAAGAATTTGTTTCTCCGTCGTGGGATAGCTGTATTATGTCTTATAAAAACTTTCATTGTAATATTTGCAGAATTTTTTTACCTTCTTTGATTTTGAATACTGTGCTGCAGTGCTCATTATTGACATCTGTCTCAAGAAATAAATCATTTTCTTCATTAGGCAAATTAAGAATAGGAAGATTTTTACATATCTCTTTGAGGTTTTGAATAATCTTTGAATCATTAAGACTCCATGTTCAACGTACTTCTTTCTTGTATTTCTGTTGCAATGGCTGTCTTAGCTTAGCTATCTTTAATAAAATCTGAAGCATAGGTGAGTCATGCAAGAAACCTTTCTAACTGCTTCGTATTGTTAGGAAAAAACAGAGTTTTAATATTTATAAACCCTAAGGGCAAGGTGTGTCGTTGAGTACTTGGGGTGTCGTCCGTAGGAAGTTGTGTTTCCAACTATCAGGGCTAACTAAAACGTCTCGAGCTAGGCAAAATCGAAGGGGATAGAAAATAGGACTAAACTACTAAAGCGAAAACAAAAGGACTATGATTAGACCTAAGATAAACCAAGTAATCAAGTCAAGCCTCACCTTCCTAAGTTACGCTAGTATTTAGAGATGGTCGGTTGCATCATTAAAACCACGCAAGCCCTCTTTCAAAGGTCATGAGCTAGTCTAATTGTTCTAACATCATATTTTCATGGGATTAGTTCAATTAAACTACAAGATTGACAACCCTTGACCTAGCTAGCGACCGAGACTATTTTCATGTTCAAATCCCAACTATTCTTTCGAGCCACACTAGACAATCGACCTCACCTCTCAGCATAAGTTAATTGCCCTAAAACACGGATGAAAGCTCTTTCAAGCATTTTATAGAACACTTGGTGGGCGTGAAAGAAAACTCTAAATTCCAGGCATAAACAAGTTAGGTGAAGGCCTAAACAGGAATCAATTGGCCATCTCAAGAACAAATCACAACCAAAGACGAAACCTTTAATTCACAAACAAACATTGAAATCAAAGCAAAACAATAATCTATTGAACTAGCGAATATAAATTAAAAAGCATGAAATTAAAGAGAAAAGGAGAAGAAGAGCTTAGTCTTCAATTGCGAGTCCAAAATTTTCTACAATGCATACAAGGACTAACTTAATCTAATCTCCCCCCAAAGGGGTTTATGGAGGCTAGGATAAACCCTAATTGGTCCTTTCAAGAACCCAGCAAAAAGACCCCCCTTAAAAAGAAAGAAAAAAGCCCCTTTATGAACACTGGAAACTGCTTAAATCGCGACAGCTGGCGGGACGCACGGCCGTGCACTGGCAGGATACACGGCCGTGCACCCAGCCCGTGCATAGCTTCTGGTCCTGCAGCACGACCATGCACTTCTTGCAGCTCTCACTTGTGCTCTTGGGGCTTCGTTGGACCTTTATGCATCCTTCAAATCGCTCCTAAGGTCTTCCTTTCTATCAAAACCCGAGAATTTCTCTTGAAAGTAAGACAAAACACATTATAAGCACAATTGAATCAAAGGAAGTGAATTTGACCCTTTTTCATCTAAACTTGATATGAAAACACTGGAAAAAATGGGTCAAATAAGGGCTAAAATGGGGTCAAAAATAGGTGTAATAAATACCCCCATACCTACCTTTTTGCTCGTCCTTGAACAAGACAAAAATAAAAACTGACCTAAGAATCTAACTCACTTTTATATGAATCATAGCTGCATTTAGCGTATGCAACAAGCCCTTTAAACCCCTTGGTTCCCCTAAGTGGACGAGTGAGGTTACTTGAGGGTTTGCAGAAGATATACCCACAAAATCTTGAAAAAGAAAAAGGAAAAGGAAAAGAGAAACAGAAATTGAAAAACAGTTTGGATTTACAAACAAATCGAAAATATTTACAAGGGAGAACTTTATACATATTCTAACTGGCCAAATCACCCATACAACAAAGACGTTAGCCTGTATATAAACATAGTGTACGTATCAAGACTCTCTATCCACATACGTGACATCAAATCACCAACTTTTCACCTCATTGTACATCAAAACTTGGAATCTATCCTAGTGCTTGGTGTGTAAGTGTATCATTATCCTAGGACTTAAGCTTACCAAAATCAACCTCGTTCCTACCTGACTAACACATGCTACATTATTAACTTATTAACAAAGGAAGCAAGCTTTTCCAGTAGCAGTATTGCTTCAAAGGGTAACATCTAGTAGCACATGCCTAAAAGGGTAACGCCCAGTGGCGCATGCCTCAAAGAGATACTTGTCATTCCAAATTTATTTTTTTCTTTTTCTTTTTTTTTCTCTTTTTTTTTTTTGAATGCAGGCAAAAACTAAAGTAACCGTGTTGAAAACAGGTGGGAGAGTCAATCACGAAAGACTAAGGTCCTAAGATAATGATGAAGTGTACACAAGGACTGGATTACATAGCTATAATAGACTGTTGGGGTTAGGATTGGGACCAACAGCGACGTACTTGGGACAAAGATCTATCATGAATAACTTACTTAGGTATAAGCTAATGGCTAACGTACAACGGATCAAAGTCAATCAAAATAGTACAAGACCCCAAAAGCCAAAAAGAAAAACTATGCAAGGAAAAGGAAAAATTGAAAAACTAGCACAAAAAATAAAAAATTTGCGCAAAAATAAGAATAAAAGGGTAAATGACCCCACCCCCACACCTACATATCACAATGTCCTCATTGGGAGCTGAGAGTCATCACCAACCACAAAACACACAAAAACAAAGAAAACAAAATCACGCACAAGACACACAAAACAAAACAAACACACACAAGAACACTAAACCTGCACACATATACACAAGTTAGCACACTCTCCTAAAAACACTTACCAAATCAAAAACAAGGCTACACATATATACAAAACTAACCACCAAAAATAAAGATATACCAATCCATTAACACCACCAATCACAAAACACAAATGTGCACAAAAATATAAAAATGGTGATCATAGCCATTAATGGCTCAACAACATCCCAAATTTCACCTCAAGGTGATCACCAATAAAAACACAATTCTAATATCCACAACTAAACAAAAGAAAATAAAGAAAATAAAAAAAAGGAAAAGCGCCAGAACGATTATACCAGGTTGGGTACTGATCGTACCCAGACTAAGCCTCTCTAAAATAGTGCGATGGGAGGCGCGAGGAGCATCAGCCACTCCTCATCTCTCAAGATCCAAGCTACCAATTTGGATGCTGTCAAAGCTTGTAGGAGCTTATCGAACACCTGAGCATGCAACTCAGATGAATGTAAGTAAGAAAAGGTCTCACCTACTTCGAACTCCGTCGACTGAGCTAAAGGGGAAGGTGTATCAAGAAAAGTCATGATAAGCGCAGTGTTGTTCCTAAAAGGACTAGGCGAGGATGGAGTAGCAATAGATAAAGTAGTCAAGGGAGGGTCAATGACTTCCCCTAGTCCAGACTCTAGAGGAGAAAAAGACGCACCATCATTACACAGATTGACATCAAGTCTAGGAGCACTAGAACTAAGGTCAGTATCGGGTGATAGGTCATACTCCCGCATTTTATTAGCAAACTTAATTTGTTGCTTATTCATTATCTCTATCATATTGCTAAGTCTAGCAAAGCCCTCATCAGAAATATAATAGGGATAAGAATTACTGGCATAATCAGAACAATGGCAAATTTTGCACATACGAGGAGCATAATTAGGGATGCAAGGGGTCGGATGTATGAATTAGTATAACTAATCTCATATTCATAAGTATTCCGAGCTAACCAATCAAGAAAATTCCAAACTTCATCAACATTTTTAGCACAAACACTATAAAAGAGTACGGGTCTCACAATTCACACCCTCAGAATCTGTATTCAAAATTTCCCACTTTTTCAAATAAAAAGCACAATGAGCAATAAAAGCATGTAACCTATCATAGTATCTCCAAAACAATTTATACTCATATTGAGGAAAGTGGAAAAAAGACAAATTTTTTTTTTCAATTTTCAATTTTTTTCTTTTTTTTTCAAAATAAAAGCCTAGTCTCGAATGCCCAAGTAAGCTCTAATATTGAAAAGCGCCAACTCCCCGACAACGGCGCCAAAAACTTGTTGTCTTAAAAATGTGTTACTGCAAGTACACGGTGCCAGTTGTAGCTAACAACGACAAGTACGGGTCGTGTCCACAGAGAACTCGGTTTTAACCACCAAACCAACCTATAACACTCTATTGAGGCCAGAATCTACTAAAATTGGTTTTCACTAAGTAACAGTTCTATTCTGCTAATGCCTACTGCTATTATCTAAATCAATACTAACAAGGGTCCTAGATTGGGGTTCACCACACTATTGTGCTCCTTGGACTATAAACTAAGTCATGCAATTCGACCGATGCAAGCAACTGAAATGAAATGATTACCAATTAAAGCGCATCTACGCCTTCTCTCGAAGGTCGTTAGACTGGTTAGGCGATCCTTATTATCTATTTTCATGAAACAGGAATCAACAAAACCACAGGATTAAGTAACCTCTATTCCCAATCGAACTCCTAACTATTTTCATGTTAAGAAATTAAATTACCCACAAAGCAGCTCTAAGTAAAGGATTCAACTGTCGTTGATATCCTTAACCCTAACCTAAGAAAAGGAATTCAACCCTTTCAAGTAATTCATCGAACACTTGGCGTGCTAAGTGAGAGTTCAGTCATAAACATGAGCATTCATTCACAAAACCTAGAATACGGTTCCAATTCACACAATAGGGGCTACGCCCAATCCAAGACAACAAATTTAGCCTCTACTCATCTCAACAACTCCAATTACAAACAAGAAACTCAAAACCGGGATTAAAGATGGAAACTTTTATAGAAGACCAAAGAGAGAGAAGAAACGTACTTTAGTCAATTGGCATAATCAATCCACAAATCCCAACTAAAATCAAGAATTCAGAACAAGAATAAAGTTTAGAATGATGCCAAGGTATTCAGAGCAAGAACCCCCAAAATCGCCCCAGAGAAGTCTCTCCTAACAAAAAGCCTAAGATACCATAACTGCTGCCGCAAAAATGAGTAAGTCGCGAAAAATTAAATGACGCACGGTCATGTGTGTACGCACGGTCAACCGTGCGTCTCTAGGTTGTAGCACGGTTGAAACGCCTGGTTGTGCGTCCAATAGTGCGTAGCTCCTGACTTCAAGGCACGGTTGTGCGTACCCTGCAATCAACCGTGCTCCTGCAGCAGCCCCCACTTCTAATTCTTGTGGTCTTCGGGGCTTCATCAAACCCTCAATCTTCCTGGGATTTCATTCCTAAAGCTTCCCTTTTTGGCAGGATGGGTAGGATTTTCACATTTCTGGGCAAGACACCTGTAAAACCAAGAAGCACTACTCGTAAGCATAAAATGAACTAATGAGAGTGAATTCACCTTCTTCTAGATAAGGTAAGTCAAGAGATTGTGGACGAATAAGGGTTAAATTAGGGTCAAAAATTAGTCAAAATCGAGCTTTATCACGTATCTTCAATCTTTTCTGGGAAATTCTCTATTTTTTTAAGAATATGCTTTTGTCGGGTGATTTGTCCAACTTTTATCTCTAGGCCTAAGAACTCTATTTCTTGTTCAACATAAATGCACTTTTTCTTAACAAGTATAATGTCATGATCAATGCACCATTGGGTGACAGTTAAAATATCATCTTTGTACTATTCTATGATTTTGTAAAAGATAAGGGTATCATAAATGTAAACTAAACAACAGTGACTAAGGTCTTTGAAAATATTATCCATTCTCTGTTGGAATATTTGAGGTGTATTTTTAAGACTAAATGACATTACTATCCATTCATAATGTCCTTGTAGGGCACGAAATGTAGTTAAAGGAATGCTTTCCTCATCCATTTTTATCTGCTATTAACCGCTTTTGCAATCCATTTTTGAGAATCAAGAGACTCCTTGAATTTTATTGAAAAGGACAGTTTTGTTAGGAATATAATAATCATCAAAGACAATATTATCATTAAGCTTTTATAATTAATTACCATTCTTGCCCCTCCTCTTTTTTCTTCTGCATAATTTCTTATCATAAAAGCGGGACTGGTTTGAGGATTCTTACTATTTCTTATTAATCCTATACCCAGAAGTTCTTCGATTTGTTTATCAAATTCCACGATTTCCTGGTGTGTATAAACCATTTCTTTGATTTGAATAATAGTATTGAGATTTAAAAAAGTAATTTTTGCAAATGTCCTATCTTTATTCCAAAACTTTAATGGATTATCATAGTAGAGTTCTTCGCGTAATTGCTCTTATTGTTTGGTAATCTCCTCTTTGATAAATAAATCAAGTAATGAGATTGTCAGTGCTTTCTCACGTTGTGCAAGTATTACCTTCTCACCACACTAGTTGTTTTTCAATAGGAATTGAGTGACTATTGATTGTAAATGTTATCTGATTTATGATTTGTGTGCTTGGAGAATATAGTCTTTGAAAATTATTTCCAATAATCATATCATGAGAGAGTTGATCAGTAGCCCATAGAATTGGTATGTTGCATTATACTCTTTCTAATTCTATGAATAACCCCTTTATGGCTTCATTATGACTCGTAATGCTATTATCAGCTATCCTCACTTGCAAAGGATTTTTAGCTCTCTTCTACATAAACTTTGGAAATAATGATCTTTTTCCAAAATATATAGAACAACTACTATCAATGTAGGCATACAACTCATATTTATTATATCACTCTAAGCATACCTTTATTGGGATAAAGATACTATTAGGATTTGTATTAGTAGCTTCATAGCATATCTCCATAGTCATATTTTTGACTAATTCATCCTCATAAATTGGCTCATTAATAGTTCTTATTTTGTACCCAACGACTTTCCTATCTAGACTCATACTTCTATCTACACTGTGTCTTGCTTGTTCAAAACTCATTCTACTCATTTCACTGATCATACTAATTGCATCATCTTCTTTAAGCTCCTCTTTAGCTGATGAAGATCCTTTTCCCCATTCTGATCTTGCACTCGTGCTTCTTAATAATTGCGGTTTAATAATAATTTTGCCATTCTCATCAATTTTTTATTACATTTTTCTTATGGATTTTTGTAGGGTTGGCAAAATTATATATCTATAAATGATCAATTTTTATCTCCTGTGGATTAGACTTTATCCTTTGAATCTTTTGTATTGGGGTATGACTTTCAAAATTTTCTCACTCTATCATTGTTACCTTAATCTTTGGATCTATAGTATTATCTAATTTGCAGATAACTTTTCAAAATACCCTCAATGAATATGCTTCTCTTTTCATGTCCATTCCAACTGTTTTTATCTTAAGGAATATGAAGTTTTTAGTGAATTTATCTTTTAAACTCATATAATATCCAGGTCAACAATTGAATCCTATCGATCCATTGCATAAGTTGGTCTTAATCTTGTAATAATTTGATTATTAAATTTCGTATGCCTAATATCACAGAGACAGGGCATAAAGGTCAATATCTTTGCTATAATGTTGTAATAGAATGATTTAAAATTGGACAGTTCCAACATGGATATTCCTGTACTTTTTGTTTTTGTTATGTTTAAGGATGTTTTCCCAGTTAATAAGATTAACTTCTCCCACACCATACTCACAATCTTTGATTTCTAGATCTCCTTACATTATTTCGCATACATAATTGCTCTTTAATTGAAAAATAAATTTTTAATAGATCATGTCTTTCTAGATTATGGGAATGACTCATCTCCTTTGACTTCTTCGTTATCATTGTCTACAACAAACTCTTCTCCTTGAAGATCACCAAGACTAATCGAACCACTTTCCATCATATGATTGGTTTCTTTGTAATCACTTTCTTCATATTTATTGTCTAGCATGATTGCAAAAATTCCTTTGCTGTTATTTAGGGCTAGATCTAATGCCTCGTCTGCACTAAGCTCAACATAATCTAGGCTATCCAAAGTTTTAATAAGCTTGTTATTCTTTCTATTTTTGCATTCATTAGCATAATGTCCTACTTCTTTCACACTCAGCATTTGCAGTTATTTTTTCCTGCAGGACACACTACAAAAAGGGTGCTCATCTCCGACGGAAAAAACGACGCGCTGGATACCCGTTGGAGGATATCAGATATTCTGATGGAAACACCGTTGGATTCCGACAGAAATTCAAATTTCGATGGAATTTCCAACGAAAAATGCGACGAGCATTCCGACTGGTTTCCGTCGGAATCCGATGAAAATTCTGTCAAAATTTCACAGCCCGGTTTTCAAAAAATTTTGGATCTGGATTTTAATTGTTGGGTGGGCATCCGTTCGTTCCATTTCAACCGCAAAGAGAGAGAAAGCAACTACGAAAAGACAGAGATGGGGCAAGGAAGAGGGAGAAAGGGAGAGATGTTCATGGTTTCCGATGGCTGGTAACCGAAAAAATTATTGCTGTCACTTATAATTCAACGGTGAGTCATTTGTTTTGGGTTAATTTGCTCTTTGAAATTGAAATATTTAAGTTAATTGGTTTTTTTGTGGTGGTTGATTTGTTATAAATGAGTTGAAGTGCCGCCGCCGCCGCCGGTAGTCCGCATAGTTTTTTGGGTATTTAAAGGTTAGTGGAATTGTTGTGTTTTAAAATTATATTAATTTGGTATGTGTTGTTAAATTTTGTGAAATTTAATTTTGAAGCATATTTGTATAGTTTATTTAATTTATTTTTTTTGTAAAATATGGATGTGAATTATGTTAAGCTTTTATTTAATTTGTGAAGTATATTTATTTGAATAAGTGGAATAAAATATATTAAGTATGTACGTTTATAATAATTATATAATTATTATAAAATGTTGAAGTATGTTAAGTATGTATAATGTGTTTTTTTTTAGTGGTTTGCTAAGTATGTTTATTTTTTGTTTGATTTGTGCTATATATTAATTTTTGTAAGTATGTGAAGTGTATGTTTTCTTTATGTATGTTTAATTTTTTGTATGATTTGTTTGATATATTAAGAATTGTTATTTTATTTTTGTAATTTTGAGGTATGTTAAGTGTATAATAATTTAAGTTTGCTAAGTATGTTAATATTATTCTGTTATTTTTGTTTGAGTTTGTTTATTTGAATGAAGTGTAAAATGAATAGTTTAATTTGTGTTTGAGGCTTAATTAGGTTTATTTTGGCAAATAATATAGTTAGGCTAAATTTATTTTTTTAGGATATATGTTTAATTACATTGTTGTATTTTAGATTTTGTGAAAATTTATTTAAGGAATCCGGGAATATAAAATGTGAAATAAATATGAATATAAGTTTTTTTTATTTGTGTTATTAGTGAATATAAAATTTATGCTAAATAATTTAATTTTTAATGTAATTTATAATGTATGTTGATTTGAATAAATGAAATAGTTGTAAGTAGGTAAGCATGTATAATATATATTTTGTTTTGGTAAATGGTTTAAGTATCTTAAATATGTTTATTTTTTGTTCGATTTGTTGTGTATATTAATTTTTGGTAAGCATGTGAAGAATATTCTTTTTTGAGGTATGGTTAATTTTTTGTATGATTTGTTTGATTTGTTAAGTATTTTTATTTTATTTTTGGTTAATAGTATTTGTTTTTTTGGGTTTGTTTATTTGGATGAAGTGTACAATAAATAGTGTAATTTGTGTTTGATGCTTAATTAGGTTTATTATGATAAATAAAATAGTTTTATTAAATTTATTTTTTTGTCATACATATATATATGTTTAATTACATTATTGTATGTCTAATATATATATATATATATATATATATATATATATATATATATATATATATATATACTATATATATATATATATATATATATATATATATATATATATATATATATATATATATATTTGTTTAATTATGTTGTTAAATTTATTTTTTGTGATATATATAAATTTATTAGTGTCATTAGTGAATATAAAATTTAGAGTAAATAATTTAATCTTTAATTTAATTTGTAATGTATGTTGATTTGAATAAATGAAATAGTTGTAAGTAGGTAACCATGTATAAGATGTTTCGTTTAGGTAAATGATTTAAGTATGTTAAGTATGTTTATTTGTTGTTCGATTTGTTGTGTATATTAATTTTTGGTGTGTATGTGAAGTATATTCTTTTTTAACATGTGGGTAATTTTCTGTATGATTTGTTTGATTTGTTAAGTATAATTATTTATGTGCTTTAATATTGTTGTAATATTCGTACAGAAGTTCATTATTATATTGCAAATATTGAACTGGTTAAATAGATTTCTAAAAGATATTTATTGAAATTAATTGTAGTTTACATAACAATTAAGGCAATCAAATTAGCAACATATGGATGGATCGTTGCATCCTCAAGGGATGTATAGGAGAAGAAATCCTGATGGACATGGAGTTAGAGATGAGTGGTTGATGAGAGTGAATATGTTTGATGAATTTGCACGAAATCAGGAGGAGTATAGAATTAATGGAGTTTATAGATGTTCATGTGTGAAGTGCAAGAATATGCACTATTTTACATCTGACGTTATAAAGTCTTATTTGTATAGAAAGGGGTTTGTGAAGAATTATTGGTGTTGGACAAGTCATAAGGAAGAAGATAATTCGGAAGTAGGGGGTGCAAGAAATTCATTACGATCACAACGATCATAATCATATGGAGAATATGCTTCATGCTGCCTTCCAAGCTAATGAAATGAACATGAGTAGCCATCATGATGTAAATCCTGAGGCATTTTATACTATGCTTGAATCCCCCCAAAGACCATTGTATGAAGGTTGTAACATAACTGAACTGGAAACGTCTGTGAGGCTATTTAGTATTAAATCAGGGCACAACATGTCTCAACATTGTTTCAGCGAAATTGCTGGTTTGATGAAAGATATATGCCCTCCTGAAAGTGGCATTTCAAAAAATTATCATCAGCAACTCAGAAAAGTGAGAGATTTAGGCATAGATGTTTAGGAAATTGATTGTTGTCTGAATGGTTGCATGCTTTATTATAAACAACATGAGGGTTTGTCCGCATGCAAATTTTGTGGACATACAAGACAATTACCAAAGAACTCCAACCAATGAGGTCATAAGGAGGTTTCATGTGCTAGAATGCACTACCTACCTTTAATCCCAAGATTACAAAGAGTGTATGCCCCAAAAAGGACTGTCGTCCACATGAGATGGCACCATGAGCACCGCCAAGAACCGGGTGTTCTCCGGCATCTGTCGGATGGATTAGCTTGGAAGCATTTCAACTAAAAGTATCCAAATTTTACGACAGAGCCTCGGAATGTAAGGTTAGGTCTTTGTACTGATGGTTTCACACCATTTTTCATATCTGGAAGATCGTATTCTGTGTGGCCATTTATTGTTACATCTTATAACTTGCCTCCAAGTATGTGTATGACCACTCCATACATGTTTTTAAGTTGTATTATTTTGGGTCCAATAAATCCGAAGAACATAATTGATGTGTACTTACAACCCTTAATTGATGAATTGAAAATGCTATGGGATGTTGGGGTGGATACGTTTGATATTTCATGCGGGAAAACTTTTAGATTGCATGCTGCATTAATGTGGACAATTAATGATTTTTCCGCCTATGGTATGTCATCCGGTTGGAGTACTCATGGGTTGTTAGCATGTCCGGTTTGTATGCACCAAAATTGTGCATTCCAGTTGTAGCATAGATGAAAGCTATCTTAGTTTGATTACCATCGTTGGTTCTTGCCTCGGAATCATTGTTTTAGAGCTAATAAAGTTGCTTTTCGTAAAGGGAAGAGCATACACATTGGCCATCCCTGAAGGATTACTGCTGAAATATTGTCTAATGTAGCATCTACATTGCCTAAAGTGACTGCAGATATACAATTTCAAATTTTCAGATTTCAGAAAAATGAACATAACTGGACAAAGTAAAGTATCTTTTGGGAGTTGCCTTATTGGAAGCATCAACTTTTGAGGCATAACCTTGATGTTATGCATATTGAGAAAAATTTTAGTGAAAATATTATAAACACAGTGATGAATATTCCAAAAAAAAACAAAGGATGATATAAAAGTAAGAATGGATATGTCTATTCTGTGCAGTAGGCAAGAGTTGAACTTAGCTACCAGAAGGTTCACTTATAGATTGTGTAAGCCGAAAGTCAAGTTAGCACTGTCGTTAGCTCAAAAAAGGATTGTTTACCAATGGTTGCGGAAGGTTCATGTGCCTGATGGTTGTTGTTCTAATGTGGGAAATTGGGTTGATCTATCTAACACAAAGTTTTAAAATATAAAAAGTCATGATTATCATGTCTTTTGGGAGAATCTTCTTCTATTAGCTCTTGCTGCTCTTCCGGAAGATGTTTTGGGACCCTTGGTCGAATTGAGTGAATTTTTCAGAAACCTATACTTCAGTGAGTTACATGTTAGCATGCGTGAAGAGATAAATAAGAACATTGCTATATTTTTTTGTAAATTAGAAACAGTTTTCCCTCCTGATTTGTGGAATGTCATGGAACATTTGCCCATTCATTTACAGAAGAGGCTTTGTTGGGTGGTCCTGTTCAATATTGATGGATGTATCCTTTTGAGAGGTATTTAGCCGGTTGAAGCCTACGACAAAGAACAAAGCTTGCATAGAGGTATCCATCGTTCAGGCATACTTAGCATTTGAGATTAAACATTTTACTGAGTATTATTTTCAGTCAAGTTTGCATTGCCCAAGAATTGGGCAAAATGAGGGTATGCGACAATCCGAACCACAAATGTCAACTCTTTCAGTGTTCAATCGTAAGGGTACTCCATTTAGAAATTGAGGAAAAAGATATCTTATTGAGCCGGAGTACCGTGTCGCTCGTCTTCACATCTTACTGAGTTGCGATGAAGTGTAACCATGTTTGGAGTAAGTTTATCAATTATTGAAAGTCTTACTTGAATACTTAATAAATAGTTAAGTAATTAAATAATTTTAATCATGAAATACAGTTGGTTCAGACATCAATTTCGCGGTCATAATCCAAACACAAGTGATGTGAAAGTTGACTTGTTTATCGAGGTAAATTTTACACAGTGGTTTGAGTACAATGTAAGTAATTTTGCATAATTAATCTTCAATTCCTACAAAATATTTTGTAACTCTAAAGAGAATTATTTGTTTTTTTTCACAGGTCAATTCTTACCAGGTGTTTGATGATGAGAGGCAAAATTTTTTAGTGAACTTATCTCATTGACCGATTATAGTAGTGGAATATTTTTCTAGGTATAAAGTTAATAGTTATCGGTTTCTTACCAGGTGTTTGATGATGAAGTATCAGGGAATTATTATGGCATACTTCATAAGATTATTCGTGTTGAATTTACGAGTGAACCAATTAAAAAATGTGTACTTTTTAATTGTGAGTAGTTTGAACCAGATGTTCATCGGGGGCTACGTTATCCTAAATTTACCCCATATCCCGAGGTTAATCATAACTGACGTTATAGAAAGTTTGACCCATTCATATTTGCTGGTATTGCAACCCAAGTGGTATGCCTTAACTACCCTCAGGGGATACCAGGAAAAGCGAATTAGTGTGTAGCTATGCCGAACAAACCTCACGGTGGTCCTAAAGATAAGGATAATTTAGAACTTGCCTATCAATAGTTACGAATGACAACAATGAATGTGGATAATGTAATAGCCACAACGTTAGTTGATAAAACTGCATAAGCTGATAATAATGAAGGAGATACGATATTGCAAAGTGATGATGATGACGATGACGATGTGTCCCGCAATGGTTGATTTATTCTTTTAGTTGTATGGATCTTTATGCATGTCTATGTACTTTTTTTTTAATTGCAACTAGTTAGGAAAAACAATTGTATATGTGCACTGTAATTTTTTCACTGACAATACTATGAATGTTTGCGCTGCCATATTTTATGTCTATTTTGTTCTTATTTGTTAGATGTCTAGAGTAAATGATGGAAGTGGTCAAGGCTGAATAGTTAGGAGTGGCGGGGGTAGAGGAGCACCACAACCGACCCCACAAAATGATTCTGCTGAAAACTATGAAACAAATACCTTCAATGGGATGTTTGGAGGTTTCCTTGATCCAACTTAGCCATTCGAAAATTATTTTGATAGCATGAATGAGCAACCATATATACGACCACCTTTTTTTGGTATAGGTATGCAGTCACCTATCCAACCCAACAATCCTTACATCGGTGGCACTTCAGCTATCCATTAATTTATCAACAGTTTGACACTGTTAGCTTACATTATAATAGTAATAAGATTGTTGGTTAGCTTAGAATGTCAAGCCACTCAATCCACAACAAAGGGATCCAAAATGAAGGGGCAGGAAAAGATAGACAAACTCCTACACCTGATAGTTAAGCTGCAAGCACAAATAATAAGATATATTTGCAACCTGATGGTAATAAGTAAGTTCATTATAAATTTTCTTCTTCAGTAATCATATTGTTTTAATGGTTACAGTAATTAATTTTAACATTTTTTTTGTTCTCAGTTTTTTTCATATCAGGACGTAGTTCAAAAAATTATTAAAAGCTTTACAGGTAAGTACCCACGTCCTTGGACCACATGGAGGGAAGTTCCACAATCTCAGCGAGATATATGATTTAATGAGTTCAAGATTAATTTTCTATACAATGAATTTGAATGTCGTCATTAGATTGTTTGAGATGTTTACTAATATACTTCAACTTTTTTATAGAAACACTACTACTGGCATCCAGACAATGAAATCCAAATACGGCGTAACTTTGAATACAAAGGTGTAACTCGACTTAGGGATATTCTTGGATATGTCAGGAAGTACAACAAAAGGCGAAGTGGTTACCACCTAGTGTTTGGAATTAGATGCTCAAATATTGGAGTGAGGACGATAAGTTTAAGAAATTGAGTCAACAAGATAAAAAGAATAGACTGAGTGATGCAGAAGGTTTTGGTCCTTCGTTACAAACATATGGCTCAATTCCGATTAGCGAAAGAAAGAGAGGGCTAGTAAGTAATATACTTATTAATAAGTGTATTTCCGATATATAACATATGGTAAGGATTGAGATTTTGGTCTTTCTTTACATTTGATCATTCGTCACATTTTATTTTTTGTAGGCCAAAGCATTAGGTAGGGAATCCACATGTGAAGAACTGTTTAACGATACTCATTGTAAGGTCAAAGACAAAGTTTTCATTGATAAAAAACCTGCAAAAAAATACTTTGGCACATTTTATTCAGACATTATTCATATGTTATAATTATCGCCTTAGTATGTAATAGTTTTATTTTTGACAATTTTTAGGAGGATCACCATAAGAAATGGGAGGAGTACACTCAAACTGCGACTCAAGGGGGTCCCAACTCCTGCATATGACCCCAGAAGAGTTTTGGATTAAAGAAAATTTGGACAAAAAAGGCCATGTATATGATTTTCACATGGAGGGGGTCAAGTTGAAGAAATTAGTTACAATTGCAGCTGCATGCCACTCATTAGTTGAGTACTTTGATCTAAGAGAGCAAGTGCAACTCCTCAATCAGAGTATTACCATGCAAGTAGAGGTTATAACTCAAATTGCCATGAAATAGAGGAAGACATAGCGCATTATGAAAAAAGTTTTGAGATTTCTTAAAGGACAAAGTACAGGTTCTTCCAGCCAAGTCAACTTGGACACTGATGATGAGCAGGACTCCCAAAATGACAATGATGATCTCACAAATTTATCTGATTTTGATTAATTTATATGATCTGCCTACAGATCCAAAACAATTGTAGATATTATGATTAATTTTTAATTTAGCACATTCAATTTTCAGACATAAAAATTTGTATTTAGCAACTACTACATATGTTTGTTTGTAGTGATTGTGATATATTTAAGCTCTTTACTTTTTAGGAGCGAAAATTTTTTGGGAGCCAAAAATTTCTTTTGGAGGGAAAAGGGATTTCCATCGGAATTTCGAACGGAATTTTCCGTCGGAATTTCTAACGGAAATCCCTTCTCCCTGCAAAAATACGTGCATGCCTGAAACACAGACCGATGGAATCTCCGACGGGGTTATTCCGTCGGGAATCCCGTCGAGCGCCATCAGAAGTCATTGGATAAAATTCTGCGACGAGGTAATTTCCGACGGGTGTTTTAGTGTCATATTTTCTACCGGAAACGCAATTTTCCATTGGAAAATACAACTTTTTCCATCGGTGATTTCGTCGCAGATATGGAGTCTTTTTGTAGCATACAATAAGCTACTTTCCTTAAAAATTTTCGCTTTTTAGGACTTAGTTTGTTATAATACTTTCTTTTATATTTCTCCCTTTTCCTTATTAAAGCTCTTTTTCTTATAAAATTTTCTTTTTCTTCTCCTTTCCGGTTCCTTTTCCCATTGATGAGGTGAATCCCAACAAGTTAGGAATGTTTCTTAATTTTCTTTTACTTTTGGAGATCAAGGTATTGATCATTGATCCATTTTCTTAAATAAGAGATTCTTGACCTGAGGGTATCAATGACATCTGCTCGTTTAATCCATATAATGTATTTTTCATTAATTATGAAATTTATAGGATATTACAATTTATCAGAGAATATACCAAGATTAGTTTTATTATACCCAATTTTGTAATAATATTGACTAAATTTAACAATATAATTTTTCAGATATCTCATATCCCATAATTCTATACTATTAGTCTTTCTCTACCATTCTCTTGCTTTTTTTTTTCAGCATCAAGTTTAGCTCCGATAAACTTAGTTTCAATTTCTTTGCACAAATTTTTGACCATTGCAGTTGGTGTTTTCATCATTCTTAATGTATTTTTATCATCTTCACTTAATGAATCATACCAATCAGTTACAGTGCCACAAAAACTGTGTTCGATATAATCTAAGAAATTTACAGCAGTCCATGTAGTATTTAGATTTAAGAAACTATTCATGCCTCTTTTTTAATGTTCAAATATTTCTTCTCTATTATGAGCTCTATCGATATTTAAGATATATCGGGTTTGGCTAATTAAAGTAAGGTCAATTTCCTCATAAGTGGTAGTTTGCCTTGGGATAAACTCAAAGGAAAAATTGATTGTACATCCTGCTAGAATGTATTTAGGTCTTATGAAATGAGTATTTCTTTTATAAGATTCATCAAATTCTTCAGGTTTAGGAACAACATTGTTAACCAGATTGATCTCTATTTCACTTAAGTCGAGTTCTTCTCTAATTTGATCAATCTCATCTTCAACAATCATTTTTCCATATTTTTTTATCCAATTTTCTTCTAATTTCTTCTAAAGGTACAACATTAAGATCTTCTAGCTTGATTAGGTTCATCTGCTGATATATTTCTGTTTCTAGTTGAACATTATTAGTCTCTTTATTATCATTAGATAACACGTCATGTTTATCACTAATTGCTCCTATGATTTTGTTTAATTCTTCTGAATTTTGTTCTTTCTTGGACATATTCTGTAATTGTTCAAGATTACACTGCTCATACTCCTTCTTCTTCTTTTTCTATTTTTTCCGTTGTTGCAGAAAAAGTTTTAATATTTATAAACCCCAAGTGCAAGATGTATCGTTGAGTACTTGGGGTGTCGTCCGCAGGGAATTGTGTTTCCAACTATCAGAGTTCACTAGAGCGTCTCAATCTAGGCGAGATCAAAGGGTGAAAGAGAAAAGACTAAACTACGCTACAAACACAGAAACAAGCGACTTGGAGTTGTGATTTTACCAATGGACGAACCAACTAACCAAGACGAGTCCTAACCTACCCGAACCACACTATGAACAAGAGATGGTCGGTTGCACCATCAAAGACCACCCAAGCCCTCTCTCAAGGGTCATGAGCTAGTCTAACTCATGTAACCACCTACTTTCGTGGGGTTAGGCGAATTAGACCACAAAACTAGCAACCCCGGACCTAGCTCGATTCGGATACTACTTTCGTGTCCCGAACTCGGCCATTCCCTCTCCCACACTTCCCTCTCCCAAACCTCAGCCTCTTGACATACCAATCGCAAGCCGGAGAAAACCCTCTCAGGCATTTCATTGAACACTTGGCGGGCGTGAAGGAAAACTCTAAGTTCTAGGCATAGATTGGGTATGGTTAGGCCTAGTACAAGATCAATTAGCCATCAAGAGGCTAATCACAATCCAAGCCAACAAAATCTACCAACAAAACATGAAAAACGCATGAAAACCTAAACTAACCAACAAGAACATAAACTTGAAGAACAAAACGAAGGGAATGAAATAAAGCGAATTTAAACAAGTAAACAACATAAATTAACAATGAAATTAAACATATAAATCAACCAAAACCAATACAAGAATCAAAATCAACAAAACATAATTAACAAGAACATAAAAACTAGAGAGATAAAAGAGAAGAAAACTTAGTCTTGAATTGATGAAGAACTTGAAATCCAAAGGTTGAATCCAATGTTACAATCTTCAATCCTAAACTAATCTCCCTTCTTAACTAAAATCTAACCTAAACTACTCTAGAAATCGCCAGAGAGACGCCCAAGCAAGCTCCCGTGCGACCTCTCGACGACCCCCCCAAACAGACACCCAAACGAAGCCTTAAATAAACCGAGACTGGGCAAAACTGGGAGGATAGCACGACCGTGCCACGTGGCACGGCCGTGCCACGTTGCTGGCACGGTGGGCCGTCTCCCCGGTTTTGCCCGGTTTTGTCCGTTTCCGCCGGTTTTCGCTGTGTTGTCCCGTCTTCATCCCTTTTTGCGACGTTTGCTTGATTTGGAGTTATTTTCTACAAAACATAAATAAAACAAGGTAAAATCCTATAAAATAAATTTATTATACGAGCAAAAAGTAGGAGAAAGAGGCGCGTAAAATGGGTAAATTTACCGTTCAACACACCCCCACACCTATCTTTTGCTCGTCCTCGAGCAAAATAAAAGAAAAACTAAAGTAAACAACTAACTCACTTTTGTAGGAATCACGGTTGCATTTAGCATATGCAACAAGCCCTTTAAACCCCTTGGTTACCCCAAGTGGACGAGTAAGGTCTCGTGAGGGTTTGCAGAAGATATACCCACAAAATCTCAAAAAGGAAAAACAAAGAAAAGAGAAACAAAAATCGAAAAATAAAAATGGCAAAACACAATATATACAACAGGGTGAACTGTACACGTTCGGATCAACCAAAACCACCTAGTAGCTTAAGTATCAGTCTGTACACAAGCATTATATGCATTTCAGGACAAATCATCCCAAAGAATGGCATCCAGACATCAGCTCTTCACCCCACGACACATGAAAATAATGAATCCATCCTGGTGCCTGCTGTGCAAGTGTATCATCACCTAACACTAAGCCTACCAAAAACAAACTCAATCCCACGCAATTGACACAAGCTACCTTTTTGATTGGCTAGCATGGAAAGCAGGCTTCCCCAGTAGCAGTATTGCCTCAAAGGGTAACACCCAGTAGCGCATGCCTCAAAGGGGTACTTGTCATTTCCAACTCTTTTCTTCCCTACTTTCTTTTCTTTCCATTATTATTTTTTTTCATTACAAACTCATGTCACGCCTCAAAGGGATATACCCAATAGCGCTTGAATTTGTTTATTTTTGCTTTTGTTTTGGAAAAAAGGGGGTGCCAGCACATATAAAGGGAACTGTGCAGTGGAAAATGGGAGAGTCGATCGTGGAAGACTAAGAATTCAGGATGATGACAATACATGAATTTAGGACTGGATTGTAAAATTACGATGGACTGTTGGGGTTAGAACTGAGGTCTAAAACGACAGACTGGGGATGAACATCTATCATGCACATTATACTTATATACGAGCTAATAGTCAAGATATCAGGGATCAAGGCTGATCAAAATAGTACAAAACTCCCTTAAATGCAAAAAGAAAAGAAAAATTTACACAAAAATGAAAAATTTTCACAAAAATAAGAAGAAAAATGGGAGATGACCCCACCCCCACACCTAAATCTCACAATGTCCTCATTGGGAGCCGTGAGTCATCACTAAGACACAAAAATAAAGAAAACAAAATCAAACACAAGAAAAACAAAAGACGACAAAAATATACACAAGTTAACACACTCTCCCAAAAACACAATCTCACCCAAAACAACAACACGATCACACATATACCACCAAAAACAAATAGGGACCAATCCAACAACACCACCAATCACAACACAATGAAAATCCACAAAAACACGAAAATGGTGATCATAGCCAACAACGGCTCGGCAGCATCCACATTTCACCACAAGATGATCACCAACCAAAACACAATCCTAAATATCCACAACTGAACAAAAATAAAAAGAAAGAAAAGAAAAATAGAAAGAAGGGGGGAAGAGTGCGAACGAGTATACCAGGTCGGGTACTGAATGTACCCAAACTATGCCATGACGGCTTAAGGAGCATCAGCCACTCCTTGCCGCTCAAGATGTGAGTCGGCAGCTCGGATGCAGTCAAAGCTCTCAGAAGCTTATTGTGTGCCTGTGCATGCATCTCCGAATGGTGCGAATAAGAGAACACTAGTAAGAATTGAGTAAACAAAGTGAGTGTCCTCTTAGACTTATCAAATGCCATAGAAAAATTGAAATAATGATGAAAGAAAGTGGTCCACTCAGGTTTTCTAGGCATGTCCTCTAGGTATGCACAAAAAGGGTCCAAGGAGGGATTATACCCCCGAATGTCACCTAGGGACTCATGGAGTGCATGCAAGTGGGAGTGCGTGGTGGAAAGGAGAGGAGATGAAGTGGGGGTGAAGTCAAGTGGGTTGGTGCAAATTGGGCTGATGTGGTCAATACTAGGTGCGGCACCAACTACCGAACTGTCATCACACAACTCCTCGGAAGGAGCCTCCTTAAGATATGGCTCAACCAATGTAAGTTCTCCTGACCAAGGAAGTAAAACATCCTCTACAAAGCTAGCATCACCCTGAAAAGTCTCGCCGATCTCTAACCCCGTGCACTGAGTTAAAGGGAAGGGAGAAGCATGTAAGGTCAGAGCACTAACGCTAGTGCCCATAGGTGTACTAGAAAAGGATGGAGCGACGAACGCCAATGGAGTCGAGGGAAGGTCAAACACTTCTCCTGGGTTGGTCAAAGGTGCATCATCAATAACATTCGACCCTAGGGGAAGGGAAGACTCACAATCATCACAGAGACGAGCCTCAAGTCTAGGGTAAGGTAAACTAGAGTTGGTCTCATGCGATAAACTCCACTCCCTCATCCTACTAGCAAAGCGTTCGTTTTGCTCATTCATTGCCCCTATCATGGCATCAAGTCTAGCATAGCATTCATTGGAAACAGCACGATGGGGACAAGAATTTACATCATGGTCAAAAGATTGGCAAAAATAGCACAACACTTGAGGGTATGCAGAATAGTGATGACATTGGTCTCTAACATCATTATATTGCCATTGATGCCAAGCTAGAGACTCAAACAAATCCCACATGTTATCGGCATTTAAGGAACACAAACCACCATAACACATGGACTCAAGGATCGCTCGAGTCTCATATGTTACCCCCTCAAGCACAGCATCGCATACTTCTCATTTCTCATACGTGAAATGCACATATTGAGCACAATAATCATTAAACCGAGATAAATATTGCCAAAAAGGTTCGTGCCCAAATTAAGGGAAATGGAAAATAGCCATCCTGAAATTTTTTTTTTTCAAATTTTTGATTTTTTAAATTTTTTGGATTTTCTAAAGACCTAGCCTCGAATGCTAAAGTAAACCCCAATATTGAAAAACGACAATTCCCCGACAACGACGCTAAAAACTTGTTGTAGAAAAAGTTTTAATATTTATAAACCCCAAGTGCTAGGTGTATCGTTGAGTACTTGGGGTATCGTCCGCAGGGAATTGTGTTTCCAACCACCAGAGTTCACTAGAGCGTCTCAATCTAGGCGAGATCAAAGGGTGAAAGAGAAAAGACTAAACTACGCTACAAACACAGAAACAAGCGACTTGGAGTTGTGATTTTATCAATGGACGAACCAACTAACCAAGACGAGTCCTAACCTACCCGAACCACGCTATGAACAAGAGATGGTCGGTTGCACCATCAAAGACCACCCAAGCCCTCTCTCAAGGGTCATGAGCTAGTCTAACTCGTGTAACCACCTACTTTCGAGGGGTTAGGCGAATTAGACCACAAAACTAGCAACCCCGAACCTAGCCTCGATTCGGATACTACTTTTGTGTCCCGAACTCGGCTATTCTCTCTCCCACACTAGCAAATTGACCTCACCTCTCAGCATAAGTCAGTTGCCCAAAAATATGGATGAAAACCCTCTCAGGCATTTCATTGAACACTTAGCGGGCGTGAAGGAAAACTCTAAGTTCTAGGCATAGATTGGGTATGCTTAGGCCTAGTACAAGATCAATTAGCCATCAAGAGGCTAATCATAATCCAAGTCAACAAAATCTACCAACAAAACATGAAAAACGCATGAAAACCTAAACTAATCAACAAGAACATAAACTTGAAGAACAAAACGAAGGGAATGAAATAAAGCGAATTTAAACAAGTAAACAACATAAATTAACAATGAAATTAAACATATAAATCAACCAAAACCAATACAAGAATCAAAATCAACAAAACATAATTAACAAGAACATAAAAACTAGAGAGATAAAAGAGAAGAAAACTTAGTCTTGAATTGATGAAGAACTTGAAATCCAAAGGTTGAATCCAATGTTACAATCTTCAATCTTAAACTAATCTCCCTTCTTAACTAAAATCTAACCTAAACTACTCTAGAAATCCCCAGAGAGACGCCCAAGCAAGCTCCCGTGCGACCTCTCGACGACCCCCCCAAACAGACGCCCGAACGAAGCCTTAAATAAACCGAGACCGGGCAAAACTGGGAGGATGGCACGACCGTGCCATGTGGCACGGCCCCACCGTGCCACATTGCTGGCACGGTGGGACGTCTCCCCGGTTTTGCCCGGTTTTGTCCGTTTCCGCCAGTTTTCGCTGTGTTGTCCTGTCTTTGTCCCTTTTTGCGACGTTTGCTTGATTTGGAGTTATTTCCTACAAAACATAAATAAAACAAGGTAAAATCCTATAAAATAAAGTTATTATACGAGCAAAAAGTAGGAGAAAGAGGCGCGTAAAATGGGTAAATTTACCATTTAACATCCGTCGATTTTTTACCTGATTTTTCTCCTACTTCTTTTTGAATTTTTATATCATGCAAAGGAAATAGATTTTTGTTTTTTGAATTTTGGAAAAGATATTTATGTTGATTGGAATTCTAATACTGGAAGTAGATTTTCCGCTATGCCTATCTTTGCTAACTAGAGAAAGGTGAATTACACATAATTGCTTCTTAAACTCCTTAACTTTCGTCTTAACTTTAGCTCATTCTGCTTTTAATTCTAAAATTATATCAGTGATATAGTTTGACTGAGGTGCTACTAAAGAAATTTCTTCCGGTGAGTGAACAATATGCGAGTAATTTGGATCAGGACAAGCAGGTGATGATTCAAGCATTAATCATAATTAATTAGCTTAATTAATCATTAATTAGCTTAATTATCTTAATTATTTTTGGTCACATGACTCTGATACCAATTGAAAGAGGACCTAGAATAGTACTGATAAGAAAAATTATGCATGCACAAATTTCAAATTTTCGAAAGTAAAATTTTAGGGATTGGGATTAAAATGCAAATATGAAAAGTTTAAGGGCTAAAAAGAAAATAAAAACAGTGAATGGTCCTCTTAAAATAGTTTTTATAAAATATTGCCCCTTTTAAATATATTCTAATAACATGGCCCTTTGATTATGATTTCTATATACAAGAGGGTATCTGATAGTGATATTTTTAAAAAATTGTAACAATTAAATGGAATGAGTCAATAAAAAAGCCTAGAATGACAAGAAAACATGGTACAAAATAGTTGCTCATTTTAAGGGGAGAAAAGAAAAGATTACGAAACTTAGGGCCTGTTCTTTTCGTGGGTAAATTGGGTGGGTAAAAGGGTGAAGTAGGTTGAAGTAGGTTGAGGTAAGTTGAGGTAGGTTGAAGTTGGTATTTTTATTTGAGGTGGGTTGAAATAGGTTGAAGTAGGTTGAAGTGGGTTGATGTAGGTTGAAATGGGTTGAAGTTGGTTGAAATGGGTTGAAGTTGGTATATTTTTTATGTGGTAGGTTGAAGTGGATTAAAATAATGAGAATGTAATTAATGTGTGATAATTCATGAAATTATCGAAATTTTGTAGAATTTTTGTTTATTCTTTTTCAATTTTTAATTTTTAATTTTTAATTTTTAATTTTATTTTGTAATTGTTATTTGTTAATTTGCATTTGTTACGTTTATTTTTTATGTGTTAATTTTTTATTTTTTATTTTTTATTTTTTATTTTTTATTTTTTATTTTTTATTTCTCATTTTTTATTTATTCTTTTTTGTTTTTTATTTTTCTATTTTTCTATTTTTCTGCTTTTCTATTTTTATTTTAAATTTTAAATTTTAAATTTTAAATTTTAAATTATTAATTTTTAATTTTTAATTTTAATTTTAATTTTCTAATTTTTAATATTTCTAATTTCTAATTTCTAATTTCTAATTTTTTATTTTTTATTTTTTAATTTTTTAATTTTTAATTTTTAATTTTTAATTTTTGTTTTTTGTTTTTTATTTTTAAATTTTTATGTTTTTAATCTTTATTTTTTATTTTTATTTTTATTTTTTATTTTTTATTTTCTATTTATTTTGTATTTTTTTTTGTATTTTTATTTTTTTTATTTTTTTATTTTTTACTTATTACTTTTTATTTTTTTATTTTCTTATTTTTTAATTTAAATTTTTAAATTTTATGTTTTATTTTTGTATTTTGTACTTTTTATATGTTTTTATTTTTTCATTTTTTTAATTTCTTATATTTTATTTTTTAATTTCTATTTTCTATTTTTATTTTTTTATGTTCTTATGTTTTTAATTTTTATTTTTTGTTTTTAATTTTTTTAATTTTTATTAATTTGTTATTTTGCAATTTTATATTTTATATTTTATATTTCTTATTTCTTATTTCTTATTTCTTATTTTTTGTTTTTTGTTTTTTGTTTTTTATATTTTATATTTTATTTTTTTATTATAATTTTTTTATTTTTATGTTTTTATTTTTTATTTTTTATTTGTTATATGTTTTTATTTTTTAAATTTTTTAAATTTTTTATTTTTTATTTTTTATTTTTCGTTTTTCATTTTTATTTCTTATTTTGAGTTTTTTGTTTTCTATTTTTATATTCAATTTTTTTAATTTTTTTATTTTTTCATTTTTAATTTTTAATTTTTAATTTTAATTTTAATTTTAATTTTTAATTTTTAATTTTTTACTTTTTACTGTTTATTTTTTTGGTTTTTTTATGTTGTATGTTTTTATTTTTGATTTCTTATTTCTTATTTCTTATTTTTTTCATTTTTATTTTTTATTCTTGATTTTTTATTTTTATTTTTTATTTTTGGTTTTTAATTTTTAATTATTTATTTTTTATTTTTTATTTTTTTATTTTGTATTTTTGCTTGTTGTTAATTTTTTATATTTATTTTTAATTTTTTATCTTTTTATTTTTATTGCAAACAAAATTTATAGAAAATTCCATCAAAATAAAAAATAAAAAATAAAAAAATAAAAGCATAAAAAAATAAAAAATAAGAAATAAGAAATGAAAAATTAAAAATTAAAAATTAAAACATAAAAAATTAAGAAATAAAAATTAAAAATTAAAAAATTAAAATTACAATTAAAATGTAAAAAATAAAAAATAAGAAATAAAAACATAAAACATAAAACATAAAAACATAAAAACATAAAAAATAAAAAACAAATTTTTGATAACTTCATAAATTATCACACATTAATTACATTCTCATTATTTTAACTCACTTCAACCCGCCACGTAAATAATGTGTCAATTTCAATGCACTTCAACCTACATCAACCCACTTTAACCTATTTCAACTTATTTCAATCCACCTCAAAAAAAAAAAAAAAATACCAACTTCAACTTACCTCAACCCACCTCAACCTACTTCAACCTACTTCACCCTTTTACCCACCCAATTTACCCACGAAAACAACAGACCCTAAATCTCACATGATACTTTACAAATTATAAAATTATGAAGGGGGTGGGTTAAAGTTGGTTGAAGTGGGTTGAGGTAGGTTGAAGTTGGTTGAAGTTGGTATTTTTTTTTCAAGTGGGTTGAAATAGGTTGAAGTATATTAAAGTAGGTTAAAATAGATTAAAATGGGTAAATATAGATTGATCCACAAAAAGAATATAGTGAATTAATACGCATTCATTATATTATATGAGTAGGGGAGGAAACCAATCCACTGAAAATAATTACATGGTTGGCACAAGTAGACAAGTAAGTGTAGTAGACAAGACGGGACGGAGTGAAAACATTCTCAGAGTTGGATGCCACAAAGGTAAGAGTCAGGACATACAAATTAAGTGTATTTTAATTTTTAATTTTTAATTTTTTACTTTTTACTGTTTATTTTTTTAGTTTTTTTATGTTGTATGTTTTTATTTTCGATTTCTTATTTCTTATTTCTTATTTTTTTCATTTTTATTTTTTATTCTTGATTTTTTATTTTTATTTTTTATTTTTGGTTTTTAATTTTTAATTTTTAATTTTTAATTTTTTATTTTTTTATTTTGTATTTTTGCTTGTTGTTAATTTTTTATATTTATTTTTAATTTTTTATCTTTTTATTTTTATTGCAAACAAAAGTTATAGAAAATTCCATCAAAATAAAAAATAAAAAATAAAAAAATAAAAGCATAAAAAAATAAAAAATAAGAAATAAGAAATGAAAAATTAAAAATTAAAAATTAAAACATAAAAAATTAAGAAATAAAAATTAAAAATTAAAAAATTAAAATTACAATTAAAATGTAAAAAATAAAAAATAAGAAATAAAAACATAAAACATAAAACATAAAAACATAAAAACATAAAAAATAAAAAACAAATTTTTGATAACTTCATAAATTATCACACATTAATTACATTCTCATTATTTTAACTCACTTCAACCCGCCACGTAAATAATGTATCAATTTCAATGCACTTCAACCTACATCAACCCACTTTAACCTATTTCAACTTATTTTAACCCACCTCAAAAAAAAAAAAATACCAACTTCAACTTACCTCAACCTACTTCAACCTACTTCAACCTACTTCACCCTTTTACCCACCCAATTTACCCACGAAAACAACAGACCCTAAATCTCACATGATACTTTACAAATTATAAAATTATGAAGGGGGTGGGTTGAAGTTGGTTGAAGTGGGTTGAGGTAGGTTGAAGTGGGTTGAAGTTGGTACTTTTTTTTCAAGTGGGTTGAAATAGGTTGAAGTAGGTTGAAGTAGATTGAAATAAATATAGATTGACCCACGAAAAGAACATAGCGAATTAATACACATTCATTATATTATATGAGTAGGGGAGGAAACCAATCCACTGAAAATAATTACATGGTTGGCACAAGTAGACAAGTAAGTGTAGTAGAGAAGACGGGACGGAGTGAAAACATTCTCAGAGTTGGATGCCACAAAGGTAAGAGTCAGGACATACAAATTAAGTGTATTTTGATCAGAGGCAAACCAAAACACATCAACCGATGGCGGCGCCGCCCCCCCCCCCCCCCCCCAAAAACAAAAAAACCCCGAGAGAACAACGGATGGCAATGTAGCATTTACTATAACGGCATGAATGGAATAAAATATAAATAAATATGCAAATTGGAATTTATGGGGAGAAAAATAGAGAGATGAATAGTTTTATTATTATTTTTTTGAAAGGTAAGCTAAAAATCTGGATAATCCTTTTGTTAAGGCTTCTCCCTGAATTATCATTGCGGAAAATACAACAAAAGTCTTTGTGGGAGATCAAATTCCACACTATAGTGCAATGGAGGGTGAGACTAAACTTTGCGAGCCAGTCTGTTGTATAATTGCCTTCAGGGGCGGAGTTATGTGGGAGGGAGAAGTGTTCATGGGCACTCCTAACCCCAAAAAAATTCTTATGAGCTCACTTAAAGCCTATATCAATATTATGGGTGGATACCCCTAAAATAGGCCCTAAAAAAATCAGATTGTTAAATACTGAGGCCTGACCGTAAACCTTGAAAGCCCGCCTAAAATCAAAGTGACGGCCCAATACTTTAGCCCATCCGGCCATCCAAAAACTAATTTCATTTAAATTAAAAAATAAAATTACAAAATTGCCCTTACCAAAGGGGCAGGCTTCTCGGTGAGGTCTCCCGTGTTTCTGCCTACCTCAGCTCTCCAATCTCCAAACCCTTCGACTCTCACCCTCCCTCTGGTCTCTCAGCTCGCTCTCACGCTTAAACTAACCCTGCCTCACACACCCACCGCGAATGGCCACCTAAAACCGAGCTGTCCGCCGTTGGCCGTGGAGCCCGCCTATCGGCAGTCCACCAGGCACCGCCAGACGCTAGACAGAACACTAGCAAGGCCCAGGCACTAGCACACTGCACACATCCATCGAAGTGTCGAACGACAGCTAGCAGGTTAGATTTTTAGATTTTGGTCGGTTAATTTTTTCCAAATTCTAAAATTTTTTGTTTTTCTTGGTTTGTTTTTGCCAAATTCCAAAATTTTCTGTTTTTTTGGTTAATTTTTCATTCCTATATTTGAATGTTTGATACTTTGATTGTGGTCTTGCTAGACAAATTAGCTTGTGCCATGATTTAAATGGAAAGTCAGGTTTGGTTAGTTCATGAATCATGATTTAAATGATTTAGATTGTGTCATGATTGTGGTCTTTCTAGGCTAAAAATCATGTTTGGTTAGTTCATGATAAGTGCTTGGTAGCTTGCAAGTTGCTTCATTGATTGTTATAATGTTATGCCATTGGCTTATCTCTTTATTTAAACTAATGTGTTGCTTGTTTTAACTAAGTGAGCTTAATTTCTAAATTTCATGTTCTTTTTTTTATTTTTTAGTTTTACATGGATCGATCCAATTCCATTTTAAGATATTTGAAAACAAAACAATTTAAAAATGTTCGTAGGTGAACACCCCTCATTTGAAATCCTAAATCCGCCACTAATTGCCTTCCCTGAAAATATGGTTGATAGTAACATGATTACAAATTTGAAGATTAAACTGGATGTCCTGAATTAGAATTTGAATTTCCCATGGGGCATGAATTCATCCACGAATTATTTGTATAAGGATTTTGTTGTCTTCTTCCATGCGAATGTTGGTAAATCCTACTTGTGTCTTTACTTTAATGTCCTTTCACATGGTGTGGCTTATATTACTAAGATTAATGCTGCTTCCAGGTTGAATGTTGCAAGCTGGATAAATCCTCCTTCCTAATTGCACATAATGTAACCACCTGCTACTCTTCGCAATATTTTGTATTCATCAAAATTTATCTTGATGAATCCTCCTTGCAGCTTCTTATTGCGGATGATGGTTGGGTTGGGTGTGTTTGGTAGTTGGCTTTTTTGTGTGAGCTAATGTCTAATGTGTCATTCAGTTTTAACTCTCTTAGCCCTAATTATGGTAGCTTCCAGACAAGACATGTCATTATGAAAACGGTATTATTTCTACTTTTCTATATGCTCCACAGGAGTGTGACTAGTCTATCCATATGAGTTGACGGATTAGAAGACTTCACATTAGCACGCCAAGAACGTATACTATTTTGTGAGTTGGGTTAGTACAATGTTCACCCAGTTATGGGCTATCGCTAGCCTCCAAACTTGTTGGGTAACCCTACAATGGAGCAAATGGTCAGCATCCTCAATATCATTATTGCAAAGTGGGCATAGATGATCAATTTCCATTCCTCTTTTGAATAAGGTTCCCTTCGTCGAAAGGGATAAGTGGCAAAGCTGCCAGAGAAAACTTTGTGTTTGGGCAAAATGTCCATGCTCCAAATACAGTTTCTACTTCCATGTAGGAGCATAGGCCATGAGCTGCCCATGTTTCCATTTTAGTAGAAAAACCGTCATTCTTAGATAGCACCCAACGTATGGATTATGGAATCGGTACTGGGTTGAAAGGAGTAGGTGTTAAAATTAGCTTTAAAGGGAGATTGTAACTAGCTGTTCAAGACTGTTAATATCCCATTCTTTGCAATTGGTGATAAATTGGACGACCTTGATAGATGTGTCAATACTAGTGATATTCTGTATATATGTCAAGCATGTTAGTTAAGTTGTTATTTGCACACCATTATCAAACCAACTATTGATGTTTGTCTTATCTCCTACTCCCCACCTCAACCCCTTATAGAATTGGCGATGATTCTTGAGAGAAGATTTCCATGCCCATTAGTCTGACAGTTTAAGTTGAATACTAAAAAGTGCTCATTAATTGAATATGTGGCCAAGATTTGATCTAAAAGACTTTGCTCATAGAGCAACCTTAAGGTTAGTTTGCTTATGAAAGCACTATTTACGACTTCCATTTTTATAAGACCATCTTGGGATGATAGATTTTGCCATGTAAAATCCATTGGCAGTCCTCTAGTATCTTCAAATTTCTTCCAGGAAAAATCTCTACTAACTTGGTTGATATTTTTATTCGTCAAATTTGGGAGCTGGAAGCATTGCATTATGTAGGCATGCATTAATTCAATGTCGGCTTGAATTAAGGCAACTCTTCCTATTTTAGACACATTTTTTTCCAATTTTGTAACTTTTCCGTTGTTATGTTTACAAGCTCTGAGAATGTTTCTTGTTTTGCTCCACCCTTAAATACTCGGCGTCCAAGGTATTTGCCAAGATTATTTTGCTGGATAATAATGTTAAACACTGAGAAACAATTTGTTTATCATGCATTTATGTGTTACTAGAGAATGTTAGGTTGATTTGTGAAAATTAATAAGTTGACTAGAATTATGGCAAAAACGGTTCCATATATTATTAAATTCTTGAAAAGAATCAAGATTAGTTCAATAAAAGAGTAGATGGTCGTTAGTAAAGAGTAGACATCGAATTTTGGTTGCAGTTGGGCTAATTTTAAAACCAATTCAACATTTCTATTTTAGTTATTCTTTTCGTAATGCTCGTGTTAGTACTACCATGCATACGGTAAATAGATATGCCGAAAAGGGGTCACCTTGGCCGATGAAGCTAGCAGGGGAAAAATCCATAGACATCATCATTGGCAATTACAGAATAGGAGACCATCATAATGCATTCTCTAATCCAGTCTATCCGTATGCGGCAAAATCCCAATCGTTCTACTGGTTCGAATAAAAAATTTATATTCTATTCTATCATAGACTTTTTCTATATCAAGCTTGAGAGTTACCCATGATTTTTTTCCTTTCATATTTTCAAACTTATTCATAATCTCATGTGTGAGAAGATTGTTATCATGAATAGATCACTTTGGTACAAAGAAATTTTTACTGGATCAATAATCTTTCTCCAATATGGGTCTTATTCTACTAACAGAATTTTGGAGACAATTTTGTACAGTGTGTTACAAAGGCTGATTGGCCGAAATTGGCTTGTTGTAGACAGGTTGTCAACCGTAGGAATTAGGGTAATGAGAGTGATACAAAGGCTAATCACAGTTTTCTTATTCTTTAGAGGTCTGGGTCTTCAAAATCAAGCAGCCTTTGCCAAAGAAGGTAACAAACAAGGCTAATGTTGCTAGGAGGGAAGGTGTTGAAGACTTTCAAAAGAGGGCTTGATTAAACTCGTGTTGATAAGTCTGAAAGAGATTGATCCTCCAACATTGATTATCGATGCTACATCGGGTGTTTATTATTCGATAGAGAGGTTGAGTTATAAACAATATTTAGTTGTGAACGAGATAGGTTTTGGTGGTTTTTGGACTATTAGGACTAATGTGATTTCGAAAAGATTAGGGAGATGGATTTTAGAAAATTATGATTACTGTGGTTATTATCATAGGTTTCCTAATCATACGATATTGGAGTTCACATAAAAAGATGTCCATGCAACACTTAGATTGCCCATGGGTCACAAAACAGTTGTAAAAAGAAAATCTTGTGATTCAAGAGAGATTTTGTTTTATATGCCTGTTATTAACTACAATTGGTGTGAAAATGTGACTAGGACTTTAAGAATCACTGTTCTCAAATGGAACAGTGATCTTGCTAGGTTATTCAAGGGTTCCCAAATATTTTTGATGGTTAGTATGTGTACCTTTTTTTATTTGTTTGTGCCTTTTTGTTTTTTTGTTTTTTTTGTGTTTCTAAGTTCTATTTTTATTTTTGGGATGCTATTTGGATAAGAATATTGACGTTGCTCTTAAAAGATGGTTTCTGAATGCAGTTAGTTGGACTAAAGCTGAGATGTAGAAGAGAATGACTGATGAAGAAAAATGGTTGGTATGTCTGGCAGAGGTGCAATTCATGAGACTGTTGATTGTACCAATGAAGTTCAAGCTGCTGAGGCTTATTTAGAGCAATACTTCTGGGGTTTGGACGTGAACGTTACAAAAAGACAATGTTTGTATTGATCCACTTGTTAGCAGCTCCATAATTGAACCAATTTGCGCAACTTGTGGTAGCGCATAAGAGTGCTTCCAACCCTTGCTCTTGTGGCTCATTTTAGATACATTTTTTAGCTGTTAAATATGGTTTTCCTCATAATGTGATTCTATTTGCTCAACACTTAAGTTCTTTTTTTTTTTTTTTTGAAAATTAGGTTGGTTTTTATAACATATTGGGTTATAAGATTTAAGTCACTTTTTATCAATGATTTTATATTATATCGGCTAAATTGACTTTGTTCAATTTTCATTTTGATTTTGTTGAATTTTTTCATTTCCAAAATTTTTGAATAAATTCCATTTTCATAATTGCTTAAACACAAGCAAGTGAACGGTTGCAAGAAGACAATGCTGACTTGGAAATCTCTTGTGTGCAGGTTTACGGTTGATCCAATCTGCGATGCTTGTGATAGCAGAATTGTGCCTCATACCTCTGCTCCGATCCAGGTGGCTCATTTGAGATGTCTTTCATAGATGTTAAATATATGGTTTATGGTTTTGTTCATAATGTCATCTTGTTTCGTTTAACACTTAAGTTATCTTTGTTTTTGAGCATTAGATTTTGTTTTTATAACATATTGAACTGCGTGAACATGCAAAATTAACATCTAGGTTCACTTTTTGTTAGTAGTCTTGCATTATATGCACTAAATTGATTTTGTTCAATTTACATTTTGATTTTGCTCAATTTTTAATACCACAACTTCTGACTAATTTTCATTTTCATATTTGCTCACAGGTAGCGGCATGTCAATTGGATGCTTCATACGGATGGTCAACATTGCACGGCAATTAGGGCTACTTGGGAGAGGTTTCCTAAAAGTAGTACAGTATCACCTTAGCAAGGCAATTAATAAGAGCAAAATGATAATGTCTTGCAACAAGACATTTCTTAAGTGTCCTATTTTGTCTTAAAACAATACATTATAATGCTTTTAAATTGAAAAACCGGTATGATCGAATTGCTAAAGTATATTATAACTTATAAATTGTGTGAAATTATATTTTTATCTAGAATTTACAACATTTCTAAAATACACGTGTTATATACCCTTGTAGATATAGTTAATACAATCATAGTGCGTCATTTAATACTTTGTCGCCATTGCCGACAAATATTTAAACTTAGTAATTTATACGTAATTATAATCATTGAAATTGTCGTGGGTTTAAATTATAAATCCAAATTCAATTTCCAAAAATCCCGCCACCAGGAGGGTTATGGGGAAGGTATAATGTAGCAGTTTTACCCCCTGAATTACAAAAATTACAGCGAAACTGGTTACATTGGACCCCAGATTTAAAAACCACAGACTACCTGCTACTCCAAAAAAACTATAATTTTAACTCCAAAGAAACCGTAATTTTAAATTATAAAATATGTAAATTTAAAATGAGACAAGACATTTAAAGGTGTCTTGTTACAATACATATACCATCACTCTTAATAAAATGGATACTATTCCTACAAAAGGTTCAAGTGTGTTGATACCTGGGCTAGTTATACTGCTGCTCATGGCAACAGTGGTGGACTTGTGTAGGATGAAGATATAGTTTGAGGCCCTTCAACATTAGAAGCATTAGTCAACATGGAGGCAGCTGCTATTCGACATCTTCAAAAGAAAAAGGATTGTACTGTTCTTCGTTTGGCTTGGTCATTTTGATGATGTTTTAGATGTTGTTGCATGTCATCTAGAACGTAATGTTACTAATGATGGTGGTAAAATGATAGAGTAGAAGTTAATGTTGTTGTTACGGAATAAAGAGAAGATCATTGCTATGACCAATCATGGTGATGAGGCCCATAAGGGGATTGAGCACTCTCGAAGGGAAGTAATTGCCTTCTGTTTATCGTTCTCCATATTTGACCAAGGGAGGGTTCTGAACCATTTGTCTTCTGAAGAGAAGATTGTTATTGATTACGCCTTCTTAAATGTTGATGATCTCCATCCTAGATCGTAAGAGTTTTTGTTTTTTGGGTACTTTATTTTTATTTTTTCTTCTCATTTTATGATGTGGAAGAGATGATCTCCATACTTTCCTTTGTTTTTTTTGTGTTTAAGGAAGTTTTGTTTGAATATGATGTAGAATATGATGGTTTGAAGTTTTGGTTAAACCGAGAAGAAGTGATGTCCATGTCACGAGCAATTTGACATCTTAAATGTGTTATCTTCGAAACATGGTGTGTTTTAATGCACAAGGAGGGGCTTAAAAGAAATCGTAATGCGCCAAAAAGGATGTTCTTGAGCCACAATGTTTATGTAAGATGATAATTATCTTGCCATTAATTATTCATGTATGTTATAGTTTTTCATATTAAGTCTGTGTTACTTCCAGAAATTGGTAGACGATGAAGAGATAGTGGCTGCAAAATTCAAAAAGCCTATGTACAAGTGATTAACTTTGAGAAGAAAAGATGCTATTAGTAGACCTGGCAAAAATTGACTTAACCCGAAAACCTGACCCGAGCCCGTCCGAAAGTTTTGGATTTTGAACACAATTTTCTCGACCTGAACCTGAAAACCCCGTAAAATTTTGGGTCAAACCCGACCCGAACCCGAACCCGAATCCACCCGCTCGACCCGAATATTATATACTTCCTTTTTATTTTCTTTAATTTTCCCTCTTAACAATAATAGTTTTTCATTATGATGAATCGTTTAGAAAGACATTATACAATTACCACATTCCTTCGCAAATTAGACAATGGTTCCCATTTTTTCTCATAAAACAACGTCATATACAACTTATAAATTGTACAATTTTTGAAAATGACCATGAAACAACTCTAATATTAAGAAAAACAATTTAGAATTAGATAAGTATTGAAAATGTGCAAGTCATACCATTATATTCTTCGTAAAATGAATACGTCTTATCGCATTTTAAATAAGATTATTCTATAATAATCTAAAATTTTGATTTTATAATTAATAGATAATTATAATATCTTGTGCGTATATAATATTCTTTCGTTTGGATTCCTTCTAATTGGTCTTAAATCTAATGCAATGTTGGGCAATGAAGCAAGTTATGTTCGTGTTAGGATCGACATACTAATAAAGCATGCCTGATTAGATAATACTAGGTTAATTAACGAAACATCAAATTATTAAACAGGCTATTAACGGTTCGAATCGCTCCGACTCGTTCACATGCTTTAGATGGGCCGACCCATGAATGGCCCGATCAATTATTAATATTTTAATATATGGGTCAACCCATCCAAACGTGACTCATTGTCCACCTGCATATGAATTTCATATGTCATATTGAAAAGTTTGGATATTTTTGATATTCTTTGAAAAAATTACAATTACAATGCTTGTTCACTAAATGCAGACAATTTTAAGTATTGGCAAAAAAAGAAATAATTCATTAAAAAGGCACTTCAAATTCGTTGGGTTGATCCGAAATCCGTAAAACAGAAATACACCCACCCGTATTTTACCCGAACCCGAAATACACCCGACCCGTATTTTACCCGAACCCGTATATACCCGACCCGTATTTGACCTGCCCGCCCGAATTGACAGGTCTACCTACTAGCTTAATCTCGACGATATGGATTTGGCCCTTTTTTTGGGGTGGTATAATGTCTTTATTCATAAGTAGACTTGTTCAATGGGCCGAGACCCCACCCAACCGCCGCAACCTGACTCTAAAAAATAAGGGTCAGGGTCGACGTTTTTTGTGTTCGAACTATCTCGACACTCAAATTGAGGGTACCGGACTATGATAAGGGTCGGGCGTAGGTTGAGATTTTAAGTTTCTTATTGACCCGTTGAACCTCACTTTTTAAAAAAAATTAAAATTTAAAATCAAAACTGTTAGCCGAACCTATTTATTTAGGCCCGATGACCACGAGGTGTCCCCTAGGGCGACAACCCTATCTGCCCCATAACCTATAAAAGGAGATTTGGGGGTCAGCTAGTCTAACACAGAAACAGAAAACTCACTCTCTCCTCCCTTCTCCTCACAACTGCCCTACCATCACAGCCTGGCTTCGGGTTTAGGACGTGGTTATCAAAAAGGTGACTCTAGTAGCCGCGCCTCATCACTGCATATGTGGACTATCTCCGACAGTTATTTCCGCATCCAGGTCAATCCTATTTGTCTAACAGTGGTATCAGAGCCTAGACTGATTGTATTAGTCCCGTTTAATGCGTTTAAAGATCTGAATACTAAGCATGCTTGTTTTGAGACTACGACTATATGATTAATTGCCTAATTTTCGTAATTATGCAAATTAATAGCATGCTTCTGTGTCTACTTGCCCAAGATCAACAATAAATTGAGTTTTTAATAAATCGGATTCATGAATGTTTATGCCTTGTGAAATCTGTGTGCCCAGTTAGTCACATATTACCAAAAGGATTGATTTCTAGACTGATAACCAATGCTCGGAAAACCTATGCTATCATACTCACGCTAAATCGTTAGTCATGACATGTTTTGCACGCTAAATCGTGCAATCAGATTCATGCCTAAACGTGCTAAATCGTGCCCAGTTAGTCATAACCAATGGTGCAAACTGATTATGCAATCCTAGTGTGTTAATAGCATGCTTTTGTGATTACGATGCCCTAAAGTGACCAAAAGATTGAAAATTTTAGTCGACAAAATTAATGGATGTTCTGTTTCTATGCCCTAAACCTATTTTTTTTGACTGATGATATGTTCATCATGAACTGCTCAAAATTATGCATGACTCATGAATCTAGAATATTAGACAAAATTCATGTTCAATGTGTTTATACTTTACAAGCATGGTTTTTTTTTTTATTATGTGCTAATCAAGATCATGTCCAGATTGATTGTCTATTACCATGTGTAATTAATTGTTAAGCAAGGCAATTCGTTTATGTTTGAGACCCCAAAATCCTAACCATTAACCGACCTCTGCCTGGAACTCGACTCAAGGTCAAATCTGTTACTTGACCGACTTAGAAACCCAAACCTGAATCCATCGCCAGTGCCTCGGCGGCTGCAGCGGTGGTGGCGAAGCCTCTGTGGTCTTCGATACCCCCACCTCAACCCAACAATTTAAAAAAAAAATAAAAAGAAAAGGGTAGAAGAGACTCATATTCAGGCCATACCCATTAGAGGCACTAGGGAAGGGTGGCGCATGTTACATACGCGCTACCCACAAGGGCTGTGTTGGTCCTTCTTCTTCTGCTGAACTGCCTCTTTGCATGCCGATCTACACAACCTTGGACGGATAAAGCTGCAAAACACCATAGTTGGAGGCGCATGAGTCCACGTGCCACTGCCCTATTGGCGCGTTGGCCGCATGGACCGCTCCCTCGGACTCAGTTTTGGCCGATCTACATGGTTGGTGACATTGGTTCTCAAAGGGTTGGCTTGGATCGAAGGCAAAGAGGGGCGGCGGCTTCACATCCTTTGGGTGTTTTCTAAAGAACTAGAACGGCGGTTGTGGCTATCATGCTCATGGTGTTAAAAGTTTAAGGAAAGAGCTTAGTGCTCCATTTCCATGGCCACGCCACTGGGAGAGCCGATAGGAGAGAGGAAGTATCGGGAAGCATATCGAAGAGAAGAGAGAGAAACCAAGAACTAGAGAGAGAGAGAGAGAGAGAGAGAGAGAGAGAGAGAGAGAGAGAGAGAGATTTTTCCTTTCGAGGTTTAAGAGAAAATGCAAAAAGATAGGTCGAGATTCAGAGAGGCAGAAGAAGAGAGAAATCGAGAATCAGGTTAGTGAGGGTAAGTGAGTAGGCTCTCACTTATAAAAGGGGCCCTGGTTGGGCTCCCTTATAAAAGAGCTCTTTTTTTAGATCGATCCTCACATGGGTCATTTTTGTTCTGTTTGATCTGATTTTTGATTTGGATTGTTGAATATTTGCTCCTATTATCAGATAAATTCATTCTATATGTTGAAAGTGTTCATAGGTTGGTCATATATTTCTTTTTGATGAGTTATATTCTTTTTTCCTTTATTTTTATTTCATACTATATAAAATTGTTGATAATATGGAAATTTGAGGTAGAATATATATAATTTTGTGTTATATATTGTTATTTTATGAATTGGTTTTATAAAACTTATGTGAATACGTTTTGCACAATTAAAAGTGAATGTCTTTGTGATAGTCACTTAATTAAATGTTAATTCGTTTAACAAAACTTAAAGAGATTCTATAAAGCTAAGTTGATAATTAAATTAAAGATGCTCCAAAATTCATATCTATACGTAATGATTATGAGTTTAGTGAAATTTTCGAATGTATATTATGAATAATAGGGTTTTCTTGATAATTTAATTATTAAAACAGTATGTCTAACAAATAAATATATACTTTTAGATATAGTAGCAAAGAACATGATAGGTTGTATGCAATCTAACGATAAACTGGATGACACAAACTACGATGTCTGGCATCTGAAGGTTCAGTTCGCCTTAAATGATGGCAATATGTTGGACCTTTTGATCTCCTTTATGCCTGCTCCAGCTAAAAAAGATGAGCAAGGTAGGGATATTACTGCTACTGAGCACTACCAAAGAAAACCTAAAGGCATACCGAGTATGGTTCAAACGCGATCGTTTTACACGCTACACTATGCTGTCTTACATGCAAGACAATATCTTGGGTGAGTTTGAACGCTTTTCCACTGCTAAGGACATGTGGGCGCAGCTTAAGATTAGATTCGGGTAGACATCTGCTATAAGGTTGCATACCTTACAGCTGAAATGGATGCAGTATACTATAGACTCCAGTCATAATATCTCCGAACACCTTTAAACCATGAGTACTATAGTTCGAGATCTTAAAGCTGCAGGGCAAGAGATTTTTGAGGAAGAATAGGTCCTAAATGTGATTAGGGCTCCTCCAATTGATAATGAATATTGGAAGAGTTTTAAAGTAATCATGACACACAGTGAGCACATCAAGACCTTCAAGGCAATCTCCAAACACCTCAAAATAGAGTAAGAGCGTATAAAGATATATGTGCCTTCGAGTGCGGCATTCGTTGCCAAAGGATCGGGGCCCAAGAGAAGGAAACCTTACCGTGGTAAGAAACCTAAGAAGGGTCCCCGTTCTCCTCAGAACTCTCGCTCCAATGGTGGCACGGCTAAGAAGCATAAGGCTAAAGGCAACGGAGTTAAGGATATGGCACGTGTGAAGTGCCATAACTGTAGAAAGAAGGGCCATTTCGCTCGAGATTGTCTTGAGCCAGTCAAGGTACCTCTTTTCACTAAAACTCCTGAATTATATGTTTGTTCCCATGCATTCGTTGCTAACTCTCTTCCTTAATGGATTGTGGACACGGGGTCAACAAAGCATATAGTTTAGAATAGGTCTGGATTCGTAGAGTTCCATCGCTATCCGATGGATTCACGGACTGTCATACTAGGGAACGGTAGCGAAGAAGATATCCTTGGAGTAGGAACATACTAGCTCAAACTCCGTGGAGGAAACAAACTGCTTCTTCATGACGCCCTCTATGCACCTGGGGTGCGATGCTCCTTAGTTTCTTATGTTACATTAGTAAGATTAGGTTTTACTTTTGGTTTTCGTCCAGATAGTTTAGATTTGTTCTATAATGGCAATTTGTTTGGCTAAGCAACTTTGAAAGGAGATTTCATTATTTTGGATTTGGATGATAACTATAATAATATATCCTCTACTTTTGTTTCATACTTTGACTCCAATTCTGAATCTGTTAAGTGGTATGCTAGTCTTGCCCATGTGGGCTAATATAAGATAAATAGGCTAACTAAAGAAGGTCTTCTAGACCGACTCACTATGGTTAAGTTACCTAGGTGTGAGTCATGTCTAGCCATCATGGCAACAATGAAGCATTTTGGTAAGACTTCGAGAGCATCTAGTCCTTTAGAATTAATCCACTCAAATATATGCGGACCCATGAACATTATAGCATGACATGGGACTATCTATTTCATTACTCTCATAGACGATTATTCATGATATAGGTATGTATGCCTACTATCTCATTGCTACAAGGTACTCGATGCGTTCAAACGCTTCGTAGCAAAAGTAGAGACTCAATTGGAACATAGAGTTAAGATCCTTCGAACTGATCGAGGTCATGAGTACCTTTCTGATATGTTCAAGGAGTTCTGTGAGGAAAAAGGTATACAAAGACAGCTAACGATTCCACACACCCCACAATAGAACGGTGTTATGGAATGCCGAAATCGTACATTGCTTGACATGGTTAGGTAAATGATGGCACATGCTAACCTCCCAATTAGTTTTGGGTGGATGCGCTACTTACGGCAGCTTACATTCTTAACTGTGTACCAAGTAAGAGTGTACCTTCCACACCATATGAGTTATGGTTTGGTAATAAGCCATCCTTGGATCATTTACGCCCATGGGGTTCGGCCGGCTATGTGCATAACCCAACCCATAAATATGGAAAACTTGATCCAAGAGCCACCAAAATAGTGTTCATTAGGTATCCTGCACAATCTAAAGAATATATGAAGTACGGGGAACACCCAAATGATGGCATGATAGAAATAAATTTCTACCATGTTGATTTTCTCGAGGATGAGTTCCTCACCATTGATGAAGTCAAGAAGGATGTCGAACTGTTTGAGTTTCAGCAAGACATCCAACCATCTTTCGGTGAGGGGGAGAATTTGGACTCTAACTAAGTCATCGAAGATGGTATGTCTCCCCCACCCGAAAGGAAAGGGGGAGACTTGTCGGCTCAGGAGAATGAGAATCGTCCTCAATCTCCCATACATCAGGAGAGTTAACCTGTGAGTGAGGCCCATCCTCAATCTTTTGTTCCCGAACATTCAGTTAGTCTACATGTTCGGGATTCCACCTCCCAGAGGGATAGTGGGAGCAACTCTCCACATGCTCAAGGTCCCACACCTCTTAAAGAAAGGGTGATGGGTGCCTTACATAAGCAAATAACCAATAAAGGTCCTAGGATCCGAAGGAGTGAGCATGGAAGAATTTCTCGATAATACTTCTAAATCGAATAGAAAATATTCCTATGCACTCTCTTAGAAGTTGAGGAGCCTACCTCTTATCAAGAGGCAATTGACTCACCAACCTACAAAGAGTGGATGGACGCCATGAGGGATGAGATGGACTCAATGGCGAGAAACAAGGTTTGGAAACTTGTTGATCTTTCACCCCAATGTAAATCTATTGGAAACAAGTGGGTTTTCAAGATAAAACATCCGGCAAATGGTTCAATCGATAAGTTCAAAGCCCGTTGAGTGGCGAAAGGATTTACACAAATTAAAGGTGTAGACTATGAAGAGACATTTTCTCCTGCAGTGAGATTTGCCTCTATTCGCCAACTCCTAGCCATGGTTGCCCATTTGAACCTAGAGTTGTTTTAAATGGACGTAAAGACTGCTTTCCTCAATGGTAGCCTTGAGGAAGATATCTATATGGACCAACCCATTGGTTTTGCATCAAAGAGACAAGAGGACAAGGTGTGTCGTCTTAAAAGGTTCATATACGGTCTTAAGCAATCTTCCAGATCATGGTACTTAAGATTCCATGAAGCTATAACTTCGTTTGGCTTATCCATGGTTTTGGAAGACCACTTTGTGTATGTCAAAAGATCAATCAAGGGGATTATGTTTCTTACCCTATACGTTAATGACATACTACCTGTTCGGAATAACTTCGAGATGATCGAAGCCACTAAAAAGTGGTTGTCCTCCTTTTTTGAGATGAAAGACATAGGTGAAGCCAGGTACATCCTAGGCATGAAAATAACCAGGAATCGTCCTAAGAAACTTTTAGGTATGAGCTAGGAGGCATATATCAGAAAAGTCTTAGAACGATTCCGTATGCATTATTCCAAATCCGTAGACACTCCAATTAAGAAGGGTTTAACCTTGAGTCTTGTCCAATGCCCAAAAATAGATAAAGAAAAGGAGGCAATGAGCAATATCCCTTACGCTAGTGCCGTAGGAAGCCTAATGTACGGCATGTTATGTACACAGCCTGACATTTGCTTTGTGGTTGGTTTGGTAAGTCGTTACCAAAGCAACCCAAGACTTACTCATTGGCAAGTTGTCAAGAGAATCATGCGCTACCTTCGTGGTATAACCGACTTGGTCTTATGCTATCAAGGCGGGGACCTTGAGTTGAGAGGATATTCAAATGCCGATTAGGGTGGTGACCCGGATGAGTCCAGGTCAACCTTAGGATATGTATTCGCCTTGGGTGTGGGAGCCACATCATAGTATAGTAACAAGCAAGGCTGCATAGCTCTGTCGACCATGGAGGCAAAGTATGTCGCATGTAGCCTAGCCATGTAGGAGGCAATGTGGCTTAGGAGTTTTCTCCATGATCTTAACCTCACTCCTAGAGTTGATGATCCTGTAGAGATGTTATGTGGCAACATAGCCACCATCCAATTCGCTAAAGATCTGAAGTTCCATCGGAAGACCAAGCACATCAAGAGGCATTATCACTTCGTCCGTGACGCCATAAAGACGAAGGATGTTGCCATCAAGTATATGTCCACTAACAAGATGATCGCTGATCCATTGACTAAACCAATTCTAGAGATGCTTTTCAAGCACATTCGTTGAGTCTAAGACTTTGTAGAGTTGGTTTTTTGATGAAATCTTATTATGTATAACAGATATGTTCTTCTTGTAAATTAGCATTTATGAAATAAAGATTGAATGCTCTTTTTTCTAAATGCTTTGTGATTTATTTGCTAGACATGTTGAAAATGTCACAGGCTTCTGATTGGCCTAGTCACACAGGCAATCACCGTGATGTTTGAGTAGTGGGCATGATGAAACAGTCACCTTAGTAAGTCTAAGATGAGACTCAAGGGAGTTGAATGTGAGACATAATTTCATATTGAAGCATTAAAGCCGAATCTTGAGTGTCGAGATTAGCATTTAGTGTGTTAATCTAGTGGCTTAGGTTAGATTTTTTGGTAAAAATCTAGACTGGCGATTCGCAGGGCATATAAAGTGACGATCCCAAATAAGTGGGAATTATGTCATGACACACATCTCATGCTGTATGTGCTTGAAAGACGACCATATACGGAGTGACAATTGACCTCCATATCTCATGTCACTATGTGACCCTATGGACGATGACCCTTTGACTTAAAGTTATGGTACGAAGTCAAAGCCTAATGTTGCTACTTTAATATGTTTCTTAAGGGCCACAATGTATACGGCTCAACGAGAACGTGTTAGGAAAGTAATTAAGCTAAGATGCAATATCATGAGTGTCTAAAGAAAAATCTATCCATCATTACCAATATCAACCCGAGCGATTATATTGAGTATATAATCACATGATATATCATGGCATAAGGGATTGGAAATGCCACTAGTGATGTTTAGGATGATTTAGGGTATCGTATTTCGTAAAAGTGTTATGTTAGTTAGATGGTAACTTAATATAGCACTACGTGTTACTATTTCAGTCGCACGTCCTATTCCTGGTATGAAGCGTAAGGAGTTGTGATTTGTGGAGAGCATATGTTTGCGGCTTTTGTGGCCGAGTGGGAGCTGTTAGCCGGGCCTATTTATTTAGGCCCGACGACCACGAGGTGTCACCTAGGGAGACAATCCTGCCTGCCCAATAACTTATAAAGGGAGGTTTGGGGGTCAGCTAGTCTGACACAGAAGACAGAAAACTCACTCTCTCCTCCCTTCTCCTCACAACTGCCCTACCATCATAGCCAGGCTTCAAGTTTAGGACGTGGTCATCAAAAAGGCAGCTCTGGTAGCTGCCCCTCATCACTGCATACATAGACTATCGCTGACAGTTATTTTTGCATTCAGGTCAGTCCTATTTGTCTAACAAAAACAAAATACTTTGGGTTTCATTCATTTAAAACGTTTCCGCTTTCTACTTTCTCGCCTCCTCTTAGCCTCCCCCTTCCCATTCATCTTTCCAAATCTCACTGGCTATTAACCTTCTGATGTTTTCTCTGTGATGTTTGGGATTGTCGATTTAGTGAACTAACCATTTTGACCACTAAATAATGCATTAGAATGTTTGTAATTACGATACATTTCATTGGAACATTAGATTATTGCTTAACCTATTGTCTAGTATGATGTTTAGTGTTGAATTTTGTATTAAAAATGAAACATACTCATTTTCTAGATAGGAAAGGTTTGAATGTCGCGTTTGACCCTATCCCTTAACCCGGTGACCCAAGGAACAGGAACAGGATCAAGGTCAAGGGTATGCTGACCTACATAAGGGTCGGATAAGGTTAGGGTCAAGAAAACCATGTTTGCTGACCCTTATGACTGAATCCTTGACCTGTCCCGACCCTTAATTTGATCAGGTCTATTCATAAGTCTTGTCCATATTGTTCAAATTATTGTACAATGTTGTTAAACTTGCCTATATTATCATAGTGTTTGTAAAACACTGTTCATTTGATTTGTTGAGATTAGTTCAATGGTTTTGGCAACACTGTTCAGTAGTCTATATATTTTAAGATATATCTTGGTCATGTATTCTATAACTTATGTTATCTGAACTAGGTGTTTTATATTATTTTGATAAAAGGATAGTAGTTTCTTCTATGTTTTGACTTGTTCAGAGGAACAATGAGCATAATTGATAGTTGTGTCCTTACAACAGTAGTTGAAGAGAGGTATGAAGATTGCCATCATATTATGGTGATTATTTTGTGTTTAAATTATTACTGTTATTCTTTAATTGTTTATGAGTATGGTATTATTTTATGATCAATGTTTTTCTAAGGTTGATAATTTGCATGTGTAAGTATAAGGCATGGCATCCTCAAGTACATAGGATTAAGGAGGCCAATATACATTTTCTAGAATAGTTTTGTCAAGATGATGTGAATGCTAATGACTACAGTATTTTGTGTGGCGCCATATGGGGACTTACCAAGGATAGGGTGGTAACTTGGATTTTGACTTTGGCAAAAAGCATAAGGTAGATGTACCATGGGATGTCTCTTTCTCTTTCTTTCTCTCTCCTCCCCCCCTCCCCTAATCACATCTTATGATTCTTACTTCCCCCAAGATTAATTAACATTATTTATATATGAATTTAATTCTTTAGGACCAATATCTTAGATTGTCGCATCCTATGTACTACATAAAAATCTTGATGTACCATATAAACAATCTTTGGGTTGTTGTGTCTGAAACTGTGAAGAAACACTTTCAAGAAGAGTAGCAGTCAAGAAAAGCAAACCAAACCTCACTTTCAGTTATGACATTTATGTCAGTTATTACAAATAATATTTATTAGTATTATAAGAAACCCATTTTGAAGGGAGGTTCCTTTCAAGTGATGTATATTTACTCTAGTTTCCATCTTTGTTGGCAGTTGCGAAGTTCACATTGAACTTCTAATTTCTTTTGAAAAGCAATGTGTTACATTCTCAAAGTGATAATCTTAGTTAGTAAATAAAATTGCTCAATGTAAGTTATTATATGTTGCACCAAGAATGGTGTTGTTTAAGAGTAAAATAGGTAAATATGTTATTAAACATCCAATTAATACTAATAAACACTGGTAATGAGTAAAATATGTAGATAAAATATTGACCATTCTATTCAATTGTTCATAAGTAATGCGAGTTTTGTTCATCTTCAAATACAATTATGCTCACAAGTAACACAATATAATAGAAATGATTGTTCAGTATAGATGTGAATAACAAATATTCTTAAGAACTCTATTCAACCATGCTTATTTTTACAAGAAAAAAGGAATGATGTTATCAGTAAAACAGGTAAATAAATTACTAATTGTCCCCTTTAATCCTTTGTAGTGAATGCAAGTATTTCTCATCTATAATTTTAGTAGTGTTTAAAAGTAAATTTTTTGTTATTAGGGAGCTCACATTTGATTCCTTAGATTGCTCATTTTAGGTACGTTTGATGTTACACCATAAATATTGGTCGTGCGTAAAACATGTAAATGTTATATAATATTTTAATTAAAACTTTGATTAATTGTTTATAAAAGTCGCATGATTCTCTTGATTTTTTCATATATAAGGTGAGTTTCTTTCATCTTCAAGCACAATATTGTTTAAAAGTGAATACAACTAAGTATTAGTCAATTAAAGTATCTTGCACACTAATAATTTAAACCAAAGTGTGGAGGTATGATATTCCAACGTTAAACATAGCATTGATCAATAGTGTGGTCTATGTTCTGGGCATGTTATCTCAATATAAGTTAATAGAATTTCATTTACTAAAAATGCAAGTATTGTTCTAGATTAGCCATTTTTAGTCTTGATATTGTTTAAAACTGAAATTTTTATTATTGGCGAACTCTTATTCCGCTTCTTAGATCGCTCAATTTGGATATGTTTGATGTTGCACCATAAATATTGATGATGAGTAAAATATGTAGATGTTTTACACTATTTTAATTAGAACTTCAATTGCTTGTTCATGAATTTCATCAGTCTCTTAAATTGTACATATCTGATGTGAGTTTTGTTAATCTCCATACACAATATTGCTCAAAAGTGAATACAACTTGTTATATTAGTCAAATAAAGTATCTTGCATACAAGTAATTTTCAAGTAAAGGATGAAGATATGACATTTTAACATTAAACGGGGTATTTATCAATGATGCAATCTATGACCTATATATGTCATTTCGATATAAGTTAATGGAATCCATTTAATAAAATTGCAAGTATTGTTTAATCCTAAAAGAGAAATTATTGAAACGTTTCCTAATCCAAAAAATAGAAAATTACTTAGTAGTGAATAAAAAAGGACATAAATGAAAAAGATGTTTATCGTGGACATATAAATATGCACAAGTCTAATTCCACTCAATGCTCATAAACTCGTTATTTGTGCTAGAGAATTGTTTGTGCTCCCCAATTGTTGGAAATATTTAGATGTAAGAAGGAACCATCATTTGCATAAATGCTAGGCTTGCACTTATTAGAGGAACAAAGTATTATGGATAGTATGGTGTTGTTCATGTTGCTTTCCGATATGAATGTAATATTTAATGATGAGGCCAAGGTTTGTGAAAATTGCTAAATTTAATTGTATTTTCATTTAGTTAGATTGATTTTGCCTAAGTCATCATATGATAGATGTGAGTAGTTTCAGATGATGTGTTTATTGGTCTTGAGCTTGACTGATAGACATCAATGTCAAAAAAAAAAAAATCATTAGATATAAAAGGTGTACTTATGCATTAACATTATGAGAGAATACATATGGGAACACTTGGGGTAATTGCATTGCAAGATATAGAGCACGTAATGGAGTATTTACTGCGTCTTCAGATATCTGATAGAAAGATAATATACATTTACTATGGATATAACATATGACAGAGTGTTGGTTCCTTTGTAGAGGACAAAGTATTATATAAGAGTTTTTCCAATTGTTCATCTACCCATACAATTTTGTTCAATATTTGTTTTAAATGCGATAAGTTGCTTGTTAGGATACAAAAGTAGTATACTTTTGTAATTTATACCTAAGAGAATTTTTTAGTAGTAGTTATCTTATTTGATGACTCGTCAAGTTTGACTTCTATAAATACCCAAAAAAAAAAAAATGTTAGTCCATTTGTATACACAAATGATTATAGTTACTTACATGAATGTTTGAAGACAACTTGGTGCCAATGCCTTTGTTTTGTTGCCTCTCTAGATAGGTGTCACATTTTAGTTCCTTAGATGTTTATTTATACATTATATCATTTATAGTAAATATTGATAATAGAATTGTGCATAGTTTACTTGAGGTATTGTCTCCAAAGTACTTGCACTGTTTGATTATTTACATTCTCTTTTTCTTGATTTAGCTTGTTTGCATTTTGTTTAATGGTGCTTTTTTCTTTTTTTCTCTTTCTCCTTTTGGCTTAGAGCTGACAGGGTTTGGGCCCTTCCCAGAAGAAGTCATTTGCTTTGATGCTGAATTTTCCTTCACATATATTAAGCCTCCTCTTGTTCAACCAACTCTTCAATTTGTTAAGGTATTAATATTCCTCATAATGAGTTCTTACTTGTGTGTTTATGTAGCTTGCTGTGACATGTTCATTTTTCTAATCATTTGCATTTTTCAAATGGATGTGCATTAAATATCTTCTTTTGAGGATCCTTTGCTTTGCACCTTGTTGCTTTGACATTCTTCTATGGTTTTGCACCATTTCTTCGTGACGTACTTCTCTGGAATGTTATAAACACAACATGCATGCATAACTCACAAACAATATGACAACTCCTATGAACATTTTGCAGCTACATTCAATTGGACTTTGTTGTTTGTTGTACGTGACAGTTTATTGAAAGAGTTTTTCGTCTGAAGTGCACACTTGAAACATTCTCCCTAATATGGTATCTTGCACTTCTTCATAAAGTACCATCAGAGTTCCTATGATTTTCTCCATTTTCATCTGTCCTCTATTTTGAGACAACCTCACAAAGGTTTATTGTTGCATTCAATCTTCTTGATATGGACTTGTTAGTAGTTCCACTTTTTTGTAAAGATAATACTCCATTCGAAAAGTTGTTCTTGAAAAGGGCTGGGCACCTTTTCTCTCTATTGTTTTACACCTTTATAAGCCAAGTATTTCCCTCACAACTATGCTTTAATATCTAACATGTACATATATGTTGATTGTAATAGATTACCCAACCTTAAATATAAGTTTGTTCACATTTGGTAAAAACAACATTCAACTGTCTATGTCCTTGTTTAGTTCAAAAATATTTAGCTCAACTATGTAGTTTAGCTTAGTTCAAAGGGTAAAGCAAAATAATTCATCATATGAAAATATGTAAGTTTGTTCATACCTACTATAAACATTGCCTCCCCCCCCCCCAAAAAAAAAGAAAAAAATTATTCATAAATTAAATGAATGATAATATGATCTAACTTTTAGGATCAAAATTTACCTTTTCCAATAATGTTCAAACTCAGCCTCTGTGTTACAATGCATTAGAACGTTGTTGAACTCTTTACTCTTTAGTAAACCTTCCTTTGATCTAAGTGCCCGACATTCGTTTTGAAATTTTTAATTATACAATAATAACATAACCTATGATATGCTTGTAGAAACATATTGAACTGCAACCGTAATTGAAAAAGCTTGGTCTGTCATGGACTCATATTGGTCATTGGGTGTTTATCGCTCAGGGATTTCAAGAATGTGCTGAACAACCATATGAAAGAATCAATCTTTCTTTAATATGAACCCACGACTAAACATCACATTCTTGTTATGATGGTTCATCCGACCAAGGAGCACATATCATGCTATATTTCCCCGTTTGATACATGGTATCAAAGACAATCAAATCGCCAAATAAGTCTATCATTTGTTTGTCACGCCAAAACAAACTAACTAGATTTCCATCAGGTTCAATCTTAAAATCATAATAGTACCTATTCTCAGTCCCACTCTTCTCTTAAATATCTTTATAAGAGCATTGGCATCTCCACCCTCTAAACTTTTTTAAAATAATTACTCTAAGCATGCTATGTACATCTCTCAATTGATAACCAAGGTCAAGTGGTCTTTCACCTTGTTTTTTCCAACAATCGAATTGCATTGACAACTAGAACTCTTGAATCTATGAGTTGCTTGATATATTAAATGTTATTTTTGGCACTTTTCGATGTAAAGATAGGAGATGCCTTTGACTTAAACTGTACATGGGGTGATTGTGTTATGCTTGGTGGCTGTCCATGTACCATTTTTATCAACGTGGAATTGTAAGTATGCTTTACAACCGATTCTCACATTCAACTTAGTGTATTGTTTACGCTCTTTGTGTTCTTCTTCTTCTTCTTCTTCTTCTTCTTGTTTTTCTTTTGCTTCTTTTTCCCTTCTTTCAACAACAAAATTGGCACACAGATGTCTCTTTCGCTTATGCTCTATAACATATCTTGTTATACCGAATAACGCAACCTACTCGGTAGGCATAATCATTGTAAATTTGTAATGCTTCATCTTCCAGTCTTGCTCTCATCCTGATTAAGCTAACCTCCCCTGGTTGCAATTCTCTTATTTGTTGGCATAGGGATTCCATTCTTGAAGTTGTAAAATATAAATAAAATATAAATAAGTACGATCTTTTAAATCATTATATAATATCAAATTCTTCATGTGAACCATCACTTTCATTATGGATAATTTGTTCATGCAAAAATTTAATAGAATTGCACCTATGAGCTTTTAAAAAATGGAATAATACCTCAAATATTATCGGACTGAGAATGCATCATTATTATTTCATTTCAATTTATCCCTATGTCTTTCAAAAAATAAAATGAAAATTTTGATGGTATGCCATCAACAAAGCACTTCAAGATCACTTGACAAAGCACGTAGTACAAGTAGCAATCACTAAACAATTAAAATCAAAGCATGAACAATTAAAAATCACATTAAGGACATTGTTATTGAACTAATCCAACACACAAATACTATTCATCATATATTTAAGCCTGGTTATAAATTAAACTAAATCATAGTGAACAATTATAGCCTTGTTTGGTAAAGAGCTTTTTGGCCTCAAAAAACTCTTTTTATAGGTATGAGCTGTTTGACTTGAGTCAAAAAACTCTTTTGATTGTTTGGTTAGATAGCTTTTTGAATTAGTTTTTTGGTTACAAAAAGCTAATTTATAAAAAGCTCTTTGGAAGAGCTTTTTGCATCAGCTTATTACCATTCAATATCAAATTTACCATATTACTCCCCTTCTTTTGATATAATTACATTTATGGTAGTTAGTACAAAAATCCTACTCTTTATTTTCAAATGGGCTACATGTAACATTGGATTTTTTGTTTTAGAATTTTTTGTTGGTTTTTTGGTCTTTTGGGACAAGAGTTGTGGAAGGTTATGATGTTTAAATTAATAATTTTAATTTGAAAATTTTCTTGAATTTATGAAATAATGTAGATTAATTAGTATTTTGTGGTGTAGATCTTTCTAAATGTTATTATATTAGAAATTTCAATTATTACAAAAATAAAATAAAATTAAATTAAACCAAAAACCTATGGTAATAAACATCAAACTTGGGTGAAGGTATAATTGTAATTTTATATATTTCACCAGTCACAATCTATAATTCACAATTCATGTTAAAAAGAAAAATGAAAATACAATAAAAATAATTATGTTATTAAAAAATTAATGGAGTTTTGTTAAGGAGCACAAGTGGAATTTCATCAAATAAGCTTGCTAGAAACAGCTAATTTTACCAAACACTTTTTTCAGAAACAGCTAATACAATCAGTTAAATCAAGCAGCTAATGCAATTAGCTAACAGCTAACAACTAATTTAATCAGCTAACAGCTAACAGCTAACAGCTGATTGCCAAACAGGGCCTATATCTGACCACACAATTTTTCAACATAGAACCATCATTTCCAATCTAAGATTTTAACATGAACAATGAAAAAAAAAAAAAAAAGAACAAATGGGAATTACAGGATGAACTACATTTGACAATGATTTTGATTAACATCTTAACAAGTGCATCAAACTTGAGATCTACAATTGTACTTAACAAAGACAAAGATGTTAATCTAATAGGTTCAACAAAACTAACCTTAATAAATATTGTGTAGACTTCATCATCCCAATCTAGCGAATTGAGTAAGTCAGATTGCGAACCATATTAATATATTTAATTGTTTATATATCTAATATGAATAAATTTCAATGTCTCTATACATCTTAACATCTACCAATAATATAATTTAATTAGAAATGTAAATTTAATTGTTTATAAAATGCCGAAAAAATTCAATACTATATCGATAGTCATTAACAAACCATCGAAACCCATAAAATTTAATAATAGATTCATACTTTATATAAAACAACTGCTGAGATCCCTAAACTCTAAAACAGGCAAGAAGAATAAAAAATAAAAAGCACATAGACTTTAATTTTAGAGAATTTACATTTCTGATGAACTGATTTAGCTACATGCTTGTTTTGTAGCTACTTGCTTTGTTTCGAATACTCATGCTTTTAATATACCTCGTTGTTCATGACTACACTAATTTCACTCAAAACTTTGAATTCTTGTTTACAAAAGTTAATTGTATAGATTGAATTATGTATAGAGATAAGAGAGATGGTAGAAATTGATTGTTCTAGAAAGAGAAATGGAAGAGAAGGGGGAAGAGATAGAGAGAGAGAGAGAAAGAGAGAGAAAGATGAATTATGATGCAATGTTCAAATTGAAAACAAAAAAGAAAGGGAAATGATGCCGAATTTGATAGGATATACTCTTTCCTTTTTAGAAAGAAAAAAAATTAAATTTCACTAATGTAGACATTGTTGTGACTGCTCGCTTATGTGGCAAGTAGGTGTATAATGTATAGGTGATCCATTAAACAAGCATTAAGGGTAGCAAGCTGGTGACATCATCTAAGGTCAATCTTGAATTTCTATCTTTGATTATGGTGTTAAGAATATTTTCATCCTAAATTGTCAAGAATAATTAAGTTGTTTATCTTAAATTGTAAAGAATAATTGATTTTTATGTTTTAATGTCAATGATGGTGCAGTTGTTTGATCTGATGATTATAAAATTTTAGTGATTTGTAGTATTTTGTATTTGTTGGTCCATTGAATTTTGATGTAATATTATTAAGAACATTAGTTTCTAAAAACTAACATATTAGATTGTTGGACTTTTCGACTATTAACAAATGGGCAAAAAACTAAAATATCATTGTCTACTCATAATGGTAGTAGTAATAATAACAATTAGTAATATCAGTTGTTGTCCAATTGGCAGATTAGTCAATCTTTTGTTTGTTACAGTTGTATTTTTCTCTCCAGTTATGAGAGTTCATTTCAAGGTCAGTAGTCAATGCTTGAATAAAAAGACAAAAAACAAAAATAAACAATACAACAAACAATAACAATCCGACGCAGAGTTTACATCATGATTAGTAATTAATGCATGACTAGGAAAAAAAAAAAAAAACAAATAATAGAGCAACTAATGAGCGACGAAATGTCGGTAAAACATCAACTTATTCACTTTTACACATTAGTCGCTTATTTGTGAGGGTTGTATTTTTCTCTCTAGTTATGAAAGTTGAGTTCATGATTAGCAATTAGGGTGTGACTAAGAAAAGAAGAAATAAAAGCAAATAATAGAGCAACCAATGAGAATGCAGCGAAGAGTTTATTTCATGATTAGTAATTAATGCGCATCACTAGAAAAGAAAAAAACCAAAACAAATAATAGAGCAATGAATGAAAATTCGTTTTGGGAACCCTGCAATGCAAGGAAAGCTTTTTAGTATTTTTCCAGAGTTTTACTATTTTAAAAGTTTACTACATTAGTAATAAAATCATACCAAAAGTCATATATCTTTAACTTACTAATGATAATATTATTTTATATTTTTAGTATTAATTTTGATTAAAAATTTTTGAGAGCAGATTTATTATTAGATTAGGTGTTACCAAATCTTAATAATTTTTCTCATAAGATTAGATGTAGTTTGAAAGTTTATGTGTTAAATACATTTAATCCTCGAACATCACTTAAATTATTTATGTAATAATTCTATTTTAAAAATTGTAATAATTAGTGTTTTTTTGTCAAATATAATAACAAAGACCTTTTATTGAAGTTAAGTACTCACCGAAATCCCTAGCTTAGATGTTTCATCTGTTTAATTTATCATATTAGGTATGTATTATAATGTTCTTAGTGAGGAAAACCATATTAGGTATGTCTTATAATGTTCTTAGTGAGGAAAACAAAAATATTTAATTTTGTATTTATTGATTGGGATCTAAAAATTTTCATCCACTTTATTATCCAAAAAATACTGTAATAATCTTAAAAGAAAAAGTAAAAATATTTAAATTTTTGTACTAACTACTGTAACGAAAAAAATGTTTTGCATTAATCACAATAACCTACGCAAGACTTTTGATTTTTTTTTAAAGGATCACATTTTGTCATTGTAATATATTGTTTAGGTATGGACATAGCTTAGGAGTAACGAAACCTTCCAAAATTTTTCTTGTACGCATGGATTTAACTTAGGTATTTTTGTTTATATATATATAGAGAGAGAGAGAAAGGGGCACATATGGACTATTTTTTTAGCTTCAATTGTAGCGGGTTAAATCAAAATGCATTTCTAAACTTCCTCTATTTCGTTTCTATGAAAGTAGTAGGTACTCTGTGGTTTTTAAATCTAGGATCTAATGGAGCCAATCTCTCTGTAATTTTGCAATTCAATGGTAAGACTGTTATATCAAATTCCCATACCCCACCTGATAAAGGGGTTTTTGGGGTATTTGATTTGGATATATACACATATATGTGTGTGTGTGTGTGTGTATATATATATATATATATATATATATATGTGTGTGTGTGTGTCTGTAAATATGTATATGTATGTATATATGTGTTTTTGTGGGGCAAATGTCGATACACCACCAACTTATTCACTTTTATATATTACTATATAATATGATACGATGATGATATGATACAAGCATGTGTTAACAATTTCTTCGGGTTTTACTATCTTTCCATGATCAAAAGAGTTTTATCATTAATGGCCTATGCCTTACAATAGAAACACCTATCAGGTCCCACTTTTGTGGGGATTTAGAGAGATCTAAATATAGACAACTTTATTTTCATAGACATCTTTACCTAAAGAGAGACTGATTCCACAAGACAAGGCGTATGCCTTAGGCCCTATTCTATTTCACATTTTTTAAGATTTAGCTAAGAGCTGACATCTCCTTAGAGCTTCTTACATTTCCTCACAGCTCCTTACATCCTTAACATAATCCTTACATCTTCTTACATCTTCTTATATCTCCTTACATCTCCTTATATCTTCTTACATCTCATAGATTTTCTATAACATTCATTTATTTTAGTTACAGAAATATGTTTATTTTTTTAATGATACTACCAATCTACAAAATTTATAAATATCTTATGAACATAACATTTACATAAACATAAAAACATAATATAACGATGTAAATTATATTTGAGTTTCGACATGAAATATATATTGTTATAGATGACCATACATTTATTTATATTTAAAATTATTTACTCAAAATAAGAATTTATTTGAAGAGTTGTATTCAATTTTGTCAAAAAAAATTTTTTTTTGTTATACTTTGCTTATTCGATCAAACTAATGTTCATATAAAAAATCTTGGATGAAATTTTATTCACCAAATTTATGGGGATTAATATTTTTATTGTTGTATGATTAATTTAATTAATTATTTATTTTTAATAAGTATATTATTTTATATTATTATCTTTCATTCAAAACGTTCATTATAAAACAAATTATACTATATAACTTTTCAACAATCCAACAACTCTTTACATCTATCCTTACAGCTCCTTACGGCTTTTTACATCTTATTACAGCTCCTTACATCTCCTTACAGCTCCTTACAACTTCTTATAGCTTCTTATATCTCCTTACATTTATCTATTTATCTAAAATGCGAAATAGAACAGACCCTTAATAGAAATATATTCAACTTTTTTGATAATTCTATTTAATCGGCACTGCATCTGTCCCTTAAGTAAAGATTGCCTCTTTTTTGGGGGGGGGGTTGTCATTACAAAGCTTTAAAGAAGGTGAAGAAAACCAATTCAGTAATTGGCAATAAGATGACTACAATGAAACCACCAGCCACCTCTTCTAGCCCAAAAGAAATAAGACGAGACCACCCAAGAATATAACCAACACCATCAAGGCTAAATTATACCACCAGCCTGCTTAGGGGCCGTCTGTTTTAGCATTAGAAAGCATTTGGTAATTGCTAACCATCCTAACCACTCTCAAACAATATACTAACCGTTTTACCGTTGATTCTAACCACTAACTAAACTTTGTTTTATATCTCTAAAAGCTATTTATAACAATTAGTACAATCTAGTGACCGCTAATCACTATTCTTACCCGCTCGCAAATGCTGGTAAACTGCTAGTAACTGTCAACCCCTAATTTTAAACGTTGAAACGAACATGCTCTTATAACTTAAGACATCACCCAAAAAGAGAGCGATCCATCTAAGAAATAAGAGATCATAAAGAAACTACCAGCAATGGGAACCACGATAGGGAGGACAAGAGTTAACAACCACCACCTTGATTGTATCATGAAGCCTGATTGTTTTTACTACTCCTTATGTCATATTTGGTTCTCTCAATTACTATTATTATTATTATTATTATTATTATTATTATTATTATTATTATTATTATTATTATTATTATTATATCCCTTGAATAATAATAATAGTATTACTATTATTATTGTTATTATTAATATTTTATCCCTGTAAATTAAGCTACACTATTCAAAATGTATTGTCTTTAGATGTGATAATCATAATTGGTAATGGTAATTAGTTGCAGATACAAGAACACTAGGATCATGCTTGTCAAACAGTTGTCTAAATAACTTTTTTTACCAAAATAACTTTTTTCACCAAAATATCTTTTTGTATCTTTTTGAAGGGGATGTTAGTTGTTTAATAAATAATAATAATAATAATAATAATAATAATAATAATAATAATAATAATAATAACAATTATTATTATTGTTATTATTATTGTTATTATTATTATTTTATCCCTTGAAATTAAGGTTCCCTGTTCAAAATGTCTTATCCTTGGATTTGATAATCATCATTTGTAGTAGTAATCAGTTATCAGATACAAGAACACTAGGGTCATGCTTGCCAAACAGAATAATTTGTTCACCAAAATATCTTTTTGAAGGGGTTGTTGGGGGATGGCAATGGATCGGATCCACCTGAACCTAGACTCATTTATTTTGTTGGGACCTAAATTCAGACTTGCCCCAGATCTATTGGGTTTGAAAAGATGGGACCCAGACCTAGACCCATTGGATCTAACGGGTTCGCGGGTCTTAAACGGGTCTTGACTATTTTTTGTGTTAGAATTTATTTTTTCCACATCCCATAGTGAATTATCACTTTCTAAGATAAAGAATTGAATTTAGAAAACATAATATCTAACATAAAAACATTCTAGCAACACATACCATAAATGAGTGTTCTTACTTACATCTTACACACTAAAAATTAGGGATCTGGGCTACTGTTGACGCTGTCTAATGACGAGTATTGTCTGTTTAAGTCTGAGACATGCGATGTGAGTATGCGACGTGTGAGTGACTGGTTGACTGCAAGTGCAGAGAGAAACAAGAGTGGTGTGAGTAGCTGCTGAATCGAGCCTCAGAGGGACTCTGAGCAACTGAGTGATGAAGGAGTGAGACAAAGCACAGAGAAGAGTAGAGAGAGAAACGAGCAGTAGATCGTGGTGAATGGTGAGAGTAGACAGAAACAACTAAGGGTGAGACATGGTAGCTAGAAGCGCACTAACTAACAAGATAGCTTAGAGTTTTACCATTTTAGAGTCTTTAGATTTTAGTAAGTTTAGTTAATTGATTATTACATTTAAAAAAATATATAAAAATGGGTCTTGGGTTGGGTTTGGGTCTTAAATTATGAGACCCAGATCCAGACCCAACCCAAGGCCTTCAAACCCAAACCCGCTTAAGACCCGTCGGGTCCCATTTAATTGGACCCAGATCTTTTAATTTGGGTTGGATCTGACGGATCCAAGACCCATTGCCATTCCTAATTGTTGGTTGTTTAAATTAATCATACAATTCCTTAACATGTTTGGTTAGTTAACATTTTTGTAACAACTTTTTGCCTCGATAGCTATTTACAAAAGGCTGATTTGAGTAACCTTTATAATTAACTTTTTGAAAATTAGTTCTTTTTTTTCATATCTTTTTGAGAGGCAACTAATTCATTTAATAACTTTTCTATTAAAAAAAAAGCTAATATAACTAGTAGTAGTTGATTACTAAATAAAGTTAATGTAGGTATCAGTTAGCTCAACTGCTAAATTCTTTGAAAGTTGTTGTTAGAGATTGGGATTCAAATCCCACCTACATTGACTTTTGTGCCTCTTACACACACACACACACACACACACACACACACATACAAAAACCTAAACAAGGTTAATCATAGAAAGGTAAGAACCAAGAGACTTGACACTAAGATGTTCTTTTCAACTTATCATAATACTTATCATTAGCACTCATTACTGATTAACATTGATTAACACTGATCAACACCAATTAGTGCTGATCAGCACTTATCAGTACTTAGTTGTATTTCCCACTCATAATTTCAGTTCTTGATCAATAATGATAAGTACTCATCAGTATTGATTAACACTCATCAGCACCGATCAACATTCATCAGCATAAGTTACTTATGATAAGTTAAAAAGAACATGCCTTTATTTAAGTAAGGTTACAAGTTTTACTCTTGCGCATACAAAAAGTTTGTGATAGGAGAGCTCTAACTTTTTATAAATGAATGGTAACTTGACTATGATAAAAGCTAGACCTGATAAAAACTGACACGACTCAAAAATCCAACCCAAACTTGCCCTAAAATTTTGGGTATTAAACATAATTTTCTCAACTTGAACTCGAAATAAACTGAACTTAAAAATTCGTAAATTTTTGGATCAAAACCAACCCGAATCCGAACCCGCATGCTCAATCGGATATTATATCCTTATTTTTTTATTTTTCTTTAATTTTTTCCCCTTAATAATAATAGTTTTTCATTATAACGAATCATTTAGAGAGACATTATATAATTATGGCATCCCTTCGGAAATTAGACAATGCTACTCCTTCTTTCTCAAATTCATTCCCATAAAACAATGCCATGTACAACTTATAAAAGGAACAATTTTAGAAATTGGGCATGAAGTAATTATCTATTTTTAAGAAAATCAATTTAGAATAAGACAAGTATTAAAAATATGCAAGTTATACCATTACATTCGTAGTGAAATGAATACGTCTCATCGCATTTTAAATAATATTACTCTGTAATAATCCAAAATTTTGATATTATAATTGATAGATAATTATAGTATCTTGTGCGTCTATAATATTCTTTCGTTTGTTTTCATTCTAATTGGTCTCAAACTTGATGTCAGTGTTGGGCAATGGACCAACTTGTAGTCATCTTGGGATCGACTTACTAATAAAACATTCATAATTTGATAATGGTGGGTTGGTTAACAAAATAAAGAATTATTAAATGAGCTATTAACAGGTCGAACTGCTATGACCCCTTAACATGTTTTAAACGGGCCGACCATGAATGACCCGACGCATTATTAATATTTTAATACATGGGTCAATCCACCCAAACGTGACTCATTGTCCACTCGTACACAACGTTCATATATCATATTGAAAAATTTGAATATTTTTGATATTCTTTTAAGAAATTACAATAAATACAAATAATTTTAAGTAATAAATGCGCGGAGAATTTGAATGTGACAAAAAGAAAAATTCCTCAACTTAAAATGTGCTCCAAACCTGTTGAGTTGGCTAAAAACATCTAAAATCGAAATATACCCACTTATATTTTACCCAAATTCAAAATGTATCTGATTGGCATTTTATCTAAATTTGAATACATCCGATGGTCGAACTTACAGGTCTAATAAAAACATATGGACAAATACCCCAAAAAGCAGCGATGGAAGAACCTTGGCTCACCTCACTCTACAAGCTTTTGGTTTCCTTTTCTTGATGCTGTAGTAATCTGAGTATTCCCTCGTCCCCAACCGCTTTTCTTAACACCGATGCAATTCACGAAACGAGAACTACTAAGAAGCTAAGCAAATACTCCCCTCTCTCACATTCCCTTCTTCAGTCAGTTTTTTTGCCCACCAATAAATATAGAATGAATCGATCAAAATTTTCAGTTGTTTGTATCTAATTAAGGTGGGGCATGTTGAGGTTAATACCAATGGCATCCACGTTAAGTCCGTGTCTCAATTCCGCTTTCAGGAGTTCTTCTTCGATTACCCGCTTTGGTATTTCTGCGCGCTTCTCTTTTCACCATCTGGGCAGTGGTAATTCTGTGCTCTGCTCATTCATTTTACCCTTTCTTGTTAATTTTTTTTTTAATGTTTCTTATATGGGATTTCGTCCAGATGGTTCATAACCGAAATTTGAGTTCTATAATTTTGAGAAATTTCCGATGTTAATTGCCATATTGCTTCGACATTATACTATTCTATCACCATCTTGTTCTGCATACTGTTTGGCCATTGCTTAAGCTTGTTAGCCTTTTCTGGTTAATTTACACTTAATATTGAGACATGGGCAGAAGAATTTGCCTCTTTACTTGATGCATACAAGTGGGTTTTTATTTTTTTCTCCTTCATTTTTTTGGGGGGGGGGGGGAACTAATTTGAAATGCAGAGGGCTTGTGTTTTAACTGGTTATTCGGGCTCCTTTGGCACTCTTAAGAGTCGGACAAATTCGAGTTCATTTGCTACAATGTGGGGTGCTTCTGCTGAACTAATAGATTATTGGGTGAGAATGTTTGTTTCGAAAATAGAGGAAATGCATTCATTGTCTCCATGCTGCTCATTTTGATTTTGATCGCATCTTTGAGAGTAGTATGGTTATTGAAGTCTATCCGCATGGTGTTCCTGTCATGAATGATACACTGAGTTGTTAATGCATTTTTCAACACCTGTTTGAGCAAATGGTATTGAGGCGGTTCTTGCATTGTTCTTCATTAGATGATGGTTTGGATTTTGTTCCAGCTGTTCCACAGTTACATTGTTTCGGTTTAAAAGCTTCTAGGTTGTCAAGGAGAGAAGGTAGGAGCTTAGCTGTTGATGGAGCTGAGAGTGCCGCAAAGGCTAGCATAAGTGCTGCCAAAGAAAATGGCTTGGACTGGGTTAAGAAAGACAATCGAAGAATGCTTCATGTTGTTTACCGTGTTCGGGATCTTGATCGGACAATAAAGTATTTCTGTCACACCATGCTCTGTAGTATTAATGTTCATCCACACCAATATTAGAAGTGAATGCGTCTAATTGTTGATGATTGCAGATTCTATACGGAATGCCTGGGCATGAAACTGTTGCGGAAGCGTGACAGACCTGAGGAGAGATACACTAATGCTTTTCTTGGTTATGGGCCTGAGGATTCTCATTTTGTCGTGGAATTGACTTATAGTAAGCAGTCTCTTTGCTTATGATATTGGATTGCCCGTCTCAAAATATGAATCTCCTGCTTCTCCCTTCTTTGTAAGCATTAGCAACATGTAGAAACATACCAACTCGGGATTTATTTGTGTCTCTGTTCATATGCTCCTTTCAGATTATAAAGCTGACAAATATGATATTGGCACTGGATTTGGCCATTTTGGCATTGCAGTAGAGGATGTAAGAATAATTCTTGTCCTTTTGATTATTGAACGTGATCATGGTTGTGATACTGAACAATGCAGAGCAAATTGTTTGTAATTAATGCACATGATTTATTGTTCTTCTTTGTTTCTTTCATTTTTCTCTTTTTCAATGATGAAATCATTTGAGGTTATTAGTTTTTATCTGTCCAACAGGCAGAAATTGCGCGGACTCCTCTTCAGCTTCCATAGTTCCATCCCTACCCCCCTTCAAAAAAGAGAAATAAAAGAAAGAAACCCCTCGCCTCCCTCAGCAATTTGATCATCTTGAAATCGTGCCTGCTGGCTGAATTTTGCATGTACTTGTTCTATATTGTGATGCATATAGCGTTTGCATGGTGGAATGTTGCCAAGCTTCCTATTTTGCTGTGGCCCAGAAAAAAAGGGGGAAAAAGGGATCTCCAGGATGCTTTTTCCTTAGGTTCCCTTGAATCTATTTGTTGACAGAAATTTTCTTGTGTGAGAGTTGCAATACTGGCATTTTAGAAGAAAAAATTGTGTTGTAGAATGGCATTCCTGTAACACGCTGTGTCTGGGTTGCAGTTGTGAACAAGTTGTCATTTAAAGTTTGGCTAATCATCATTCTGGGAACTTCTGAATGAACTTTGCTTGTCTGTAATACTTCCTAGTGCACATTTAGATTTTGTGATTAACATCCATACTCAGGTGTCTAAGGCTGTGGATCTTATAAAGGCTAAGGGTGGAAAAGTAACCCGAGAACCTGGACCTGTTAAGGGTGGGAGCACTGTCATCGCATTTGTTGAAGATCACAATGGTTACAAGTTTGAACTTATTGAAAGGAATGCTACTCCTGAGCCATTGTGCCAAGTAATGCTGCGAGTTGGTGATCTTGACCGTTCCATTGAATTTTACAAGAAGGTAAGTTCTGCAAGTTGAAGCACTATAATTGACTTAAGGAACTAATTAGCTTCATGTGTTGTAGGCCTTTGGCATGGAGTTGCTGCGAACGCGAGATAGTCCTGAGTATAAGGTAAGATATGTCTTTTACTGGTCAAAGGCACCTTGAAATTGTTCCTATGCAAGATTGTATTCTAGCTTGTGGGTACAAATTTTATTTATTACTTTTCATTTCAGTCATATCATTTTTGCTTCTGAGGTTGCAATACATGTTTCCTTGTGCAAAATACTTATGCTTGAATTGAAACTAGAATCACCCATTTTTACCGCCTTGCAGTGAGGGCCTGAGAGGGTATTGGGTCATCTGATTGTTAGAATTGAAATCAAGAGTTATATGTATCCAGCATTTTACGTATTGGAAGGATCGGGAATGAGCTCCATATCTATCCATTTTGGTGGCATAAAGTATAGTTGACGCAGATGTTTGAGAGGATCACATGTGGCATGACAATTGGTGGGTTGGATATACATACAGGCATGTCTATAATGAGTGCATATCTGCCTCTCCTTCTATCGATTATTTATGGGGTACTATTAGCACTGTTGTGTGGAATTGTCCATTTGCTTTTGTTTAGCGGAATCCTTCCTAGTGAAATAGCTTTTGTATATTTCAGTTGGCCATTTCTCTTCCTTTCAGGAAGCAATAATTGCTGATCAGAGATCCCTTTGGTTGTCCACCTGAGCCTTCATTTCCAGAAAATCTTTTGTGACATGATTGAATGACTGAGCATCTGCTTCCTCAACCCGTTCCAGTTGTCTAGTTCCTTTGAACTGTGTATTCCTTAAGCTTCCATATTGCTTGAAATTTAAATTTGTTGCTTCTATTCTCTGTTAAGATGTCAACTTTGATGGCTTTATGATATTTATGCTTTTGAGGCAGGTCGAAGGTCTTAGAGGGTCATGCGGTCATGCCTTTTCGTTTCCCTTTATCTATCATATAGTATTGAACAAAGAAGAGTGTAAAGGCAACAGCACTTTACATTTTTGTGCTGAAGGCTGATGTATTTTGAAGCGAGGTTGTTTTCATTGGACCCTAGATTTAAGAAGCTTTGCCTACTAATTGCCCACAAAAAGGATGAGAGAATCCTTTTTAAACTCTTTCAGTGGTATTTCTTTCTCATTTTTGAAGGCCGGAAAATGGATAGAGGGTCCTAGGGGCAGTTACATTCTCATCTGTGTAGTCGTCTTGGGCATCATCAATTAGATGGTCTCTGGGGATTATAAATTTGTTACTTCAGGATATAAAAGTGAGATGCATAGTAACCCCCCCCCCTTCCCAGGGAAAAAACAAATAAAAGAAAAAACGGTGAATTATATTGGCCCTTTTCAAAGCCTCCATCCAGGATTCCTGGATTCGTTCATCTACCTTTTGCCCCTTATTACTACCCATATTTGTGAATCTATCGGCCTTCTTTAATTTGCTTATTCTCTTGGCGATAGTTCAGTAGGAATCTGTCTTTACTGTTCTTAAGCAAAGCCTATTTTCCTAATCATATTGACCTAGGCCTTAATGTGGGATCTGAGCACTTTGTGATACCTTCTTCATGCAGTCTTTGCTACACGAAACATTATTATCATGCTCTATAGAGATCTGTCGAACTTGAGTGATTAGGTTGTTATTTATTGATATAGCTTTGCTTGTTGATTGTTTGAATCATCCAGTTATCTAAGCCTAATTTGGGATTAATTATTCTTGTCTCTCCTTAGGGCCTGTTCTTTTTGTGGATAAATTGGGGTGGGTAAAAGGGTGAAGTGGGTTGAAGTAGGTTGAGGTGGGTTAAAGTAAGTTGAAGTGGGTTAAATTTTTTTTATGTGATAAATTGAACTTGGTTAAAAATAGTTGAAGTAGGTTGAAGTGGGTTGAGTTTGGTATTTTGGAATTTACCCATTAAAAGAACAGGCCCTTAGTATGACATAGAAGTGATGTGGCATGTATACTGATGTACAGTTTCTATTTGGGAAAGTGTGCATTATCATCCTTTTTAAGAGCCGTTAGAGCATGGAGAAAAGATGTGTGAGCCATGATAGAAACCTGCACCGTAGTCACAGATTGGGCCTGACATTTGGAGCCAGTTCTCTGCTTATTGTTGAACTGTGCATTTTGGTGCTGTATCAGTCTTGATGAACTCACTGGGATGCACATCTCAGCGGCAGCATATATTTGTCACTCCATTCATTTTCTTTTCTCTTTTTTATTGGGGGGTGGGGAAGAGAGGGGTTGGGGATGTGTTTTCCTATGTCCATTTGTCGTTGCGCTTGGCTGTTTAACTTACTGCCTTTCTCTTCCAGTACACAATAGCGATGATGGGCTATGGTCCTGAAGATACAAACCCTGTGGTGGAGTTGACCTACAACTATGGAGTTACTGAATATGACAAAGGAAATGCCTATGCTCAGGTAGGAGGCGCCCCCCACCCCCCGCATGCCTGCTGAGACTCCATGGTAGTGCTTTGGTTAACTTTGATTTGCACATATAGATGCCAGTATTGTGCAGCATCTCCCCCCCCCGCCCCCCCAACCCCCATTTGGTGATATTTCTTTTAAAGCCTCTTCAACATTTTGGTGAGGATTAGAGGTTGCAGTTGTGTTGGGCAGTTGGGTTTTGTCAGATTGACATTTGACAAGAAAATTTTGAGTTTAGGGCCAACTTAATAGATCCCAAGTTCCTGATTTCTTTTCTGTTTTTCATCATTTTTGATATGTAGTAGAGAGTTCTAATTTTAATAACTGGCACTTAGCCTTTAATAAAGTATAACAAGAAAGCATTCAGTAAATTGGTTTCATGACAATAGTGACCTCAGATTTTAAAAACTAAAAAGCACACCTCAGGAGCGGTCAGGCTCACTGAGGTACTTGGCTCAAACTTCATTGCCTCAATTTCTCCTTGGGCTTCCATTTTTTGAGGCTCATTGAGTCACCCACCTCAAAATGGGTTAGAATTGGCAAAGCTCTATTTAGTTTAGATTGATTCTTGACACAAAACAATTGGTGCAATTTAAAGGAACACCCTCAAACAATTGCATGAAATTTCTTCAAATCGCTCTCGGATTAAAACCTGGAATTAATTTAAATCCTAATTTGTGATTTGCTTGTAGGATAGCAAATGGATGAGTCTTATACCCAAGGCAACCAAAGATAAATAGAATATTAGAAGCAAACAATATCAAAAACTGCTGGAGATAGTATTGAGTAGCCTTTATTTAGTGGCACAGAGAGGCTTTTGCTATCCTACCTTGAATAGCCACTTAGATACCCTAAACATCCCTCTAAACATTTTCAATAAGAGGGTAGGGGGAAGGGGGGAGCGGGTGAAGTACAAAGGGTTCACCAGGCACCATATTGTGGATTTTGAAGTGTGAGTTTACAATGGCACAAGATGGGCAAAGTGGCATACGGTATATTCTGACTACCTAGATGGACATACGATCATTTTGAGGGAGGTCAATTGGTGTAAGAGCGCATATTCAGTATTACAGAGAAGTGAATGGTGAAGGCTCTGTCCTACAGAAAAGTTCGAGCAAAAGGGTCAAGTGATTAGAGCAAAAGGATACAGAGATTTCCTAGCTTGGGTTCAAAATCTTAATTTTCAGGCTTTCAGAAACTTCTGTCTACGATCATGTCCTCTATGGGAAAATGTCGATGGGGCAAGTTCAACCCGATGTCTTCTCCTTGTTTCTCTTGCCTTCCTTTTTTTTTCTGGTTTATGAATAAGAACTTCTTATAGCTCCTAGGTGGCTCATCTTGGTGCGTGTGTTCAAAATGTAAACCATCTAAGTCTTACTTCCCATATCTTATTGGCAATAGGGCTTCTTACGACTTTATCTTGGGTAACTGAATTCTTGATCAAAAGTGATACTGAAGTTTTGAAAATATTCAAAAATGCCACTGAAACTTTTTTGAACCTATCCATGCCACTGAATTTAATTAGTAAACTTTAAAATGCCGCTATTGAATTTCTTTGTCGGTTTCATCCGGGTTTTTTTTGGGAGTTATTTTTGAAGGTTGAATGGAAAAGCGAAGCCCAAAAAAAAAGAAGCAAAAAGACAAAAGAAGAGGTGAGCTTTCTCCAAACCAGTTCACAACCTTCTTCCCCACACTGAGCACCCAAATTGAGTGTAATTCTTGCAAGAAACTTAATTATTGCCCTGGTAGTTGTGATGTTCATCTAATTTCGATCAAGAACCCTCTAAAAACTGAGTGTGATTCTCTTCAATTTCGTTGTCACTCCGTGCTTAATTTTGGATGAGCTCTGAGCTCTGCTGGAGTTCAGGAAGGGAATCTGCCATGATCCAGTGGGTAAAATCAATAATGTCGTGATTTTCAACAAAGTAGATTTCAATCCTTGCCCTAATTCCTTCTTGAGTGTTGTTTGTGATGTCAACACAAATTCGGCACTCTAATTGGGCTGAATGATTTGGAAGCTCAGCTTAGTGGAAAACTGGTCGATTAGTCCCTTCGTTGGGTTCAATGAGCAGTTTGCAGAACTTGGATCTGTTTGGTAACCAATTCATTGCCTTGATCCCTGATAAAATTCATGATATTTGGGGGCTTAGAGTACATAAATTTGTCCATTAATTAATTTTCAGGTGTACTCTTCTGAAATTAGGAACTTTAAGCAACTCAACATTGGGAATCCCATGAGTCGTTGATATTTGGGAATAATATGCGTCACATGAATTTTAGTAGAAACTTGTTGGGTGTGAAGTTTCTGAGCAATGATAAGATGGCACTTTTCAAGAGCTTGGTAGTTTTGGTAATGGATTTCAACCAAGAACAACCCTAAAAATGTAAGTTCAATAACTTGAAACCCTACGAAGTGAGTGAATGTTTTGGTAATGAAGGTCTTTGCTGTCAATTTAGTAAAAATCATTTTCCCCGTTGTTTGTTTATCAATGTCACTTTCAATTACATTTTAGCCAGTTAAATTAATATTTTATCCCTTAAGCGGCTGCAGCTGGTAACATGGCATTTTAATACGTACTTATATAGTTTAGAGGAATGCTTAGGTACCAAAAAAACTTCGGGAACATTTTTGGTCAAGAACTCTGGATAACATGTTTCTCAATTTTATCCTTTGTAGACTAGTATGGCCTTAAATTAAACAACTTGACCTTTACTTGGAAGGTGAGTACTTGAAGGGTGTTTCCTCTAGTTACAGAGTAGGCACTAATTCATGCTGAATTTCCTCGCCTATGATGAAATTCTATTGGTTAAATAATTTTTGTGAAGTTTAGTATTTTGGGTATTCTTTTGAGTGTGCAACCTATCCTTGTCAATCCTTAAACTGAATTGGTTAATAAGAGTTTTGCTTCATCTGGGTTATGCGGCTTAAGCTCATCATCTTTGCCCTGATGTTATATTGTGCTCAGCTAAAAGATTGATTATCTGAATCCTGTTTATTCTGATAGCCATGGTGGGCTAAGTTTTTCCAGATTCCGAGCGAATCATAGACCTTTTTTGAATCATGATTGTTTCATAAAGTCTCCGCCTTTCTGTTATATTGCAATTACTGCATTTCATAGTAATTCGGAATAACGGTTCCTGCACCTGCAGATTGCAATTGGCACTGATGATGTTTATAAAACTGCAGAAGAAATTGAACTCAGTGGGGGGAAGATCACACGGGAGCCTGGACCATTGCCTGGTATCAACACGAAGATAACAGCATGCCTTGATCCTGATGGCTGGAAGACGGTAACTTTCAGATCCCTGGTGCATACCAATGTTATCAACATGTATGCTTGCTGATAAGAATTAATGCCAACATTAGTCTAAACAGCACTTTATTTTATTCAAGGCTTCTGTGAGTGTTCCAGAAATGTTTGTAGAGAAGTTCACTTCAGGTCTCACTCGCAAAAAAGTATTGAAGAGTCGTCATTTCATGGTGGGAATTGGGAAATCATATCAAAGACTTAGACGTATTGCTGTGTAGGATCTGATTTACATGGTGTGTGCCTTCATTCAGACTCCATTTGGAACTGGATTTAGGATCCAAGCATAGATGTACTCAATACTCTTGCCGTCGTTTAACCACCCATGGTTTATGCTGATTGCTGCTCATTGATTGACTTTTTTTGGGGGGGTGGTTTGCGGGTTTAAAAAATTTTGGTTGACCATTGGCATATGATCATGCGCATTTTTGCCCGCGTCTGACTAGCATAGTGAAAACGCTGGACTTATTTCCAGACACAAACAGGATTCCAATGGGTAGTATCTTAATGTAGGGAGAACCATGGCTCTCACCACTGCACCCCATAGCTTTGCTGCACTTTTATTATAGAATATATTACTGACTATGAGCTGCTAACTGTAGCTTCTCAATCTAACAGCACTGGGTGCGTTGATCAACATGTAATAAAATAGTTCTTCTAAGTTCTATCCAAACTGTAAGTAATTCTTATTGTCTAACTGCTCTAGACTGAGCAATGAATCTGACAACATATTTCCTGTGCAGGTTTTTGTCGATAATATTGATTTCCAGAAAGAATTGGAGTGATTCTTAGACAGCTATGCTTGATACTGGAAAAGTTGGTGATAACAGCAGTGTCGATGTTTGATTAATTTTTTTGGGAATTGATTCTTTTTTATTTTTCATAGGTTTTCTTTGTAAATATAACAGAGGCCATTGACTATTGTCCATTAGCTGTGGGAAATATGAGAATGCCAAGAATTAAGGAAAAGTTAATGCCGGCAGATTAGAAAAGTGTGTGATGTGAGTTTGACTGACATGATGATTCATCCTTTATAGTTGTGAGATATTCGTGATAGGACTGTTCACTTTTCATGCAAGGACACTGCAGTAATTTTGCTATAGCGTTCTGATTTACCACTTGGGCTCGGATCGTTACTCTCTGAAGGGCCTCCACCACCATTTATGTGAGTGACAGGTTGGGCCAACCATGGTGCAACATATGGGCGACATGGGCTAGAGGCAAGGTTGAGAGAACCGACCCGGTAATCGAACCGGTCGGCAAAGTGGGTCGATGGTTCAACCGGTTGAACCGTTTGGACCGTGGTTGGACTGATTGACCCGGTTTACCGTCAAACCGGGTTAGACCGGCACAATCTGGTGAGCCTTGAAAATTTTTTACTGATATTTGTTATATTTTTTTTTCAAATTTTACTACATTGTTCTATACAACACAATTGTACGACATAAACATGAATTTGAGTATTTAAGGTTCAAATTTTGCACACATTCAATGCACAAACACAATAATGAATAATCCTACAATTTGTGTCTACAAGTACCACAAACTAATGTTTAACAAAGCTAACGTTAACAACAAAATGGCAAATAAATATTCACACAACAAAAAAAATAAAATAATCCATGTTCAATACATAGGTAACATAACTATTCAAATTCATTGTAATAGCCCCAAAATAAAATAAAACAATCCATGTCCTATTCTTCATTACTTCACTGCAACTGTGCTACGCTCACAAAAAGGAGAACAATAAACCGTGAAAATTCAGCCCCCCAAAATAATATAAAACAAAATAAAGAAAAAAAATAAAAGAAAAAGCAGGCCGAGGCGGCCCACGCCATCCGTCCATCCTGCCTTGCTCTATTTCAAAACCTCCCTCCTCCTCCTCATTTTCCAAAGGTCTTTTGTCCACTTCAACCTCTCTCTCTCCCTCGGTGCCCCCCCCCCCCCCCCAAAAAAAAACATTTCAGTATTTCATTCCCCAAACGCAAGCTTCCATGCTTATCTCAACTCTCTTCTCCATCCCAACTCTGTTCTTTGTAGAAGTTTCGATTTGGGCAACGGCACCACCACCGGCGTTGCCGCCGAGGTCCGCCACCACCACCAGCACGACCTGTACTTGTCTGCCCCATACGACGAGGGCCTCGGCCATTCGTTCTGCTATGTTCGCCCCAACCTGACCCGGATCTCCGCCTCCGGGCCTTCCAAGACCCACTCTGAGGAGAGCGTGAGAAAGAAGCCTGCGTTCTTCAATCTTTAGACTTCACGGGCCAAAAAAAAAATTGGGTTTTTTTAATTAGAACTGGGAAATCCGATCCAACCACGGTTGGGCCGGTTTGACCGAGTCATCCAGTCCAACCGAGTTTGACCGGCTTTTTCCGGTTCGATGTTCAAAACGTTTTTTATAACATCCGGCCCCGCCCACCAACCGGTTCCCGATCCAACTGGTAGTTAGTGGACATGGTCCGGCGGCGGGTTACTTGGAAGTGAAACGGCGTACAGTCTGTATCTTGGTCTTCCATCCGACATTCTTATAAAGATGGTTGACGATGTCTTCATGACTAATGAATGCTCTAGTCTTGCACATATGGTTAACAAAATTAGAGTCGAGTTTAATCTTGAGGGTAGATTTCACTGTCCTCCTCTTTGGACCCTTCCATTGGGGTTTCGAAGGATGAGTTCCACAGACTTATTGGCCAGAACATGTATAGGTTTTTTTTTTTTTTTTTTTTTTTTTTTACGTCCATGCTCTTAGGAATGGCGTTTACTTCAACTTGCTTCTAACCCTACTAGCAACTAAACTTGCTCAGAGCCTTGTGGATCCCAAATATTCTAGTTTCGAACTCTGGCTAGACTCCTATGTGTCATGGGCCGTTCTAAAATGCACTGGATTTTTTAGATTTCTCTATAAAATGCCAAGTTAAGTAGTGCCGGTTAAGGACCAGAAAATGGCTTTTGGTAATGGCTCTTGACTCAAAATCTGAATAAGTTCTCACCCCGTTCAAGTTCATAATTCACAGTAGTGGTCTCGGTTTGGAAAAAAATTGAAAAAGGGGATAAACCCGGCCCAATTTTGTTAAAAAAAAAAAAAATCAAACATTTCATATATCACCCTCCATTTAGGAGAATGGGTAGAAATTAGATCCATAGGAGCCTGGCAGGGTGTTGAGAAGTCTGTATGCATGAGTTTATGTCTCGGAGGGACAACAGTCACCTTAAGGCCCATAGGGTACCTAGAAGTTTTTTTTTTTTTTTTAAAGATAATATTTGTATTCAGCGTGATTTTTTTAATCAATTAGGGCAACGTGTTTACTTTACTTGTCGTGAAATTATGAAATATTGAAATCAATTTTGAATGTTCTTTTTGCCTTAGGTCCCTTTTTTTGGCATGAAATTGGTACACTAGCTCCCAGTATTACGAGCTAGTTCATGGGTCATTATTGTTTATTCCTAGTTTATCTAGAGATAAAGTCAATAATGTGACCCATTAGACCTTTAGAGTCCTAGTCCATCACAGGTTGCATCCAATCATGCATGTTATTCATAATAAGTTTAGTTAGAACTAAGATACTTTATCCGTGCATAAGTCTATGGTACATGCATCATATGTCCATTCCTTAGGTTTAGGATCCATGCATGAGTATACCTACATTTAAACACATGCCTAAACCAACACATTCTAGGCAATCCAATCTAAAGCCAAGTTTAGGACCAGTATAGGCCTGGGTTTTATCTAGGATAGATTGAGATCTAATTTAGGTCAGTAGATCAACTTTCTAAACCCAAATTTAGACCCAACCTAGGGTAAGACTCGATTTTAGCCTAAAACCAACATCTCAATCCCATCTATTCCCATCCCCACACAAAGTTTCAATCTTACTGAGTTATTGTCTCTTTCTTCCCTGACTGCAAGCCATTAGCCATTTCCTTTAACCCAGATCAATGCTATTGGCTTTTGATTTCCATTGTTTAGCTCTAACATTCCCCTCCTCTAAATCTGAGTCAAAGTCTAATCCCTCACCCATTCCATTGGCAAGAAGTAACGAATGGCTCAACTTATGAAGATGTTGGAGAGAATGCAGACTAGAATGGAGGAGACTGAAAAGATGGAGATGAAAGTTGTTGCACTCCAAAACCTTACCAAGGAACCCCAATGGGATGATGGTGAGAAGCCTCGTGATGGAGAACTGGAAGATTATGGAAAGGGAGAGCCAGATAACAGGGAGAAGGAAGAAAAAAGGGAAAAGGGCACTCCTTAAACTAATTCGTGAGTAGATCGTATAGAGTAGATGCTTAAAGAATCTTCGATGTTTAACAATTACTTTAATGATTATGCAGGATTCACTTCAATCCCAAAGGAAAAATTCTGAAATTCACTATGTTAGATATCAAATTCTAGGGAATTGAAAACCCTCACAATCATGTGAGGAACATTATTATTACAATGACTCTAAAGGGGATTGACAAGGACATCTTTCACATTATATTTCTTTGGACCTTTGATAAGGATGCGATGAGGTGGTATAATACTGTTGACCCACAAAAGGTCATCAATTGGGATGATATCTGCATAGAGTTCTTACGTCAGTATTCTTATAATGCCAAACTCCCAATCACACAGTGAGGAGATGAGATATGATAAACTTTCCGAAAGGTAAAGAGACAGAGGTCGACCAAAGAAAAGTTGGAGCGAGGTGATTAGGCACGATTTGGAATTTTAACGGCTAACGGAGGATATGACTTAGGATAGGAATCTATGGAGATCTAGGATTAAGGTTGCGGGCTATTAGTTGCTAGATTCCTAGCATTCCTTTGACGTTTGAATGGTAGGGAATGTTGTTGTGTTGTACCATCTATTATTCTATCTTAACTTTTCCGTATTTATGCATGCTAGAGTACCCTCTTTGTGTCAGAGTTATTCTTATCTCGCCTTTGATTGTTTAAGGTATAGTATTTACCTCTCCTTTGGTTTTTTTAATAATTATTTTTATATCGTTGTTGATCGGGGAAAAATTTGATTTTCCCTGAATGGGTCCATCCGAGTCCGACCCACAGACTAAGCCGATACGTGGGATAATGGGCTCAAAGACACCACCCTAGGGGTTCCCCCAGGCCTATACCTGGGGTTATGGGCCCTAAGATACAACCCTAGGGGCTTCCCCCAGGGCCCTTCCATGCCAGGACCGGCGGCCCACACGGGGTGTTCTAGGTAAGATTACTGTCCTACCCTTTTTCCGAGGGGACTATAAATAGTCACCTACCTTCCTCGGGAAAAGGCTTGGCAAGCAGATATCCTGAACTCTCATCGTATTCTCTCCCTTTGACCCTTGACTGGAACCCTGAATTGACTTGACCGTCAGAGAGGCATTCACAACCTAGGGTTGGACGTTAGGTGTCGTATGCCAGCTGTCAGGTAAACCCGTTCATTCGTCCTACGTCATCATCAACCGTTCCTAAGATTCTTTCCGAATCAGATTAGCGCCGTCTGTAGGGAAGGAACGGTAGCAATGGCAGTGAGCGAGGCAACACGGGTACGGACTCGCAGGGATAAGCCCCCGCGGTTAATACGTCTGTGCCTTCTGAGGCGCAAGATACTTCGGAGAATTCACGGGCAAACCCTCGAGTGGCTAGCCCGTCTCCTCCTGAGCGAGAAGCGTATGCCACGGTGGACACACTGAAAAACTTCATGTCCACTGTGACGGAGGCCATCATTCGCCAGGTTTCAGAACAGGCCAGAAGAGCTATGGAGGCGGCCAACTCGGCCAGGCCGCTTCTCTACTTCGACTACCTGCCAGCTCACGGAGGCGAGCCCTCTCATCGGCCGGAGCGGATACCATCTCCCTATTACATGGAGCGGGGGCGAGAAGTGTCTCGATCAGACAGAAGCGGTCGGCCGAATACGGAGCAGCTAGGATGATGCACGACGATGGGACCCACCGGCTTCCCCACGCAGGGGGCAACTGCCAAATCCACGACTGCTTCCACGCCCTACGTAATACATTCCAGGCGAACTGCCTGGTTTGAAGAGCAAGAACAGACTTCCCGGCCTCGGGGAGATGCCCCTGGCAGGCGCCGGACCAGCCCGGAGCGCCGCACCCATCAGAAGCGTACCCGGAGTCCGCCCCCAAGGGAGACACGTGGTCAGCAGCCACGCCGCGAGGACCGGTCTCCCCCTAGAACTTTAAGGCATGGCCGGGAGAGGGGGAGCCCCTCTGTTGTTGAGGTCGAGCGTCATCCTAAAATCCCTATCAAGGTGTCGGGAACGGTCGCTTGGCCAACCACTCTCCCCTTCTCTACACCGTTTAGCACCGAAATAATCAATGTTCCGCGCTATGGGAAAGTTAAAATGTCCACGCTAGACCTTTATGATGGGACGGCAGACCCTGAAGATTTACAAGGCATAGATGTATGTGCAGGATGTAGATGATGCCGCTTACTGCCGCTATTTCCCTGCCACCTTAAAGGGAGTGGCGTAATCATGGTTTAATGGTCTACCATCGGGGAGCATCACTTGTTTCCAAGACTTGGCTGACAGATTTGTCAGCCAATTCATTGCCAGCCGGAAGAAAAGGAGGACAAGTATCTACCTGTCGAAACTCAAGCAAGGGCCACAGGAGTCCATCGCCGAGTTTGTCAAGCACTTCCATCAGGAGGTGGTGCTGATCCCAGACTTGGAGGACAGGGTGGCATACACATCCTTCTTGAACGGTCTTAAGAGTAGCTGCTTCAAGTTTACCTTGGCTGAACAGAAGGAGATGACGTTGGCCGAGGCCCTAAGGAAGGCTGCAGACTTCATTCGAGCCACCAAGATCTGCGCCGACAGTTCCGACGTCCCAAAGAAGGCTAAGGTTCCGGGGATAAGAATTGCAACCGCAATGATAGAAATGCCTGCTCTCGGGAAAGGAGGCCGCCGTTCGAGGGGTTCGACCCCCAATTTACTACCGACGTCCGAAGTATCCTTATGGAGGTTAGAGGGCACCCCATGCTTCGAGGACCGCCCCCATGACTGCACCTCCTAAGCCATAGAATGCCAGGAAATATTGCGAGTTCCACGAACAGAGCGGACATACCATGACTGAATGCTGAGAGCTTAAGAAAGTCCTTCACGAATTGGCAGACAAGGGTCAGATTGACCGATTCCTAAAGAGAGAACCGCGGTTCCTTCGACGGGAGCAGAAGCCCGCTCAACCCCAGCTGCGTGATAAGGAGTGCTCGACGGAGGTCATAGCCACAATAGCCGAAGGTTATACAGAGGGGATAACTCGGTTAGCTTGGAAAGCTCAGCTCCGGAGTGCACAGCAGGTGCTTACCACAGAGTAAGGACCCCGTGTAACAGTGCCCACAATGGTGTTTGACGGAAAGGCAGCTTCACAATGTGCTTCTCCCCACAACAATCCTCTGGTCGTTGAGATGAAGATAGCAAGCATAATTGTTCAGTAAATTCTGATCGACAGAGGAAGCTCTATTGATATCATAACCTGGGATTGTCTGAAGAAGCTCGTGCACCCCGGACGCGACATCGTCCCCTTGGTGCACCCTATCTTGGGTTTCGGTGGACAGGAGGTGAATTCCACGGGGATGATCCGTCTTCCAGTGCGTTTTGATAACAAACTTAGGTCCAAGAACCTAGAGGTCAACTTTCTAGTCGTCGACGTGCCCACGGCCTACAATGTGATTCTGAGACATCCAACCCTCCATAAGGTAAAGGCCGTCACTGCTCCATACCTCCTCCAGATTCAATTCGAGGCTGATGATGGTAGCGTTGGTGTACGGACGGTCCGGGAATGTTACTTGGTGAGCATCCGACCCTTGGTAGAACGAGCAAGGGAGCACGGACCAAAGGGGCCATCCTAGGCAGGGAAGCAGGCAAAGACTGGATCGGGCACCGTCGTCCCCGAGGCCTTGGTCATCCATACCCTTGCCTCGGTGGAACCCCCACGGCCTCGGCCAGAGGCTACAGGGGAGGTGGAGCAAATTCCGCTTGAAGAGGAACGGCTTGAGTGCACCGTTCAACTGGGTCAGGATATCACAGCCTTTGATCGGCGATCAATATTCTCCCTCTTACGGGAGTATAAAGATGTCTTCGCGTTCGGACCTAAGGAGATGCCTGGCATCGCCCCAATGGTGATGGAATATCGGCTAAACGTGGACCCTCGTCACATGCCAATCGTCCAAAAGAAGCGCCATATGGGCCCGGAGAGAGCGGCCCCTGCTAACACTGAGGTGTAGAAGTTGCTGGAGGCTGGGTTCATTTGAGAATGCCAATACCCTGAATGAATCTTGAATGTGGTATTAGTGAAGAAACCTAACGGGACTTGGAGAATTTGCATGGATTTCACGGACCTGAATAAGGCTTGTCCGAAGGATAGCTACCTGCTACCGAAAATTGATAAGTTGGTGGACGCCAGACATGCCTTATTAAGCTTCATGGATGCCTTCTCTGGGTATCACCAGATACTCCTCTGCCCAGAAGATTAAGAAAAGACGGCGTTCATCATGGATAGCGGCCTCCACTGTTATAAGATGATGCCCTTTGGATTAAAGAACGCAGGGGCCACCTACCAGCGCTTGGTGAACAAACTGTTCAAGCCCCTCATTGGCCAAACCATGGAAGTCTATATCGATGATATGATCGTAAAAAGCAAAACTGAGTGGGATCATGGCGATGATCTGAGGAAGACGTTTGACATACTATAAGCGTTCAGCATGAAGTTCAACCCTAAGAAGTGCATCTTTGGGGTACGATCGGGTAAGTTCCTCAGCTTTATGATCAGCAGCCGTGGAATTGAAGCTGACCTAGACAAAATCCAGGCCATCCTCAGCATGAAGTCGCCCCAGAATATAAGAGAAGTGTGACGTCTAAACGGCTGCATAGCCGCCTTGGGCCGGTTTATCTCCCGGTCCGCAGATAAGTGCCAACCGTTCTTCCTTGCCTTGCGGCAGCGGGCCAACTTCAGTTGGGACCAGCCGGGGGACGAGGCCTTCCAGGCTTTGAAGACCTACTTGGCTCAGTTGCCTAAAATCGCCAGCCCCCTGGAAGGAGAAACCTTGGTACTATATTTGGCTGTCTCAGAGCACGCGGGCAGCGCGATTCTTACAGTAGAAAGGGAAAAGGAGCAGATCGCTGTGTACTATGTGAGCCACGCCTTGACAGGGGCAGAAATGAACTATCCTCTTATTGAGAAGCTTGCATATGCCTTAGTGATGGCCAGTCGAAAGCTGAGACCCTACTTTGAAGCTCACAAGATCTTAGTCTTAATGGATCAACCCTTGACGAGCATCATTCAGAAGTTTGATGCCTCAGGACGGCTCTTGAAATGGGCCATGGAACTCTCCCGCTATGACCTGGCCTTTGAACCGCGGAAGGCCATTAAAGCCCAGGCGTTGGCTGACTTCTTGGCTAAGAACACCACGCCCGTTAAGGAGGGTGATTTGTGCCAGCAGCCCTGGAGCCTATACGTGGATGGCTCATCTACTAAGGATGGGAGTGGCGCCGGCCTTATCATCGAAAGTCCCGACGAGGCACGGTACGAGCATGCTCTGAAATTTATGTTCAAAGCGTCCAACAATGAGGCAGGGTATGAAGCCCTCATTGCGGGAATAGAGCTATGCTACGCCACGGGGGCGGACTCTGTCCAAGCCTTCTCTGACTCCCAGCTCGTCGTCAGTCAACTCAACGGAGCATATGAAGCAAAGGGCAACACCATGGCCGCTTATGTTCGGTGGGTACGGGAGGCGACTAGGTTACTAAAGCATTTTGCAATCAGGCACATCCCTCGCTCAGAGAACCGACAGGCCGATGCCCTGTCTAAACTGGCGAGCTCATCTAAGGACGGGAAGCCCAAAAACAATCGGTGGGAAACCCTAATGAAGAGGAGTATCGAGCTACATGAAGTGCTATGGTTAGACAGAAGCTCGACATAGATTGATCCTATTCGCGCGTACCTCACTGACGGTACCTTGCCCTCAGACTCCAAAGAAGCTAATAGAGTAAAGAAAAGGTCGAACTAGTTCATCCTATATGAGGGGATCTTATATAAGAGATCTTTCGCTCGACCTCTCCTACGTTGCGTGACCCCGGAAAATGGGAAAAAGATATTGGAAGGACTGCACGAAGGCGTCTGTAGCACACATGCCGGAGGCCGCACCCTAGCCGTTATAGCCATTCAAACTGGCTACTACTGGCCCGGCCTGCGAGAGGATGCTACGGTACTAGTGCGGACCTGTGATAAATGCCAGAAGTTTGCCCCCATCCAACGAGTCCCCTCCACCCTCATGACTCCTATTGTCAGTCCCCTACCATTTGCCACATAGCGTATGGACATCCTCGGCCCTTTTCCCAAGGCTACAGGGCAGCGCAAGTACCTTTTTGTGGCGGTTGACTATTTCACCAAATGGATAGAGACCGAAGCCGTAGGCTCTATAACCACTGCTGAGGTACGACGGTTCATCTGGCAAAATATTATTACTCGCTTCAGTATTCCTCGCACCATCATTTTTGACAACGGTAGGCAGTTCGACACTAGTAAATTCACGGACTATCTCAACAACTTGGGCTGCCAAGCGCGGTTCACTGCTGTGGCTCACCCTCAGACCAACAGCCAAGTCGAGGTCGCCAATAAGTCTATCCTCTATGGCTTACAGAAGAAGCTTGAGGACGCAAAAGGAAAATGGGCGGACGAACTGCACAGCATCCTATGGTCACTACGCACTACTGAGAAAACCGCTACTGGCGAAACCCCTTTTATGTTAGCTTATGGCTCTGAGACTGTTTTACCTATTGAGGTCGCCCTTCACACTCATCGGTTGACGACTTTCTAAGAGGAATTGAATAATGCAGCACTCCGTGAAGCTCTTGACCTTCTCCCCTCTATCCGTGGCGACGCTCTCCTTCGAGAAGCTCTCTATAAACTCCGCATCGCACGCGTGCACAATCGTGCGGTGCGACTGCAGCCGATTCAGGTGGGCGACCTCATTCTTCAGTGCATGGACGCCATCGCTCGGGCAGGGGAACACAGGAAACTAACTGCCAACTGGGAAGGCCCCTACAAAGTTGCTGCTCAAGTCCGCCCAGGGGCACATTGCCTTGAGACCATCAACGGTTCTCCCATACCCCGGACCTAGCATAGCAGCAACTTAAGGAAGTACTATACTTAGGCTCATGCTCTCTCTTTATGTCCAACTGATGTGTACCCCATGATTCCAAGTAATAAAATCAGGAGCCCACGGTGGCCAACTTTGCACTCATACGCAACCTTTTCACTCATAAGCTACACTCTTAGCCCCAATGGGGGCGAAGGATCCTTGAGCACGACCTTATGGCCGGTCGCTACACCCTTAGCCCCAATGGGGGCTATGGGTCCTTGAGTACGGCCTTATGGCCGGTTGCTACACTCTTAGCCTCAATGGAGGCTAAGGGTCTATGAGTACGGCCTTACGGCCGGTCGCTACACTCTTAGCCCCAATGGGGGCTAAGGTTCCTTGAGCACGGCCTTATGGCCGGTCGCTACACTCTTGGCCTCAATGGGGGCTAAGGGTCCTTGAACACGGCCTTATGGCCGGTCGTTACACTCTTAGCCCCATTGGGTCCTTGAGCACGGCTTTATGGCCAGTCGCTACACTCCTAGCCCCAATGGGGGCTAAGGGTCCCTGAGTACGGCCTTATGGTCGGTCGCTATACTCTTAGCCCCAATGGGAGCTGAGCATCCACGAGTACGGCCTTATGGCCGGTCGCTACACTCATAACCCCAATGGGTTAGGAGTTCACGAGCACGGCTTCCGGGCCTATCACAATACCGGTGGGGTATTCCTTAGCTTACTTACACATCACTTGTTCTTTCTTTTGGGAGCTACTACTAGCCCACGACACATGAAGACAGGAATAAAAACACAAGCTAAAATGAAAGAACAAGTATGAAGCAGAAAAATGGGCAATGAGAGAAGTTGTGCACCAGAAATGAACGCTTTTCATTAGTAATGTACGAGTACATTCTCCCCAAAAAAAACAAACAATACCACAAAAAAACAACGAGGAAGAAGAAGAGGTTACACATCAGGCTCTCCACTATCCTCATGACCCTGCTCCTCAGAAGCCCCGGCCTCAGTATCCATGGGGTTGGTTGCCTCGTCCCCTGCACCCTCGCCCTCACCGAAAGGGGAAATAAACTCCACCTCCTCGGGGTCACGACCTTTATCTTCGGCCTTCTAACGGTCGTTCACGTAGGGGAGGTAAGCCTCGAAATAGCTATCCTCCTAAAACTCTGGGGCCAGCGTCACCAAAACCCTGCGTAAATACCCTAGGGTATCAGTGCGGCCCTGCTGGTAGCCTGGCTCCTTCGCCTGGGCCTCCCTTTCTGCCCCTATGGCTGCGTCATCCTCAACCTTCGCAAGCGCCTCCTCTAGCTGGCGCTGCAAGCTTTTCTTGTCGGCTTCACGGGCGTCCAGATCAGCCTTCGGCTTTTCCCAACGCCGCTGGTACCGAGTAACAAGCCCCTCCAACCTTCAGTATTCCGCCGCAACTCTCAATCCCTAATAAATACCTCGGCCATGGCTACCTCCTTCTCGGTGATCTTTGGGGGATCCAAAGCACCAGGGGAGACGAAGTCCCAGGACTTAACTAGGTCCTGACGAGGGAGAACTTGGCAGCAAGATCCGCCTTGATGAAGTTGGTGGATGACCACTGCGTGATTAGGGGGGAACTGCCTGCAACTTGGGGAGCGACACTTACGGTTTTCAGTGGGGCGGTTTCTTCCTATAAGCCGGTGGTGCGATCCCCAGATGACCGGCTTCTCTATTGCCGAGTGGCAGACCGTTTGCCTCCTGCGTCCCCTGCCTGAGAAGGGGCAGATGCGGTGGTCTCCTCTGGACGGCCCTTAGTCCGTTGCTGATTGCGGACCGGCAAGCGAATGGCGGGCTTCTTCCCACGTGGAATGAGGGGGTGCCTGTTAAAAAAATAACTTAGTAAAATCCAGAGATCATGAAAAGGGGGACGAATAAGGTTATAGATTATACCTTCTTAGCGTGTTGGGTGGCGAGGCGCTGCCTCTCCTCTTCTCACCGGTGCTCGGCGTCGGCTGCGACTTGTTCTGGAGTGCCATGCCCGGTCTCAAAGACTGTCAACCTTGCCCTTGCTTGACCTGCATAAAAATAAGATGAAAGTCAGGTCAGCACCAAACATAAAAGTGATTAGCATTGGGACGACCAATACCCTTGGAAAGATTCTTAAGGATCAAAAGAGCGGTCACGGCGAAAAAGAAATCATTCGCAAAAAACTTCAACTTCGGTAGCCAATTCAAAGGCTTCCTGTCACTAGACTTGCTCTTCCTCCTCTCAGGGCCCTTCACGGACTCAATTGCTTGTGCCATAAACTTGGGGATGGGCCGACGCTTGGCGTCTTCACGTATGTAAAACTCGAAGTAGCGGGCCATCTTTCTCTCCTCAGCTGTAGGCTCCCCAAACAGGTTCCTCATAGGTTTACCCTCGTTCCAGTCAGGAACATCTCTCTAGCCTGACTCCTAGCGCATGAAGAGGAAATCATACTTCCAGTGCTTCACCTTCGATTTCTTCTCGATGGTCATCATGAAGCCTAGCCTATTGTTCAATCAATACCACCCTAAGTCCCCGGTCTCCTTGGGAGCCCTCTGGATGGTATGCACAAGGCTAAATGTTCGTGCGGTGCAAGTGAGGTTGCGCAGCTCACAAGTTGTGATGAAAGAGCAAACATTGTGCCATGATGTGGGCACAACCTGCACGGGCGCCAGTTTATACTTGTTTAGGATATCTTCAATCACCGGATGAAGGGGAAACCGGAGACCGTAATCAAGAGTCGTACGATAAACGACAATGCACTTTGTGGGCGGCTCATTCATTGTGGCATCCGCCTCGGGGATTACGAAGGTATACCTGGCAAGCAGAAGCTACTGCTTCTCGAGGGCCGACCTCTTTATCGTAGGGATGACCTTCGAGTCAGGGAAGTGACTGCCCAACCCATCCTGCGGATTCGAGTGAGTTGGGGCCCTAGGGAACTCCGGCCCTTCGGCCACAATCTCTGCTACTAATCCTTCAGGCGCACGGCCTTTTCTCTTAAGTACCAACTTACCGGGAGCTAACGGCCCTTCAGGAGATGAAGAGCTAGTTGACGCCCTTCCGAGAACGAACTCCTCGACCAACTGTCAGAGGAGGAGCTAGACGAGGCTCCCACTGAGGTAGATCTAGAACTAGTGGAGGCCACTTCGGCCCCCGGTTTGGATGAGGATGGAGATGAACAGGGATTACGTTATGTACCCTCGGTTAGCAGCTTGTCAGGAGACCTGATGCATGGGCTAGACTTGGTCTTCGCTATTCTTTGAACCTGAAAATCAGTCATATAATTAGCTACGGTGATCTCCCAGCGATGTGTCACCTACACCTCTGGGCTGAACACAATAGGGGTAGAGTAATACTCACAGCTGGACCAAAGGGAGTGCCTGGTTCAAAAAGGGGAATTGCATAGGGAATCTTTTTGGGTTCCCTACACTTATTCTTTCGGGGGATGCCCGCCACCACCCGACCATTGATAAAGGTCGGGAGGCTAGGGAATTGCGGGTGCTGGCCCTCGACTTGGGGCTCGGCCAACCCTTCAGGAACGTCCCCACTTGATGAACAAGACGATGACATAATATGCAAGAACAAACAATGCTTCGAAGGGGCACGAGGGTGTATCTGTAAAGGATGAAGATTCAAGGGAGCTATTTGAAGATGAGGATGAACACTTAAGCAAACCTTCGAAGATACAAAAGGGGAGCTTGAGACACTACAGTGAATTTGAATGTGGAATGGCAGAGGGGGACAAAGCTTCTCTCTCTAGAAACTATTTCTCTCTTTAGGGGTTGAAATCAGCGGTGAGAAAATGACCTCTCTTTTAACGAATCCTCACCCTTATATAGAGCAAAAAGGTAGGGCACACCCTCCGATAACACCCAACCGGCACAACCCTTCCCAACCGACGCCACGTGGCGACCTATTATCACCACATAATCAACAAAAAATCCTGGACCTCATGAAAGAACGAACCTTCGAATACATTCCATGGCGACCGATCGCAAGACGGCCGGCCCTAGGGACTAGGGGTCCTAGGCACGGCCTTGTGGCCGGTCGCCACACTCTTAGCCCCAGTGGGGGCTAAGAGTCCATGAGCACGGCCTTATGGCCAGGCGCTACACTCTTAGCCTCAATGGGGGCTACGAGTCCATGAGCACGGCCCTATGGCCGGGCGCTACACTCTTAGCCTCAACGGGGGCTAGGAGTCTATGAGCACGGTCCTATGGCCGGGCGCTGCATTCTTAGCCTCAATGGGGGCTAGGAGTCTATGAGCATGGTCCTATGGCCGAGCGCTATATTCTTAACCCCAATAGGGGCTAAGAGTCCATGAGCACGATCTTATGGCCGATCGCTACACTGTTAGCCCCAATGGGGGCTAGGAGTCCATGAGTACGACCTTATGGTCGGTCACCACACTCTTAGCCCCACTGGAGGCTAAGAGTCCATGAGCGAGCACGGCCTTATAGCCGGTCGCTATACTCTTAGCCCCAATGGAGGCTAAGGGTCTTTGAGCATGACCTTATGGTTGGTCGCTACACTCTTAGCCCCGATGGGGGCTAAGGGTCCTTGAACATGGCCTTATGGTCGGTTGCTACACTCTTAACCCCAATGGGGGGTAAGGGTCCTTGAGCACGGCCTTACGGTCGGTCACTAAGCTCTAACCCCTAATAGGGGCTAGGGGTACTTGAGCACGACCTTATGGTCGGTCGCAAAGCTCTAAGCCCCAATGGGGGCCAAGAGTCCATGAGCACGCCCTTATAGCTGGTCACCACACTCTTAACCCCGATGGGGGCTAGGGGTCACACAGCACGTCTTCACAGCCTTTCATAATATACAGATACAAGCAAAGAGGCAAGTTATACTGGGATTTTTATTATGACAGTTAGACCAATATAAGCAAAGGGTGGTGGATACAAAATAAGATTCGAAATGAAACTAAGGCTACCCCTGGTCATTAGAGCGCGCCGGGGAGCCGTTCGATCCAGAGCCCTCTCCCTGGCCATCCAGGAGACCACAGACTTCCACTTCATCTACCGGCTGCTGGAGCTGCGCTACCCTCAGTACATGATTGACACAGCTCATCCAAACCTCGAAAGTTGACCACCTTAGACCCACCAGGGCCGATTTTAGACCTTCGGTAAAAACCGTGCACCACGCCCAGCTCGACGGCTTCGTTCAGCAACATGGCATAGAATATTGCCTACACCATTTCAGGGAACTCAAAGTCGGCCGCCGCGCCCTCGCCTTCGCCTTCGGACAGCGAAAGCGTGGGCATAGGGCGTAGAAGTCTTTGGGAAGGGGACGAGGCGGACGCAAAGCTCTCCTCCAGCGCCAAACAAAGGACTCCCTCACGTAATCGGCCATCTCTCTAGTGTTGTAGAAAGGAGGGAATGCCATAATAGCAAGGGAAAACAGATGTATCGATCGCTCTCTCTATACTGTATACCACATCGTCTGGAAAGAAGAATTGGGAGAGCTGGGGACGGGAAAAATTCCTAAGTGTCTAATGGCCAATCCACCTCAGGCACGTGGCCACCCAGTCAGTACAAATGCAGACTAGTACGAGCAAAGTAACGATAATTTGAAAGGATATGAAAGCACAACCTTTTATTATTGTTGGGATAGGTAATACATTTTTTAAAAAAAAGAGAAAGCATTAGTGGGGGCTGGCCGCGCATTCATAGGCTTAACGGCCTCCAACCCTACTCACCACCATCCTATGGAGAGGCCGCCCTCATCCGCCGATTTCACCTCCGAGCCCTCTCCTGGTCGCCTGACTCTCGAACTCTCCCCTGATCCGGCCATTAGACGGAATTGGGCTTCGAAAATCCGGTCACTATACAGCCAGACCCACGATTCGAAGGTGCTCCAGCGAAGCTCAACGAGGGCTGACTCCAGAGACCGAAGCGCTCGCCCTTGCACAACCCCAAGCCTTTCGGTCTCGTCCAGAAGCATCGCATAGAAGATCACCTGAGGTAGCTCCGGGAGTTCGTAGTACTCGGCGGCCTCATTAGCTACGGCCAGCTCAAAATTCGGATATAAGGCCTGAAAGTCTTTTGGGAGAGGTGACGAGGGAAAGGCCACCCCACGTCGGTCCCATACAAAATGGCGGGTGACGTACTCGGCCATCGCCTTAGTATCGAGGGAGCGTGGGAAAGCCATGGAGAGAACACCCAATAATGGCTATCACCAAATAAGGAAAGATGAGACACCCTATCCCCGCCGGTTGCCTTTTATAATAGAGGAAGCGACAGTTTCGTACAATTGTCGTCCAGGCCTCGTAACCTGTGCAACTATGGACGGTGGCTCCAGAGCCGTCCGTTACAAATACCCAATTTCCAAAGACCCCAGGATGCATGCTGGCCATCGACAGTGCTCCACATTCTACCTGACTACTTATCCAGCTCGACGTGCAAAATGTGAGGGGCTAAGTGATTGGGGAAAAATCCAATTTTCCCTGAATGGGCCCATTCGAGTCCGACCCACAGACCAAGTCCATATGCGAAATAATGGGCCCAAAGACACCACCCTAGGGGTTCCCCCAGGCCTAAACCTGGGGTTATGGGCCCTGAGACACAACCCTAGGGGCTCCCCCCAGGGCCCTTCTATGCCAGGACCGGCAGCCCACACGGCGTGTTCCAGGTAAGATTACTGTCTTGCCCTTTTTTCGAGTGGACTACAAATAGTCACCTACCTTCCTCGGGAAAAGGGTTGGCAAGCAGATACCCTGAACTCTCATCGTATTCTCTCCCTTTGACCCTTGACTGGGACCCCGAATTGACTTGACCGTCGGAGAGGCATTCTCCGATTCACAACCCGGGGTTGCCCTTTTTGCAGGTGGGGCCGTTCCAAGAAGAGGAAGTTAGATGTTATACGCCAACTATCAGGTAAACCCGTTCCTTCGCCCCACGTCATCATCAACTGTTCCTCAGATTCTTTCTGGAATCAGTTGTCATGTATATTTTCCTTTTTGTCTACTGAAAGTTTTAACTTCTAAAAATATAGGTGGTCTATAGAGGAAAGATTGTTTATATTTGACTCTCCCCAGATTTCGCAAAAGTAAGATCTACACAGGGGTGATAATGGATCAGGTTCAGATTGGATGAACTATCATCTGCATATATCACCTGCTTTCATCCGCTTCATCCAATCTATCCATTATCTGCAGAATTTAATTCAATCCATCCATCCACCATCTGTGGATAAAAACGGATAGATCAAATGGTAAACATGTGATAAAAATTTATGTGTATATGCTAGCAGATTTATAAGAAAAAAAAAAGCTTTGCCACTTGAAAAGTTTAGAAAATATATTTTACGCATAAGAATTGAATAATATCATTTGTCATATTAATTTTAATGAAAACTATAAAATTAATAACATAACCATCAAAAAAGGGTAAAATTTAAAAGGGAAAAATAAAAAGTAAACTAATTATAAGTAAGGGACCGGTGGATGACTAAGGGATGATGGATCGGATGACTAGTCGAATAGAGCATCATCCGAATCCAATCTAATCCGTCAAACCATCTTCTATCATCCATTCATCATTCATATATTTTAATTTTTCACCCTTTTTTTTTTTTTGAAGTTGACAGAAATGAGTATTCATTAGGTACGGATGAAATTGCCATCCCTAAAAGAAAGGTTGTTATACACTTATACACTTAAACCCAAAATACGAGCTGTACAAATTTTACTAACAGCCCTCTTGCCAAGTCCAGCTACACTGTCCTCCCGTGTGTATGTAATTTGTCGTCAATAGGGCACAGAACCCTTCCGCATAAACCCTCGCCTGCTGTTCTCTCTCCCCTCTTCAGAACTCCATATCTTTTGCCCCTTGAGCTTCAAAGAACAATGGCAGAAGAGTCGCAGAAATCTGAAAATGAAGACCCAGTCAAAAACGTTAAAGCCGAATCAGCGAATAAGAAAAGGAAGCGCAAAGAGATTGCTCCATATGGGAATTACCGCAACTACTATGGCTATCGTGTAAGTCCTCTGAAACGTCCTGTTCCTCCATTTTCTTTTTCTCTTCTCTCAAATTTACGAATTTAGCTGTGGAAATTGATGATTGATGCCAATTTTGTTGTCCAAGATAATTGCCTTTACATTTTCAGAAAGGTGTAAATTTTTATGGGATTTAAGGTTCAATTCTTTTGCTGCATTTCCAGTTCCTTGTTGTGTATTGTATGAATAGTCAGATTGTACGGGAGAAAAATCATCGTCAACTATTTTCAAGTTCTGGATTAAGTTGTGGGTTAATTTAGAAAATGTGAGCTTGGTTAATTGGGGTTTTGAAATCGTATGGAAATGGCGTGGTTGCTTTTTCTTCAGTATGAGGTTGGCAAAGATTATATGTTAAGTAATTGGTGGCAAAACCCAACGCGGGATCCACACTGGGTGTTGTTGCTGCTGTTGTTGTTGTTGTTGTAATTGGTGGTAAAAGAGAGCTTTTGCTTGATTACCATGTTTACTTCTGTGTGGTAAGAATCGAATTGTAAAAGTCAAATGGTAAATTTTGAGGTTAAGCAATAAGCATATGTTCACAATCTACCCAGGTCTCTCAGTTCTATTCGACAATGAGGAAGGTGGGCAGGGCTATGAAGTTGGAAATCATGAGGTATTAGTTAGATTGTGGTATCAACGACCCGGGCAAAGATTAAGCATTTTTGCCTTATACTTCATTTTGCAACAATAGAAATAGAAACCTTGTGACTCCTTGTAGCCTAAATCATCAAGTAGAGGATTGGGACAAATCTTGCATAACACCCCCTCTCCCCTTACCAACCAACCTCTTTCTCAAAAAAAAAAAAAAAAAAAAAAAGAAAACTTCTTTACAGGTTAAGTTCCACTGCCATCTTCGAATGATTTTGTGGGTCTTGCGGAAACAGGGCCTTCCTAGCAGGGGCAAGGCTGCCCAATTTTGAATATGTGCAAACCCTACCTTGGCAGGATGCACTCTAGCCTCTAGGTGATGGTGGTGGTGGTGGTTGTTGTTAGCATGTGGAGCATCTATTAATGAGTGTGCATGTCTAGTTGAATTTCCAGGGTGCCATGCTCTTCTTTTTTTTGGGGGTGGGGGTGTTCCCATGCCACACTCTATGTTCCTGTTGAGATAATGCATTGAAATCCCTTCACAGCACCCTATCCTCCCCCCTCCCCCCCACCCCCAAAAAAGAGAGAGAGAGGAAAAAAAGTTCACATGAGATATTGCTTTAGTTCTAGAAATGTTGGCTTTAGGATATTGCTTGTTTTGTCAGAAATATTCGGTTAAGTTGGATTGTAATGTGCTGAAAACTTTTAAATGGACATGTTTCAGGTTGGTAACGATGTGGAGGAAGATCCGAGGTTTAAAGTATTAAGGAAGGAGTGGTTTGAGTTCAAGAATTGTCTTGACATTGGATGCAACAGTGGGCTAATAACGATTAATATTGGTAAAGTCACATGCTTTCTATTTTCATTTTGGGATGGAAAAGTTATGGTCTTTTGTTGTTACCAATTCACTTGATTTTGCAGCCAAGAAGTTCCAGTGCCGGAGCATCCTTGGTATTGATATTGATCATGGTATGCTTCAAAGACTGAAAACTACCTTTGTTGTCTATCAAGTAATGCATTTATTTATTGTGGTGCATCCCTATACTTGATAGCCTTGAAATTTGTCAATGAGCGTTTCAGAAACGTTCCTGGGATCCTGTTCCTGCAGTGTTGTCGTGATCCAAGTTTTTCTTTTTGGTGTGCCATGCAGCTTTAAACGAATTTATGCTTGCAAACTTTGCTTGCATTACGATAAACATGTGTTGACTTATTGACTTTAATACAGAGCTTTGGCTGCAATTATGTCAGGTGCAATGATCCTTTAGGCAAGGTATCTTGTGTTCCCTTGACACCTATAGACAGACTGCTCATGATCTCATCACAGTGAGGATTACATGAGAGAACGAACTGGTATTGCTTGCCAAGAAAATGCTGGCTTCTTCTTAATGGCATACCTACATGAACACACAGAGATTCCTTGGTATTTCAGGGTAATGGCTTACTGCTAATTCTGTGGTAATTGGGATGGTAGAATTTTCCAATAACTACAAATATTGTTTCAAGTTGTCTCACTAAATGATAGCACCTAATGTTTTGTGCAACTTCCCTGCCTGTCCTGATTTTGACACTCCTAAAATCAAAATGGGCCATAATAATGACCCATGACTACCAAAAACATGTGAAGATCTGTAATAGACTCAATAAGTGAGACGCGATAAAGGCTGTCGGGAATGTGAAGCTTCTGGACGTCTGATGGAGAACTTGTCAACCTAAGATTTGAGAATTTTGACTGGAGTAACTTGTGTTCGTGTCATTTTGCACTTTATCTGCAATATTATCTGAAGGGAGCAATTGTATCTGCAGATGTGTTGTCAAATCAGCTTGTGAGATCAGTTTCCAAGCATATGTTTTGAATATGTATTAAATCCTGTATTATTTGCACTGTTTAAGCATAAGTTCATGACATTAACATATTTAGGGAACTAAATCATTTATGTATTCGGAAGGTTGTCTGAGAGAGCCGGCAAAAGCCAATCTGAGTTAGCTATTTTTTTATTGTTTCAAGAGCTGAATGATGTGTATTTTTCAGACCGTATTAATGATGCTGAATGGCACCTCAGAAATATTGTAAGGAAGGAAGAAAAGGCTGGAAAAGACCACTCTAAGTCCTCCAAGGAAGAGGGTGTGGAGAGGGTGAATGGCACAGAACCTGCTGAAACTTGTTCCTCAAATCAACGTAATCTTGGAATGGGTAATAACTCTGTGGAAAGAAAACTGTTTGACATGGTCTCTTTCCGGTGTGAAAATTTTGTCTCCAGTTGGCGTGCCCTCCCTCTCAAACATTATGACACGATTGTGTGGTAAGCTTGTTCTCTGGAAAATACTCATAGTGCACATGAAGTCGTTAAAATTAAGATATTTATTCAGATCAGGATGCACAGCTCTAATGTTTGAATCCGATACTTCCAATGGAATAACTAATTGTTACTTTTGACAATGTTAAACATTTCTGTTTCATTCTTTAATGCTGATACTGATAAAAAGATGCATTGTTCCGGTTGCTTTCACAGTCTGCATGAGAAATCGTTATTAGCAACAACTGTACCAGATAGCTTACCAGATAACAGGTTTCAGTGGCTGTGTTTTATACTATTGTATGAGTATATTTGTTAAAATAATCTATGTTGTCGTAGACTATGATACCTGGACTCTCCGTTTTGCCCGGCCGTATCCATGTCGGACACGACACTCTGCGGATAGGACACGGGATCCTTGTCGGATCCTTATCCAAACTCTAAAGCAGCAAGGGTGAAAAAAATTAGGAAGATGTGGTCTTTTTCGTTCTTCCTTTATTATTATTTTAATGGATCTTTAATGTTCAACCATTTGGCAAGCTGACAACCTTGTGACTATTGAAATATTCTAAGAAGATTAACTTGAAATTGCAACATCCATATGTAAAATTATGAGTCCTCATGTCCATGTCCAAATTTTGGACGGTGTTCCCGTGTCCTGAAGTTAGAGTTTTGATGAGTCGGACATTTGGATCCGTACCCGTGTCCGACACCCCATACCCGAGTCCATGTAACATAGGTTGTAGATGAGGCTGATCTCCTGTGTAATATGAAACAGCTTGAGTGTGACAAAATGGGTTCATCTAAACTGGGGTGATGAAGGATTAATATCATTGTTTGCAAAGATTTGGAGGCTTCTTGAACCGGTATGTGTTTTACGCATTTGTCATATCCTTTCCAAGGTGCTTTGTTCATTGATTGTACACTGTAGTATTGATGAAACTACTATCATCCTGAGCAGGGTGGTATTCTTGTTTTGGAGCCTCAGCCATGGGAGTCATATTACAAGAATCGCCTCACAACTGAGGTGGGCATCTACTTCCATCCATTTCATGACAATTTTATACCATAGAATTTGACGTATCATATTCCTTCTGAGATTTTGGTAGACTAAATGAACAACACGTGTTTTTAACCAAGAGATTGTTTAAGTTGAATTTGCAAATTTCCAACTCATGTTTCTGCTGTGCTGCATTTTCGTTTATTGTGTTGCTTTCATTCACATGGGGGAAAATCCGTAAGCTTCTGTTGGTTTGTACTTGTGACTTGGCTTCCCTCCTGGCGTGGACTGCAAACAAACTGACAATTTTAAAGTTTTTACTTTTATTTTGGTTGCAGACGACTCAAATGAATTATAATAGGATATGTTTTAGACCGGAAAAGTTTCAAGACATACTTCTTGACAAGGTATTATGCGACTTTCAGGTTTGCTGATTCGATAAAAATTTATGGACTTTGCGGCCCCCCCCCCCCTCCAAGGGGTTTTAGCCATGTTCGTATAATGTAAATGATTTATGCTTTTGTTGTATGGTGACAGATTGGATTCAGAACAGTGGAGCACGCTGCATCTAGTGTCTCAGGTGCATCAGTGGGGTTTGATAGACCTGTTTTAGTTTTCCGCAAATGAATAGTCAGCAGTCCTGGGCTTTTCTTGGGTATAGTTTTGATTTGCCTTCACTCAGCATCTCCAAATCCTTTGAGTTCCGGCTATTGAGGGTCGTGATTCACTAATTGAGTTTAGGTGATATATACCTGTATTACATGATGATAGAAATACAGAAATATGCTAACTAAAGCTGAAAAAAATATTTTGTTGGAGCGCTTGATTTATGGTATCTTAGCTTGAAAATTGTGTGATCAATTTTGTACATGTGCGGAAATAGTACTGGTTTATGATGATAACAATTGGTTATGGTATTGTGCTTTTTAGTTTCACATGTTGCAACTACTTACCACGATTGTATCTTTGCGCACTGGCTTCTGTCTAGTTGGTCTTTTTGAATGCTTTGAGACCAGATTTCTAAGGAATCAATTCCAGGGCTACCAGTCCATTGAACTTGAGATATTTGTGAGTTGCAATGCTATTTTTTGGGATTGGTGAATTGGTCTTTAATCTATGCTTGCAAGAATGAAGCTGTTTAAACTTGAATCTTTCCATAAGAGAATGAACCATTAATTGTCGCCAAGTTCCAATTTCTGAACAGAAGGAACAGAGTTATCATGTACGCCAGCGTACCATTTGAAATTATATGCAACAGCCTGTCCAATTCCAAAGACCGATTATCGATCTCATGTTTTTTAATCAATGCTACGACCATGGTCCATTATAAACCTTTGGCGTACGCGAATCTGCCCCAGCATTTTGCGGTGTGTGATCAATAATACTTAAAATAAATTTCTACACGAGTTAACCCCCTCTGCATTTAATTTGCTTTTCGACTTTGTCTTCTCTGTCCCCCCCCCCCCTTTTGTTGCTGCATTGGACTCCAGCCTGTATTAGATTGCTTTATTTTCTATTCTAATTCGTTACAATCCAACCGGAGAATACTCAGATGTGGAGGAGATTATCAGGCTTAATTGCACACCTAGGTTTATGTTCAAGATTTCAGAGAGTAGAGAGAGAGAATATGGAATTGGAATTGTAGTCTTTCATTGCTTGAAACACAGTATTGTAGTACAATTGATACTTGTACTATTATATTGGCAAATCAGCTTTCCCGCCAAAATAACCAACTCCCCACTTCCGGCAATTCTGTTATAATAATCTGCCAGCCCACCTATTAGTTAAGCCAACTGTATTATTCCATAACATTCCTCCCCCCTCAAGAAACTTGTCCTCGAGTTGTAGTTACACTGACTGAGCAAAAACAGGAAACTTTTTCTTAATGTCAGATGCAAAATGCCAAGTAGCTTCCTCAGAGGAGAGACCTTGCCATTGCACCAACCACTGAACTTAGCTACATTTCTCTTTTTTGCAATTCTTATGGCCAATATAGCTTCAAGAGCCAAATCTTGAGGAGTGCCTAAGCCATGCAGCCAATTAGGAATGTGGGGCCTAGCAGGTAGAACCCCTTTGAAAGGCGTGACCTGAGATACGTGAAATGTGTGATGAATCTAGGTTGTCTCAGGCAACTGTAATTTATAGGCTACCTTACCAACTTTGGCAATGATTTGAAATGGTCCACAGAACTTGGGACTTAGCTTATGATTACGCCTGAATTGGACAGTACCCTGCCTACAGGGTTGCAATTTAAGCCAAACTCTGTCCCCCACATCAAAAGTTCTCCTAGACATATGCCTGTCAGCCATGACCTTCATCCTGTTCGGGCCCTTAAGAGATGAAACTTCAGGATTTGAATCATAGCCTCTCTCCACTGTAGTGTCCTGTTTACACTAGCCACCCTTGTTTTACCTGGTATATAAGGTAAATGCACTGAAGGCTGCTGATTATATACCACTTCGTAGGGGTTAAGTTTAGTAGCAGTGTGAAAAGTGGTGTTGCACCACCATTTGGCTGAAGGCAACCACTTACACCATTCCTTAGGTGAATCACTGCACATATGCCTGAGATAAGTTTCAAGACACTTATTGACTATCTCAGTATGGCCATCAATTTATGGCTGATAGGACTAGGACAAAAGTAAGTTAGATCGTTGGATAGTGAATAAAGCCTGCCAAAAGTCACTAAGGAATACACTATCTCTGTCATGCACAATACTCTGAGGCCATCCGTGTAACTAGAAAACATTATCCAGAGACACTTGGGCCACGTCCAATGCAGCATAGGAATGTGACATGGCTGCAAAGTGTGTGCTTTGCTGAACCTATCCACTACTACCAAGGTAACTTCCCTACCAAAAGATTTAGCCAATCTTTCTATGAAGTCCATAGAGATATCTATCCATACTTCCTCTGGAATTGGTAAGGGGTGCAACAAACCTAGACCAGGCTTGCAACTTTGACAAATCACACAATGCCTAATAAATTATTGGACAGATCTAGTCATTCCTCTCCAATAGAAAAGCCTATGAAGCTTCTTAAAGGTAGCCTATCTTCCAGAATGACCCCCAAAAGGTGAATCATGCACCAATTGCAAAATTTGTTACTTAAGTTAGTCATCTGGCCACACTACCAACTTACCCTTCCTTCTGAGTGACCCATCTATGAAATGTAGCTGGTGGATTAGTTAACCCAAAGGGCATAACCAAGAACTTAAAGTGGCCATAACGAGTTTTAAATGCTATTTTATATACATCTTCTTTAACAACCCTCAACTGGTCCTTAAATCAATTTTGTTGAAAAACTTTGCCCTGCCAATTCATCTATAAGCTCTTCTACCACAGGAATGGGGAACTTAGCCTTCGCAGTTTGTTTATTCAATTCCCATAGTCCACACATAATCTCCAAGTACCATCTTTCTTCCCTACCAAAACCACTGCAGATGCATAAGGGCTAGAACTAGGTTGGATGATGCTAGAATCCGGCATTTCTTGAGCCAACTTCTCTATAATATCCTTTTGTTTAAGAGGATACCTATAGGGTCTGATACTTACTGGATTAGCCCAGGCTTCAATTGAATTTATGATTGAAGACCCCCTATGAGGAGGCAACCCCTTAGGTTATTGAAATAGATCATTATGTTCTTTCACTACCTCACCAATAGTGGATGGAGCTACTTCAAAATTAAGAAGCATGAATTGCAAATTAGATTCTGGCAATTTCTCATGCCCTTGACTGCTAACCTCTTCAGGTAGTAATTACAACATACACAAGTGGAAAGCATTACCTATAACCTTGGTAAGCTATGTCTCTGTTATAATCTTGACCATTCTGCCCCTTAGACCCCTGACTACATGGTTTTTTCCTTCAAATTTCAACTCCATTGTCAAGTTCTTGAAATTCCATCTAATTGTTCCTAAATGTCACAGACCGCTCTAGAATGCTCTAGATTTCTCTAGAGTATGTTCTAGAGGTTTCCAGAGGATTCTACACAATTCTATACTTGTGTAGAATCCTAGATATTTATATAGAATATTCTAAATGTACGATCTTGGCCGCAGGATCAAATAGCTCTCCGCCGTCTATTGAGGAGGTGGATGTGTATATATACCCCCAAGAGGAGCTCATTTATACACCAAGCATTCCAAGTACAATAGAAGGCATTCTCCCAAACTCTCTTTCTATCTCTCTAAGTTCTCTTGAGTGTATATGCTTATTTAGCTTACTCAAGTCTAAGTTAAGAAACCACCAAAGCTGGCTAGCAAACTAAGGAAGGGTTTTAAGTGAGCTTGCTAGCATTAGACGGGTTTGAGCTTGGGTAGGTTATCAACATGTGACAATTGGTATCAGAGCCTACTTGTTTGGGAGATCATGGCTTCAAGGATGACTGATGCCAGCACTCAACAAGGTAGTAAGAAGGGCATGGATAAGACCAAGGACGTGATGATCCTTGTGGAGGATAGGCTTGCGGAGTTCACCACCACCATTTCCACAGTCCAACCTAATGGGTAGGGTTGAGGATATAGACAAATGCATCGAGGAGCTTCAGTCCATAGGGGACTTGGATGCCATGTCCACCCCAACGGGTAGGGTTGAGGACATGGACAAATGCATCAAGGAGCTCTAGTCCCTAGGGACTTGGACGAGCTTCACGGGGAGATGTAAACGGCTATGAGCTCCGTAATAGCCACCATCAACAAGGAGATTCAAGTCCTTCGAGCATCGAAAGCCACCAAGGATGGCGAACTCCAAACTTACAAGGCTGAGGTTGAGGCATATAAGGCAAGGGTCGAGATCCTTGAGGCTCCACTTATGGTGTGCATGGCTGCGGTGGCCAATGGTGGATCTCTCGAAGTATCTACCGCTCTAAAGGGGAATGCACCAAGGTCTCCTGCTTTCCACGGGGCTAGGAGTGCAAGGGAGATAGATAACTTCTTTTGGGAACTCGAAGGTACTTCAGGGCAATGGGCATCGAGGATGATTCTCAAAAGGTGAGCAATGCCGCCTTTTCTCTTAAGGATGGTTCTTGTTTGGTGGCGTCGCAGGTGTGATGACGTCCGGGGACGATCTGATCCCATCAACACATGGGATGGGTTCAAGAGGAAACTCAAGAAGCAATTCTATCCGGAGAATGCTGAATACGAGGCTAAGGCCAAGCTTTGACGGCTTTAGCATAAGGATGGTCAAATTCGGAGTATGTCATTCAATTCCAAGGGCTACTCATGGAGATTCGAAGCATCGGAAAGCACGGTGCACTCTTCTGTTTCCTTAATGGCCTTGAGGGATGGGTCAAGATGGGACTGAAGAGGTGTGGTGTACAAGACCGCGCCTTTGCAATTGCCACCGCCGAGTCCTTAATCGAGTTCAAGAAGGAGTTCTTCAAGGGACAAAGCAAGAAGACAAGTGGTAGCGGTAAAAGTAGGGAAGACCGGGACAAGTCACCTAAGCGCGACAAGCCATTCGCACCAAAGGATAGTGGGAAGGGAGAGAAGAATGAGGCACCAAGGAAGCACTCATGCTTCTTATGTAACGGACCTCATCGAGTCTTCGAGTGTTCAAAACGGGGTAAACTTGGCGCTTTTGTCCAAGAGGAGGAGAGGAAAGAAGAGGAAAGGAAGATAGCTTCCATGAAGCTGCTCAACACGATCCAAGCAAAGGTGGAGGGGCAACCTCGTGGACGTATGTACGTGGAGACCATCATTAATGGCAAGCCGCTATAAGTAATGTTAGACACCAGAGTCGATACGGTCTATATGGCCAATGAGCCTTCCGATGAGGTTGGCCTCTCCTACACCAAGGAGAGGGGCTTTGTGAAGGGAGTCAATGCATGGAGCCTCCCGATTAATGGTGTCGCTCGTGGTGCTCAAATTCAAATCAGCCAGTGGAAAGTTAAGGTCGATATCACCATTGCCTATTTAAATGATAAGAAATTTTATTTAGGCATTGATTTCCTTGACACAGTGAAAGCATTCTTGATGCCTTACACCAACACCATGTGCATCATGGAGACTGGGCCTTTGTGTTGTTCCCGTGAAGAGAGAGACCAATTAAGACAAAATGCTTTCTGCTCTTCAATATTCCATTGGGATCAAGAAGAAAGAGCCTACTTTCCTTGCCACCCTCAATATGGAGGAAGCATCGCAGGAAGTGCAAGCACCCAAGGCCATCCAAAAGGTGCTTGAAGAGTTCAAAGATGCCATGCCTGCCGAGTTACCCAAGAGGCTTCCCCCGAGGAGGAAAGGTGATCATGCCCGACGGAGCCGGACGCTAAACCCCTGTATTTGCCCTGTATCGCATGATACCTCTAGAGCTCAAAGAGCTAAGGAGGCAATTGAAGAAGCTACTTGATACTAGGTACATTCATCCCACTAAGTCACCTCATGGTGCGTCGCTCAACAAGATCACCATCAAGAAGATGTATCCCATTCCTTGCATCGATGGTCTTTTCGACCAACTTGGAGATGCAAGGTACTTCACCAAACTTAACTTGTGGTGTAGGTATTACCAAGTCTGCATATTCGAAGGAGATAAGCCAAAGATGGCATGTGTGACACACTATGGATCATACGAGTTCCTTATCATGCCATTTGGTCTCACTAATGCACCAGCCACATTTTGCACTCTCGTGAACAAGGTACTTGCTCCTTTCCTCAATCGCTTCGTTATTTTCTATCTTGATGACATTCTCATCTATAGCAAGACCTTAAAGGAGCATGTGGGACAAGAAGAAGGTCATTTTCTTGGGTCACATTGTTGGTAAAGGCAAGCTACGCATGGATCCGACAAAAGTTAAGGCCATCTTTGAATGGAAGCCACCAACTGAAGTTACCGAGTTGAGATCATTCCTTGGCTTAGTGAACTACTATCGACGGTTCGTCCAAGGCCATTCTGTTATCACAGCTCCTTTTACTGACTTGTTGAAGAAGGGAAAAGGATGGATATGAGGTCAAGAAAGCCAACGCGCCTTTGAAGCTTTGAAGAAGGTCATTACTAAGGAGCCGATCTTAGCACTTCTTGACCTCAGCAAGTCATTCGAGCTATACACTGAGGCTTTCAACTTTGTTATTGGTAGAGTCTTGATGCAAGGTCACCCATTGCTTTTGAGAGTCAGAAGCTTAATGGCACCAAGAGGCGGTACACCGTGCAAGAAAAGGAGATGACCGCAATGGTGCATTGTCTTCGTACTTGGAGACATTACTTGCTCGAGAGCAAGTTTATCATCAAAACCGACAACATCGCCACTACTTACTTCCAAACTCAAATGAAGCTTACTCCCAAGCAAGCTCGGTGACAAGACTTTCTAGCCAAGGTCAATTATAACATGGAGTATAAGCCAGGTCGTACCAATTTGGTGGTCATTCTTTGAGCCGCAAGGGAGTGCTCGCTAACATTAGCTGACCTCAAAGCAACCCGCGGGACGGCATTAAAGAGGGGGCCTAACATGGCTTACTTGCCAAAACCATTATCAACCTCGTGAAGGAGGGCAAGGCAAGGTGGTTTTGGATAGAAGATGACTTGATCCTCACTAAGGGTAAGCACATTTATATTTCTTCGTACGACAATCCCAATAGGAAGTCATGAAGGAGAGTCATTATAGCAAGTGGGCGACATCGCTCACTAGATCTTGCAGGAGGTTCCTACTATTACCCTCACTTGAAGGATGACGTAGAGGCCTATATAAAGACTTGTCTTGTGTGCTAACAAAACAAGATTGAGTAAGGAGCATTCACGAGACTACTAGAGCCTCTCCGCATTCCCGAAAGGCCGTGTGAGAGTGTTTTCATGGGATTCATTGTGGGCTTACCCATAAGTGAGGGGTGCAATTAGGTCCTTGTGGTTGTGGACCGGTACTCTAAGTATGCCACCTTCATTCCCGTAACCAAGGAATGTTCCACCGAGCAAGCCGGTCGTTTATTCTTCAAGCAAGTGGTGAAGTATTAGGGCTTTTCTCTTTCTATCATGAGTGATCGGGATACTCACTTCACGGGGTGCCTTTGGATGGAGTTGTTCAAGCTCATGGCTTCTAAGCTTAACTTCTCTACTAGCTTCCATCCACAGCGTGACGAATAAACCAGAAGGGTCAATTCTCTCTTGGAGCTATACTTAAGGCACTACGTGAGTGCCAACCAATGAGATTGGGCAAAGTTCCTTGATAATGCCCAATTCTCATATAACTTACAGAGGAGCAAGTTCACTGGTTGGAGTCTGTTCAAGATTGTCATGGGTCAACAACCCTTGATACTAAGTTCTCTTTCAACAGTTTATAAGGTTCCACCCACCTACAAGTTCGCCAAGGATCAGAACGATCAAGTAGGCATAGCTTATACTTACTTGAAGAAAGCCTCTAAGAAGATGAAGAGTGGGCCAACAAAAAGAGACGCTTGGGAAAGTTCCAAGTGAAAAACCTCGTGCTTGTCAAGATGTACAACCATGCGAGGTTAAGCAGTTGGCATTGGGGTCTCATTTGACAATACGAGAGGCCTTTTCCCATCCGTAAAATGTAGGGCCGCAAGCCTACAAGGTGGGGATGCCTCTCAAGATCAAGTATCATCCCATCTTCCATGTAAGTCTACTCAAGCCTTACCATGGAGATCGAGTAGATCGGAGTTTAGGCATCTCACTATGGGCACCGATGGGCATGAAAGTCCAACATGACAAGGAAATAGAAGAAGTTCTTATTGATCGAGTGGTTCGACACTCCAACCAATCACCGACATATAAACTCCTTATCAAGTGGAAGGGACTGCCTGAAAGTGAGGCTAGCTGAGAGCCCATCTAACACTTGTGGCAATTTAAGTAGCAAATACAAGTGTTCGAGAACAAGAAGGTAACGAGCACGTCGCTGGATTAGGTGGGCAAGGATGTCATGCATCGCTCTAGAATGCCTTTGATTTCTCTAGATTTCTCTAGAGTATGATCTAGAGGGTTCCATAGGATTTCACACAATTTTATCCTTGTATAAAATCCTAGATATTTATAAAGAACATTTTGGATGTACGATCATAGCTGTAGGATCAAATAGTTCTCTTGAGAGTGTGTGTGTGTGTGTGTGTGTGTGTGTGTGTGTGTGTGTGTTGCTTAGTTTCTCAAGTCTAAGTTAAGCAACCATCAAGGTTGACTAGCAAACTAAGAAAGTGTTTTGAGTAAGTTTGCTAGCGCTGCACGGGTTTGAGATTTGGTGAATTATCAACCTGTGACACAAGGTACTCAGCCATAGGATGCCTAATACCATATCATAGCTTCCTAAAGGAATTAAAAGCATATTAGCAAATAATTCTATTTATTGTAGCCTCCATGTAAAATTCTTACAAAGATACTGACATTGCAGTTCATTGCCATCAGCTACTGTCACTAATTGTGTGTAAATGTTCTCCATCTTACATCCCAACCTCTTGGCCAATTTACATCCAACAGGTTATGGGTGCTTCTTGAATCAACTAGAGTATGGATAGGCTTCTTCCCATACTGTCATGTCACCCTCATAGCCTAATATCCCTAGATTCCATTCACAGCATGAAGTGATATACATGGGTCAACTTCCAACATTTCAAAATCCATAACCTCTTTTTCTTCTTGATGTTCATCCTGGTCCTCCCCAGGGATTTCCATTAGGAACAATTGAGTTTTCTTACCTTGACACTTGTTACCCTCTCATAAGGTTGATCACAAAAATAGCACAATCTTTTAGCACTTTGTTCAGCCCTCTCAGCTACTGTCAATACTCTTGTTGATTTAATAATTTGAATGTATGGGTTGTTGACACTAGCTGATGACCTAACTGATGAACTGGTTACATGAATGGTCCTAGCACTGATTACTAAATTTGAAAATGAGGATTGGTAAGGGGTTGGTTTATGAATTGGGAGTAGAGGTGCTTTTGAGTTCACTAATTTTTCAGGAAATTTCAAAGCATCTACAGCATCCTCCTTTAATCTTGCATAAGATATAGCTTCACTCAGGATTGTGGGTTTAAGGGGTTTCATAGAAGATTTAAGGTGAGGTTTTGACCCCCAATGAAGTTGTCAATAAAAAATGCATCAGGAAGAATAAGAGTTCTCTGAATCATCATAGATTTCAATTCGTCAAATCTATCCAGGTAATCATTTATGGATCCCAATTGTTGTAGCTGATTAAAGTCCTCTGCGATCTTGCCTCCCAATTCTTCTCTAAATCGGTCACATACATCCAAAATGAATTCATCCCATTCTACATTCTTCTTGACTGAAATATAAGTTGCAAACCATACCTCAGCTTTACCAGTTAAGTGTATAGAACCAAGATCGACCTTCTGGGAATCAAGCATTTTACAAAGACTAAAATACCGAGTGCATTTTTTGAATCAAACTCGATGTTTTATACCCTCAAAAATGGGAACTCAATTTTGGGCATGATCTGGAAAATATGATTTTCCTGGGATGACCAATACGCCTCAATCATAGGTCAGGCCCAATCCGGCATATGAGCCTTAGCGGGACCCTTGGGGCACTAACCAAGGGCCCAAGCGGAGCGAGCAGTCTAATATTCCATTTAGAGAATCTCTAACACGAAATTACTATTTTACCCTTTGCTATAGGAGTTATAAATATTCACCTACCTACCTCGGAAAGGAGGACATTCTCCAATACACAAAAATAGCACTTTTCTCTCTGCTTTATTATTTCTTGGGACTTGACACTGACTTGATCTTCAGAGGAGCGTTCCTTGGGTCTACACTCGAGGTTTGCCTTTTTTGCCGGTTAGGAGCTGTAGGCCGAGTCGACTTTGAAGATTGCCATGCAGAAGCCCACTCTTCTGACTCATCATAAGAATTAGTTTCTCCGAACTTAAAATTGTGTTTACCCCTAATCATGTTAGAATTATATTATTGATTTGAGTCTCACCTATCACATTGGAATCCTTGTCTTTATCCAAGACTGCCATAGTCTTCTCAAACATCTGTTGTTGCTCTACCCGCAATTCTATAATCTTCTGATTTTGCACTTCTAATTGCTATTGCCCTAAGCTAAGTTTTCATATTCGCAGATCTAGATTTTGTCTTGCTTCTACTATTGGCTAGCTTAGAACACACCAGAATTAGAGAAATGTGCTCTAATACCAATGTGACAATCAAACAGGAGAACACTCATGCGGAGAAAGAGATTCTCGTGCTTAATTATAAGAACACTCTTCTGACTCATTATAAGAATTAGTTTCTCCGGAAACAGATTGGTGCCATGTGTGGGGAAGGGTGGTAGATGATGGCAATCAATGAAAAAGCCCGGCCTAAAGTACCTACGAAGACAAACAATAAGTACAATACAACTGGCAACCTCAAATGATCCTTCTCCAAGGGCACGAAAATAAGAACGTCCATCTTCAAACCTTCCACATTATTTGTACTAGAACTCTATACCCACTCAATGAGACATGAGCCCGTTAGGCCACTTCATTGCTCGGCCTTTTACTGAGCAAATAAGGCAGCTTTGGCCATGAATAAACAAGGAGGCAGCACACAATTTTACAAACTCAGCAAGGGCCCCATCAAATTAATTACAATGGTCAAACACTGTAGATACTCCCCAAAAAAGCCTACGGCCAAATTCTTTGCATGTTGCCATATAGCTACAAGTGTGCGGGACCCACATTCAAAGTAAAAACAAGAAATAGTAGTTAAAGGGAAAATGGCAAGGCACAGGTACAAAGTGTAAGCTCGAAGAAGGATTCACAACTCTTCAGTTATGGCGGCATAGCAAGACTGGCCAACCTATCAGCTCAGCGGCATGACTTGATCGCCCCATTAATGGGCTCGGCTTGGCAGCTTTTCTGAACGAACTCCTTCTCCACAGTGAGGTGTTTGTCTCACGGGTCTGGCAAAGTGAGGCCACCCATCGAGACGACACAGACTGCTAATCCAGTGAACTCACTCACCCTTAGCCATCCGCGCATGGGCAGGGATCTCCTCGGACGCTCGGCACTGGAGGACAACAACCCCAACAGGCGCTTGTACCAATTGCAAGAATTCAGCTGCTTAGGCAGGTTTGCTCTATAGAAGGAGGAGACCTACGAGCCTAAGTAGACGGTTAGCCCAGTGGATGCCACCGACCACTGTAGCTGGCCTCCCACGCTGATAAATCCATAGCTCGGCTTGTGCACTTCCTCCATTAGCCTCATGGTGGCGGCCATTCAATCTACTGGCACCCACTATGACGGGCCGTCCACTCTAGTATATTTCAAATGCTCAAGTCAATTGTTAGCCTATTACCATGACGGGCCGTCTGCTTCAGCATATTTCCAAACTCAGGCACCAACAAGTAGTCGCCCGTAGAGTCATGTAGTGGGATGGACGTGCGACATATTGAACTCTGTCAATGGCCGAGAAGCAATGTCCACAAAATTGCCGGAAAAAAAGAAGAGGCGAGGCAAATTTACAAATAACAAAGAAAAACAAGCATCAGACGACAGCGAGACTCGACCATCTTGGTAGCTATGGTGTCTTGACAGTTAACGACACAATGGTTGACCACTTGCGGTTGGTCCAACACTCGAAAGCACGGCAATAGGGCTTGGCCATCTCTACCGACAACCCAAAATATGACCAATCCACGTATGGACAGTATGAACGGACGGATGCCAGGCCAGTGACTTAGCACTTGGCACCGAACCTCGTCCACTCACCTTACCAGGACTCTCAACATTCGAACAATCAGCCACCTGCTCCAACCTATTGCCCAACACCCTTAACACTCGATAAGCAGTAGTCCGCGGGCCACAAATTTCGTGGCAAGCCAACCATCTAACTCAGCCACGGAACCGGCTGCAAGGAGCCTGCCAGAAAAAGCCAAGCTCACGTTGCCGCTACCATAAGCATACTTAACTAAGGTAAGTACTCAACATGGGAAGCCCGACTATGGAATCGGGAAGCGAAATGACAGGTGGCGGAATGAACTACCGACTACGTCAATAGCCAGACTTGAAGAGCCAACTGCTTTCCTCGCTTGGCCTCCAAGGGTTGCGCAGTTTGTGCTGTTCAATCTTCAAAAATCAACCAAGAACATTGGGCTATTGAAGATATACAACCGTATGATGTAGGGCTGCGTATTCTCCCAAAAATAAAAGGGGCAATTGGGCAGCTAGCTCATGCAGCAAATATCAAGAAATGAGTACCTTTTCAATTATAATATATTATCCTAGGGACATGGTTTATGAGTGTGAGACCCACCCAAAAAAGAAAAAGAAAAAGAAAAAGAAAAAGAAAGGAACAATTATGTATTGAATGCTGCCCATCACTTACACCTTTAGCCCCAAGGGCTGACAATTGCCAAGCACGGCCTTAGGCCGGCCGCTAATAAGCACGGCTCTAGGCCAGTCGCTATACCCTCAGCCTTCAAGGGGCTAAGGATCGCTAAGCATGGCTGAGGTCGACTGCTACTAAGCACGACGCTGAGCTGGTCACTATATCTCTCACCCAATAGGGCGAAGGATCAAGAAGCATGGCCCGAGGCCAGCCGCTACTAAGCACTACCCTGAGCCGGTCGCTGCATCTCTCCGCTAATGGGGCGAACGATCAAGAAGCACAGCCCAAGGTCGGTCGCTACTAAGCACGGCCCTGAGCTGGTTGCTACACCCCTCGCCCAATGGGGCGAAGGATCAAGACGCACGGCCCACGACCGGTCGCTACTAAGCACGGCCCTGAGCCAGTCGCTACTCTTCTCACCCAATGGGGCGAAGGATCAAGAAGCACGGCCCAAGGCCAGTCGTTACCAAGAACGACCCTGAGCCGGTCACTACACCTCTCGTCCAATGGGGCGAAGGATGAAGAAGCATGGCCCAAGGCCGTTTGCTACTAAGCATGGCCCTGAGTCGATCGCTACTCCTCTAACCCAATAGGGCGAAGGATCAAGAAGCATGGCCCAAGGCCGGTCGCCACCAAGCACAGCCCCGAGTCGGTCGCTACACCTCTCACCCAATGGGGTAAATGATCAAGAAGCACGGCCTAAGGCCGGTCGCTACCAAGCCCGGCCTTGATCCGGTCGCTACACCTCTCATCCAATGGAGCGAAGGATCAAGAAGCACGGCCTAGGGCCAGTCGCTACTAAGCCTAAGCTTGAGATCAAGAAGCACGGCCCAAGGCCGGTTGCTACCAAGCACGGCTCTGAGCCGGTTGTTACACCTTTTGCCTAATGGGGTGAAGGATCAAGAAGCACGACCCAAGGCTGGTCGCTAATAAGCACGGCCCTGAGCCGGTCGCTACTCCTCTCATCCAATGGGGTGAAGGATTAAGAAGCACGACCCAAGGCCGGTCACGACCAAGCATGGGCCTGAGCCGGTCGCTACAGCTGGTCGCTACCAAACACGACCCTGAGCCAGTCCTTACACCTCTCGCCTAATGGGGCGAAGGATCGAGAAGCACGGCTCACGGCTGGTCGCTACTAAGCACGACCTGAGACCGGTCGCCATATCTTCAGCCCTTAAGGGGCTAAGGATCGCTAAGCACAGCTCGAGACCGATCACTGCCAAGTACGGTCCTAGCCCAGTCGCTACTGAGCACGACCCCGGGCCGGTTGCTACTGAGCACGACTCTGGGCCGTTTGCTAATAAGCACGGCTCGATGCCGGTCGCTATACTTTTAGCCCCAATGGGGGCTAAGAGCCATTAAGCACGATCTCGTAGCTGGTCGCTATACTTTTAGGCCCAACGGGGGCTAAGAGTTTTTAAGCACGGCCTCATGGCCGGTCCCTATACTTTTAGCCCCAATGGGGGCTAAGAGTCCTTAAGCACGGTCTCATGGCCGGTCGCTATATTTTTAGCTCAAAGGGCACTAACAGTCCTTAAGCACGGCCTCAAGGCCGGTTGTTATACTGTTAGCCCCAATAGGGGCTAAGAGTTATTAAGCACGGCTCCATAATCGGTCGTTATACTTTTAGCCCCAATGGGGGCTAAGAGACTTTAAGCACAGCCTTGCGGCCGGTCGTTATACCTCTATCCCCCAATGGGGGCTAAGGGTCCTCGAGCACGGCCTTAGAGCCGGTCGCTATGCTGTTAGCTCCAATGGGGGCTAAGAGTCCTCCAGCACGGTCTCAGAGCCGGTCGCTATGCTATTAGCCCCAATGGGGGCTCAGAGTCCTCAAGCATGGCCTCATGGCCAATCGCTGTGCCTTTAGCCTCGTAGCCTAATAGCCGATCGCTGCTAAGCATGGCCCGCCGCAGGACAGCCGTAGGCGCGGCCCGCTACCGGTCGCCCGTGAGTGCGGCCCGCTATCGGTCGCTTGTAAGCGCGGCCCTCAGTCGGTCGTCCTTAGGCGCGGGCCTCAGCCCTAAGCCGGTCACTAGTAAGCATGACCCTCTACTGGTCGATCATAAGCACTGCTCGAGGTCGGTCTTTGGTGAGCGTGGCCCTCGGCCAGTCGGCCGTAGGCGCGACCCTTGATCGGTCAATCGTAAGTGCGGACTGCGACCCTCGGAAGGTCGCTCGTGGCCTCGGCCTGCGACCGTTCGCAAGTACGCATGGCCACAGTCCTCGACCGGTCGCCCGTAGGAGCGGCCCGCGGCCGGTTCCCCATAGGCGCAGCCCTCGACTTGTTAACCGTAAGAGTGGACCGCAGCCCTCTGTCGGTCGTTCGTAGGCGCGACCCTCGGCCTCTCGCCCACGGCTCTGGGCTGGTCACTCGTAAGCGCAACCCTCGGCCGGTCGAATGTAGGCGTGGCCCGAGGCCCTCGACCGATCGCCCGTAGCCGCGGGCCTCGGCCCTAAGCCAGTCGCTAGTAAGTACGGCCCGAGGCCGGTCGCCTGTAAGCATAGCTCAATGCTAGTCACTACTAAGCATGGCCAATGCCGGTCGCTACGCTACGCCTTTAGCCCCGACGGACTTAGGCCGTTCTTGACCTAGGTGTCCTCTCGCCCAGCGCTCTTTGAGCGGGGTGTTCTTTCGCACGTCGCTCCTTCCGCACCTTTAAGGTCGTCCTTGTGTTAGGCGTCCTTCCCCCTAATGCTTCTTGAGCTAGGCATCTTCTCGCCTAGTACTCTTACGTGTCTTCAGCCCCAAGAGGCTTAGGTCATCCCCTGAGTAAGGTGTCCTCTGGCCCATCACTTCTCCCATGCCTTTGACCTAGGGGAAAGGACGATCAACAATTTCCCAAGTTCACCCGATGGAGTTCTCGCCACGAATGTACTCCACATTCCGCCTGACTACTCGCCTGGTTCAACGTGCAGGCAAAATGTGAGGGGCTAAATGATCCGGAAAATATGATTTTCCTGGGATGACCCATAAGCCTCAATCATAGGTTAGAACCAATCCGGCATAGTGAGCCCTAGCGGGACTGTTAGGGCATTAACCAAGGGCCCAAGCGGAGTGAGCAGTCTAATAGTCCATTTAGAGAGTTTTCAACACAAAATTACTATTTTACCCTTTGCTATAGGAGTTGTATATACTCACCTGCCTACCTCGGAAAGGAGGACATTCTCCAATGCACAAAAGTAGCAGTTTTCTCTCTGCTTTATTGTTTCTTGGAACTTGACGCTGACTTGATCGTCAGAGGAGCGTTCCTCGGATCCACACCCGAGGCCTGCCTTTATCGCAGGTCAGGAGCTATAAACCGAGCTGACTTCGAAGATTGTCATGCGTAAACCCACTCTTCTGACTCACCATATGAAGTAGTTTCTCTGGAAACAGATTAAATGATCCGAAAATATGATTTTCCTGGAATGACCCACACACCTCAATCATAGGTCATGCCAAATCCGGCATAATGAGCCGTAGCGGGACCCTTGAGGTACTAACCAAGGGTCCAAGCGGAGCGAGCAGTCTAATAGTCCATTTAGAGAGTCTCCAACATGAAATTACTATTTTACTCTTTACTACAGGAGTTATAAATACTCATCTACCTATCTCGGAAAGGAGGACATTCTCCAATATACAAAAGTAGCACTTTTCTCTCTACTTTATTGTTTCTTGGGACTTGACGCTGACTTGATCGTCGGAGGAGTGTTCCTTGCGTCCACACCCGAGGTCTGCCTTTTTTGCAGGTTAGGAGCTGTAGGCCAAGCCGACTTTGAAGATTGCCATGCAGAAGCCCACTCTTCTGACTCATCATAAGAATTAGTTTCTCCGGACTTAAAATTGTGTTTACCCCTAATCATTTTAGAATTATATTATTGATTTGAGTCTCACCTATCACATTGGAATCCTTGTCTTTATCCAAGACTGCCATAGTCTTTTCAAACATCTGTTGTTGCTCTACCTGCAATTCTATAATCTTCTGATTTTGCACTTCTAACTGCTATTGCCCTAAGCTAAGTTTCCATATTCGCAGATCTAGATTTTGTCTTGCTTCTACTATTGGCTAGCTTAGAACACACCAGAATTAGAGAAATGTGCTCTAATACCAATGTGACAATCAAACAGGAGAACACTCACGCCGAGAAAGAGATTCTCGTGCTTAATTGCACACCTAGTTTAATGTTCAAGATTTCAGATAGTAGTGTTAGAGAGAGAGAGAGAATGGAATTGAATTACATTCTTTCATTGAGTGAAACACAGTATTGCAGTACAATTGATACTTGTCCTATTACAATGGCAAATCAGCTTTCCCGCCAAAATAACTAGCTCCCTATTTCTCATAATACTGTTATAACAAGCTACGAACTCAGTTATTAGTTAAGGCAACTGTATTATTCCATAACATAATTTCCTGTTGTTTTAAGTCAGCTTCTATGGGTCAACTTTCACAAATCCGACCATGGTTCATATGAGAATATCACCATGGATTTTGGCGAACTTCATTCGGTAGCAATTCAATTATCTCTCTCAATGTACACTGTACAGATAGTCAATTTAAACCTTGAATTTGGGAATAAGCCCCTAGTAACCATTGGTGGCCAAAAACCTGTTTTACTTCACTACCATTGGGGGTCGTCCTAAAGACGAGCTTTCCATTATGATAATTTTATTAGCGCTTCTAATATTTTGTAGCCAATTATTTTATATTTTGTCCAAACCAATTATTTTAATCTTTTAAAACAAACTAGTATTATATCCTTGCAATGCACAATTTTATGACAGCACAATTATTGTTTTCTTTCTTTTTTTTAAAATCTAACTCACTTCAAATTCGTTTTGATTTTATATCATAATAATAATGATTTAATATTTACTTTGTTTTTTTCAAAAGTCTCTAACATTTCAGACAATCATTTTTTTGGTGGGCTTATTTTGTAGTTAAATGAACTATATTTTAATTTAACTTAATTTCATAAAAATTATATTGCTATCTTACAAATTAGTACATTAGATATAAAAAAATCACTTCTTTTAATTCAATACAGTAATATATTAATTCAATCCTAGATCGACATTTACATAACCAAATAATCACATATGGTCATTATACATGTCCTACATGCTATACGTTCTATGTGATTAAGATCAATTGATATTGTTATATGGCCATTAGCTCTTTACTCCTTTGCGACAATTAGAAATAACAGTATAGTCCGAATTTGATGCAAATCCGATCTAACTCGAGCGAAAATTATCCGATTCAAATCTGATAAAAAATAATCTGATTTGAATCCCATAAAAATAATCCGAATTCAATTCCGATCTGATCGAGTTTGGGGGAGGGTCCATTGATCTGATTAACATCTGATCCGATATCTTTTTTTAATAATTTCACCCTTTTTTGAAGATAGAAAAATTCTAATATTATAATTTTTAAAAAAGTCCGCGTAATGTCTGCATTCTATGTGCAATACAATCTTCTTTGTTAACTATTTCCCTCTTCCCTCCCGATCGTCTTCTTGATCTCTCCTTTTTGTCAATCAAAGTTGTACTTTTTTCCCCTTTCTTTCCAACTATTGTACTACTGTCTATACCTTTTCCTCTACGGTGAATTCACATTCTCTTTTTCTCACATGTTTTACTTTAGCATATTGCAATGTTTGATATGAAAAATTATTTGAGATTAAGAAGGTGTTTAATATTACATTTACAAGTGTGCCCAAACAAAGTTGGAAATAGAAAATTATGCAAATATCAAACAAAAATGCATAATCAGATTATATCCGATTACATCCGGACTTAATTCGATCCGAATTCGATTTAACATCCGATCCCACGGAGTGAATTTGGATTGAATTTTTAACTCCGATTATTAATTGGATCGGATTTGGATATTTATACATCTGATCTGAATCCGACTCGTTGTTATTCATAACGACCGCCTCAAGATCCAACCTAAAAGAAAAAGAGTGGTAATGTTTAATATTAGGATTTTAAAAATTTTAATTTTATTGGTGTAAATAAGAAATAAAAATATATCAATTTTGAAGTAGATTAAAGATTTTGTGACAGCATAATTATTGTTTTCTTTCCTTGTTTCATTTAAATCACTTTAAATTTCTTTTGTTTTCATATCATAATAATAATGATTTACTATTTACTATTTTTTCAAAGTTCTCTAACATGTGAGACATCCAATTTTTTAATAGACTTATTTTAGTAGTTAAATAAATTATATTTTAATATAACTTAATTTCATAAAAATTATATTACATTCCTATAAATTACTACATAAGACACATGAAGAATCCCTTCTTTTAATTCAATATAGTATTACATTAATTTAACCCTAGATCAACATCCATATAACCAAGTAATCCAAGATGACCATTATAAATGTTGTCCTATAAGTTATTATATGTTGTCCTATGTGAATGAGATGTATTGATATTGTTGCATGACCGTTAGCTCATCAAGATCCAATGTAAAAGAAAATGAGTGGCAACGTTCGCGATTAAGGGCAAAAACTCGATCATCTTGTCTAATTTTCCATTTTTTAATATCAAAAAATAAAATGTATCAATTAGAAATATGAATAATCAATCATTACAAACCAAGTTAGCCATATGAGAATTTAGCCAAAAATAAAAAATTTATGAGTATAAAATAATACAATAAATAATTACATCAGTAACAAATAATAAATCCTAGTTAATAATATTAATATTGATTAATATATCTCAACGAACATCCAACAATTACAACTTAATTGCCAAGTCTTTATTTGTGCCACATACTATTGCCAAATGCCATTTATGTGTTGCTTGTATTTAATGTTACATATATACACACACACACATATAAACATTGTGTGTGTGCGTGTGTGTACATACATACATATATACATAGACCTGGCAAAAACTGATCCGACTCAAAAATCTAATCCGAACTTGTCCAAAAATTTTGATTTTGAATACGATTTTCTCGTTCTGAAATCGAAATAAATCAAACCCAAAAAACTTGAGAATTTAATTTGTTTCATGATACTAATACCTTTCGCCCTAATTATAGACTATGATAACTCCATTGATATGCACAAGTAATATTTTCATCTTGACCAACCTTGTTCAAATAACCCACGAGAAAAAAAAATATTGCAAGTCCTTAGTGGAGCTAAGAAATTTGACATGTATCGAATCACCGATTGAAATTATTGCAACCTTGACGTACCGGAGGCAGACCTAAACTAATTTTCAAGCAAAATAGATTTAGCCAATCTAAATTTTGATACAAAATTGATTAACATTTTCAAAATAAACCTATTGACCACAGCAAAAATTTCCCCTAAATTGCCAAAAGTCATCAATAATTTGACTAAAGATTAAATACGATTGAAATCTTTTCAATCTTCGCAAAATTGTTTCGACTGCCTGATCATGTATTATTTTTCAAATCTTGTGAACAGTAGGGGTATCTTTGTCCGGTTACCAAAAATGAATAAGGTGAATTACTATTCCTATGAACAGTAGGGGTATCTTTGTTCGGTTACCAATTTTTGGAGGGTGAAATTGTCATTATCTCTATTGCCCTAATGGCTTCCATCACCCTCCCCTTTTCCCCGCCCCTTCTGTTTTGCTTTGTCTACTTTCATGGCTTCTCATTCTACAGCCGCAGCAGAAGATGCACACACTCTCTCCCCTCTTCTCTCCCTGGGGCAACGCAAATGAATGTGTATTTGGTTACCTTCAACTTTCCGAGTTCTTGAATCTTCAGTGCTTGTTTCTCTCAGTTTTCCTATTTTCTTTTTTGTTTCAATTCGATATCAAGGATTGGACATTTTGTCTTTGAATTAGCATCAGATCCTTGCATTTTCTCCCACACCCTCCTCAATTTGATTAATTGATTCGGGTTCTTGGCAGATTTACTGTTTTTGTTCATCTCCCTCCGTCTCAGTTCTCATCTAACAAATCAGTCTTTTACTTCACATATCAGAACCTAGAAACCCAATTCTAAAGGGAGAAATGGAAAGGGCATGAGGAAAGGGAAATAAGGGTGTTGGTGGAAGCAAGGGTGCCCAAAGAAGGAGCCCGTCTCCCACTCCATCAATGTTGGTCTATAGTTTCCGGTGGGTTTGCTACTTTAGAGAGGTTCCTTATGCTCAACGGGTTGGTAAATCAGGTCTTATTTTCTAAGTACCTTGCTACTGAGGTGTTTCCTTCTTTCTCCATCTTTAATTTCCCTGTGTTTGCAACTACTCTCAAAGTTCACTCTTCAGTTGTTAGTGTCAACTTCGTTGATTTTGGTTTCTTTTGGTGAATTTCGCAGCAAGAAGGTTTAACGTTCTCTTCTGATTTGATTTCCAGGAACATATTTCAGTGTTCATTTGTTTAAACTCAGATGCTGAGACTGTAACCTTGAGATTGTAACCCTGTTCGGTCTGAACTGGTTTGGGTTCTCATTATATTTTTCATTTTTTGTTGGTTTAATGTAGGTTTCGGAGTGGGGTGGGAATTCAGCAAGAGACAAGATAAGGATCATACCAAGACAATGCTTTGAGTTGAGATTATGTGACATTGCCTACAGATTACGACACATGACCTTCTATGTTATTCAAATCCGGGTCATATGTAAATTTACATTATCATGTTAGTGTTTTAGTTGTTGTTCTTTTTCTTTTTCCCCAATGATTTGCTTTCTTGGTAATTATACTCTTGTGATTCTTGTCCCAGCTTCAGTTACTTGTGCTACTAATGGTTAAGTGTTTCTGCTTTTCATTATTTGCATAATTTTACTAGCTATTGAGGTCAACTAGTTGAGAGATACCATAACTCTTAAGGTAATTGAGAGATACTTATTATGTGTATTATACCATAACTCTTGATGTAGAATAATTGAGAGAAACTTATTCTGTATATTAATTTTTACTGTGCAATCCTTTTGATATTTCAAGTAATTTTTTTTCTTTCTTAATCTTCTTTCTTGTCAGTTGATTGCCTTGAAGTTACATTTACTCATAGCCTTTTGTTTGTCAAGTGTAGTTCAATTGTTTATTTTCTCACTACGATGAAATATATTGTGCATCTATCATGCTACTTTTTACTTGAATAATGCTATTGCTAGCCCTATATCCTGGCCTGACTTAGGGGGTAGCAACCAAGGTTTGGATTGAGGGGAAAAGGTAGCAATTCAGGAATGGAGGGGTTTGGTAGGTGTGCTTGTTACCTATCATTATAAAGTATGGGTGTTCGTACTTTGCATTTTGGGGCATCTAATGGCCATTGATCTTTTGTTTAGTCTTTGGTTCCCCTTCCCTCTAGGTTATGTCTAATATACTCACTTCATTTCTTCCCCCCCCCCCCCAAAAAAACCCTAATTGCTATTGTTCTTATTCATACCAGAATGAGATATGAACAAGATGGTTGCACTCCAGATATTGCAGGAACCCTAGGCATCTGTGAGGTTCGTTTCTACACTTGGCAGTTGGCACTTTGTTTCCTCTATCTAATTTGTACATGAAAATGTGCACAAGAAAAAAACAGTGGATGTGTCAACATATCATTTTGAGGGCCATTTCTAAGCTGATCGATGCCGCCTAGACGATACCTTCAATGCGGAGTGTCAAAAAGTATTTAGTTTTATCAAAATGTCCCTTTGATGTGTTGGGGACTTGGGGAATAATGACAAATACAATTTGGAACATGCTATATTAATTAGTCTTTATCCCCTTTTCAATCCCTTTTTCATTTGGTTAGCAAAAATGAAACTCTTGCAAGGTAGAGTAGACTATCATCGTAGGCATGAACTCCAGAGGAGAGAAGAAGTTGACATGGGGGGAAATCTGCAAATGAGTATGTTTCCATTACACTTGCTTTTAGTTTCTCCATCCGTTATGTCTCTTTTTTTGTTTTTTTGGGTTGGAATCATTGACATACTGACATTCATAGCTATTGAATCATGTATCTGTATTTTCTTCTATTAAGTGAGGCAAATGATGTGCTTCTGGCTCTCCTACACATGCTTTGCATGCAAGTTCTTTGATACTGTTTCAGGTTCCACGAACTGGACGTGTGGCCTTGGCTCGCAAGTTACCTATGGATTCAAAGCATCTTCATGGATGCTCCTTGAATTAATTTCTTACTGATTAATGAATTTGTGCTCTCATATTGGCAAGTAATGTAGTTAGGGGCTAGTTGGGAATGTAGGTCATTGAGGATGAAACATCTTGAATTGATTAAGAATTTTAGGATTTTCTTTTAAATTGAGAGTTTAGTCATTTAGTTCTTAAAACTCTTTTCTGAATAAGAGTACATTTAATATGATTTTTAGTTCCCAATTTGTCAGTTTAAATGTTTAATAATACGTACTTGAAATGTTCTTTGCTTTTTAAAATGTTCTCTAGTTTTGTGGTATTGTGTTCCGTTGATGACATTTGTTTGATTGGGTGTCAATATTGGTCATCCATGAAATTTTAATCTTAACTTTAAATTGAATATGTGAATTGGGTTTCAGATAGGATATGGCAAGTGCTGAATCAAAACTGGGATATTCTTAGTCATTGACCCATTGTTGAGCCCACTGAAAGTAAGGTGTAGTGAGGTTAACACGTGGTATTTTTATTTTATTTTGAAAATTTAATTTTAAAGCATTTTGTAGGTAATGGATTGATTAGATACTTTTATTCACTTAGTCTTTGAGAGGAACCCCTAGCAAAGTTCGTCTCAATGAATTTGGGGGCATTAATTTACTTTGATGTTTTTATCAGATGTTGGTCTTTTTGTAATTATTTAGTGTCTCCAATTTCAAATTTTGAATTGATTTTATTTGGTTTTTAAGGCATTTCGAATGATTCGTGTAGATTTGTGTTTTTGGTTTAGAGGCTTAACTGCAAATTGAGAAAACAAGCATCTAAGGGGTTTTTAGCACCCTATTCTCTTCATTGATGGATAATTTGGGCAGCTACAAAATTTGTTATGTTACTTTTTTCAAATTAAAGGTTCAATGTTTACAACTAAGATATATATATATATATATATATATATATATATATATATATATATATATATATATATATATATATATATATATAATGGTGAAACATTCTAAAGCACGTTTGTTGTCATAAGAGGAATTGAAATATACACACCATACATAATTCTCAGCTTCTTTATCATGAAAATAGTTTCAATTTGAATTAGCTATCAACAAACATTCCCTATCGGGTTTTTTATTTACTTATGAATCCTAGCTTACTCGTGTGCAATGCGCGTAGTTCTTTGCCTTGTTAAGATAAAGAGTACTCCACTTCAACCAAAAAGCATCCAAGCAATGTGGATTGTGAGCAATGAGATAGGGTGTGGCGACATAAATAAAAATGAGAAAATGATATCTTAGGGGCGAGGGAAATTAGGAGAGAAATACTGGGAAATTAGCACTGGCAAATTTTCAGGTTCGGATCGAATTTGGATGGGAGCAAATCGAACGATGTCAAAATTTGGACAAGAAATTGATGATTGATACTCGATTTTTTTCAGGTCAGACAATTCAGACAAAGCTAAATTTGCATCAAAATTGGATTCGGACAATAGAAATATGAAATGTTGTGTTCGGATTTGAAATTCGGATGAAAAATTTATGACCGTACTTTTCTGATCGAGGAAATTCGAGTACTCAGAGTTGGCAATATTTTGCCAACACTATGGGAAATATAAAGCAGGAAGTATACCATGTGAATTATCTCGTGCGTTGTGAGAAGTTGCTCCTAATTTTTCCTACAAGCAAACACTTATCTCAAAGTCCCAGGTCTATAGACTCGGGATTTGCTCAAGTAAATAAAACTAAATGTTCAACTTGATATAGTAGATTGCTCAATCATATAAAGCAAAACACTCAATTCCGTAAATTAGAGAAATAAGAAACAAGTACAAAAAGAGTACCTGACAATGGGCATTGTTAATATCAATACTTGATACCTAACCCTAGACATGTAAAACAAAATGAACAATACACGGGCAATAACGTGTCCAACTACACTACAAAAAAAAGGTCATGTTCCCACTCTTATTTAACCACACTTGATTAAGTGTTGCTGAAAAATAAGCGGAAATGAGCACCCAGTGATATTCCCACACATAATAAGTGAGGACAAATATAACCATGCTTATAAGAGTGGTAGTAAATAATCAAGAAACGCCCACACATATTAAGCATGGACACTTACATCTTATGAACAGAACATATTTGGCATAGATATTAAGCGTGGTAGTATATATTTTTATTTTCTAAAATTCATTTTAGAACTTAGTTAATTAAGCCGTTGAATAAAAAAGAAAAAAAGTCATCAAGCATTGTTGACCTCTCACACAACTCAAGTCGTAGCCCTCAGTCTTCTGAGTAACCCTCATATTCTTTGACATCTTGCTGCCCTCGGTCTTCTGAGTGTCCCTTATATTCTTTGACATCTTGCTTCTTCCCATCTTCATTCTCGCAACCTTGGTTCGTGCCCTTCAGTTGTCGTGCCCTAGTGCTATCCCTTGCTGCTGCGTGTCATCCTTGATGATTGTCGTTCCCAGTGGCGAGCGATGCAGGCATCAACTGTGGCTGTAGCTGTGGCAGTGGTCGGTTGTGTTATGGTTTCGTGCACATCAGCCCCCTAAGTAAACGTTTCTGCAATAGTTATTCAATTTACTTGGCCATATCAATTTTGCACAGTCCTGTTCATGTTTCGCAACCTCCAATTACTGGCTGCCCTCAATTTCATGCTCATCAGCCCTGTTTGCACTCATCAACCCTGTTTCGTGACTGCTCAATCCATCTCTCTGCCCATTGAGGTAATAACCTATTCTAACTTCTCTGTTGCCCTAGACTCTCATCTTCCCATTGTGATTTTGGTGGGCTTTTGGGAGATTTTCCTGATTATGATGTCAAACAGAAAGGAGCACTGGGCTTTTGTACTTTCCCTAATCTCTGATCTAAATTCTTTGTTTGTTATTTGTTAGTGAAATATGAATTGGTATGTTCAATTTATTATGTTGTTCTTGTTCAATTTATTATGTTTTTCCTGTTCAATTTGTACTCTTGGTGATGAACTGTGAATTGGGGCGGACTCAAGATAATCTTTCCATTATATTATCTTGAACGGTGAACCTTTGTTTAGGGTGGAATTCATGAGCATCCTCAGTTCTGTGTATGCTAAGAACTACTATCGCAGACTGTCTAAAATTGACCCCTATCCGAAGAAACATACATTGATGTTTTGCTTCTTTTAGGATCATGTGGAAAAAAAAAAATTTTTGATTCACATTTATGGGCACAAGCTCTGTGTTGCATGAGCATCAGAGTCAAGCCCAACCTAGGCGTTGTTTCCATTTTAGAAGCTTGAACATATTCATCATTTTAGCCTTTAGAACCTAGTCATTTTCTACACTGTGGGTACTGATGCATAGCATCAAGTCTGCTGGTGTGAGTTTTATCTTGATGAACTGATTTTGTCTGGATTTTAGGATCTTTTCTCCCTAGTGTTTTAATGCTTGAGAGCTGCAAAGAATAAATTTTTGGACTCGTTAGATAGGAAAAGTTACTTCTACAGACCAGTGTGTGCCTTCATTCTCACCTTGTCATGTCTTAATACTATTTTGCTTGTTGGCCTGAATATTCCTCTCTAGTATTGATGTGTAGAAATTGAGTGTTTTTGTTGGCCCTAATTCCTAATGCATATTCAATCTAATTAAATGAACGAAGAGTGCAATCTAAATGAGGAACTATAAAATGCTATTTATTAAAGTCCTTAGCAGGTCTAGAAAGGTTAAAGGATCAAGGCAGTGATATTGGTGGGAATCATAAGTAAAAGGAAAACGTGTAATGAACATTGAGGTCTGAAAGGAACCAAGCGTAAAATCAATCATAATTGTTGTAGAGTGTAGACAATGACAAGTTAAAAAATATTAACATAAATCAAAATTTCAAGCAAATTAAGCAAAAGTGCAGAAATAGATATCCACAAAATCATCGTAATTCATCAAATCAAGTCCAAATATTCTCTTTATCATGTTATATGAGTCCTGATACTATTTTAAACAATTACTTTTTTACTAATTGAAACAATTACTTTTTTTTCTTACTCCTAATGACAGAAATGGACAAAAGTTGGATTAATAAGGATAGGAGATCTGTGGAATATATAAGTGGAATTGAAAAGTTTCCAAATTTCACTGTTGCCAATGTCGAGGGTAGTAACATGATAGATTGCTCATGTAATCGATGCAAGCTTGGGCAGAAATGTTGGTTTACTAAAGATGTTTTGACACATCATCTCATGTTCTCATGTTCAATGGATTCCTGCCAAGCTACAAAGAATGGGTGCACCATGGTGAATCAATTTTCATGTCATCTAGTTCGAAACCCCACAGTAGAAGCCATAGTGACACCAATGCTGAGCCAAATTTGTTGGGTCATATTGATACTATAGGAATGTTAAATGATATTTTTGGGCTACATAAGCAAGAAGGCATTCTAAATGACATTGGGTGGGGAGTATGTTGAATTTGATGATGAACTTGAGCCAAATGACATACTGAATGAGAAAGATCATATTGAAGATGCTAGATATAGAAGACTAGTTGACCAAGATGAGCAAGAATTATTTTCAGGGTCGAAATTCTCGAAATTGTCCTTCCTTTTGCATTTATTTCATTTGAAATCCATGCACGAGTGGTCAATTAAGTCCTTTGATATGTTGCTTGAACTTTTATCTACCGTTTTCCCTCAAATTAATCCATTTCCATCATCTTGGAGTAAATGCAAGCAGTTAAAAAAGGATTTGGGACTTTACTATGAAAAAATTCATGCTTGTCCTAATGATTGCATTTCGTATTGGGTTGAGAGGGAAAACCAAGAAGAGTACGATAAGTGTCACACTTCACAATGGAGAGACAAGGAAAAAAATTGCCGTATAAGGTTTTACGTTATTTTCCCCTTATTCCGAGGCTACTTAGAATGTACAAGTCCTCCAAAATCGCTGAAGATATGATTTGGCTTCATAAATGTATGATAAAGGTTGGCATCCTTAGGCATCCTATAGATGGTAAGGCATGGAAAGATTTTGATGAGAAAAATCCTACTTTTGCGGAAGATCCACGTAATATTAGATTGGGGCTTGCAAGTGATAGATTTAATCCTTTACGTGTTATGAGTAGTACTTGGCCGGTCTTGTTAATTCCCTATAATTTGCCACCATGGGTTTGCATGAAACAACCCTCTATCATTCTTTCCATGATCATTCCTGGGGAAAAGGCAACAGGCATGGATATTGTACAAAGTTATATATGATCTAAACTTTCCATTTTGTTTTGTTTGCAAGGAATTGGCGAAGACTATGATTAAAGAGAAAACTGGATCTTCTGAAGTTAAGTTCTCAGAAGAAACCTTAAAGGTGGAGAAAAATGTCTATCGTAAGCTAATAGGTGATGAAACTCATAGAAAGCTTATTGGGTTCGGTAGTGGTGTGACTACAAAAGACTTGCGTGCTAAGCACCAGAAGAGTGAATCTAAGCTGTTAGTGAAAGTTCTCAACAAAATGCTGACCATGTAGAATCAAATTGATGTCTTGACTGCTAAAGTTGCTGCCCAAACTACAAACTCAGAACCTGAATCAGTATGTAACACTTCAAAATATGTGTTTAATCTGATAAGTTTTACTTATTTCTTATCTAATGTACATGAATTATGAGTAGAGTACTGGTTCACCACAAAACTTGGTCAATGATACGCCATGTGATCAAAGAAGCTACGAGTCACGCAGGTCTGGAGATGCCCTTTCAGTTTCGCATGCGCTAGGTAGCATGTAAAAGTGTATTTTTTAAGGAAGTAAAAGATATGTTGTCTTAGTTACATTGTAGTGTTATCTAACTATAAATTATTTTTTTATTGGTATGTAGTCAACGATACTCAAAGAGGGTCGACTTTGTCAAAGCATATCAATGTAGAGCCCAGTAAACAACAAAAACCACAAAAAAATATCCAGGTGTGTACAAATTATATATTTTAACATATTCTTTATTGTATAATAATAATTTCACTTTTTTTATCCCAAAGTATTTGTCGAAGCCATCAAATCATCCCACAAAAATGGGACATATTACTCCTGGTGGAGGGATTCCTGCTCGTGAGTAACCTGTTAATAGGGATGGTGGACCTACTCTTGATGGAGGAACTCCTACTTCTGCTGGCACTTCAATTCCAGGTGACACTTTCACTCAAAAGATATTTTTAAAATATGACCTTTGTCATTCCAAACGATATATTAGTTGCGTATATAATTATCAAGTCTTTATTTATTTATTTGCTTTGCTAGAGAACCATCATGAGAGTGAACAACAAGTTCACTGAGCAAGGAAATTTCAAATGACCAAAGTCAAATGTTGTATATCCAGTACGTCTACTTTTTAAAAATATTCTACACCATTCATATTTTATGCAAATCCTTACAACCATATACAAATTTTGCTAGTTGACTTATGAGTAAGTGACGAAGATAACAGAAAAGGTGCTGAAAAAGAATCCTGATTCAGTTAGAAAGTACGCTCGTGGTGAAAAGAATGTTTTGACGCTTTGTTATCTTGCGGGCATGGTAAATATGGCCTTATCTTTCCTGTCTTCTCAATTTTAATATGATAGATTCAATCATATGTTAAGAAGTTGAACATGATTACAATAGGTATTGAACGCATGTGATTACAAAGCTGATCCCCAGATGGTTCACGACGTGTTGCTTGAGAGACTGCAAAATGTGAACATTGTGAGTTTAGTTTAAAAGTTTTAAATTACATGTTTTTATGGTATTACGTTGTTTGATTTGCATTGTGCATTCGATTTTTTGGATTTATTCATGGCAATTGGTTGGATTTGTGTTGGGTACTCCAGGCGTGTGGCCTGTTGAGTTGATTGGCTCTAGCATGTCGGCGTTGAAATTGTGAATAGTTTGTTATTGTATTTATGACATGTTGTAAAAGAAAAATAGCCAAGTTTTAGGCGGAACTCTGCCGAAATTTTTTCAAAATTAGGAAATTTACTTAAAAAAAAAACCCTAATCGTAAGGATATTATATAATGTTTTTAGAGCACGAGTACACAGTTATGGAGGATAATAGCTAGATATTACATCTTACAATCTTTTTAGAAGTTTTTTCTTGTTAGTGGCGTTGTTTGTTGTACTAAACTCCAATATATGGACTTGGTGATTTCAGATTGAAACTGAGGGCAGCATGTCACAACATCGGATATGAAGCTAATTTGGGTTCGTGAGGTGCTCACTTAAAGTTATGAAGTTCCATACCATCTGATCTGTTCTGTTTTGTTTCAGTCTTATACATGTTATTTCAAACAAACGCAACTTTTAGGTAGTGGATGCATACTTTATATGCATGTTGAATTCAATTTTGTACTTTTCATTATGTACGTAAACACTAATTATTTTGGAACTCAGTTGATAATAGTTTATTTATGGTTATAAAGTTGATGTACTTTTTATATCATTTAAGCTAAGATCAAATATATTCTCTCTCTATCTCTTCCTCTACCTCGCCCCTCTCTCTGTCTCTCTCTCTCTGTCTCTCTCTCTCTCTCTCTATGTATATATGATTATAATATGTTAATGTTAGTGAATATAAACTATTCACATTTTTAAATATAATGATTTTTTGGTTTTTTAATATGAAAATTTTCCCGCCAAAATTAGTTATGCACTTATAGCATTTGAAAGTTAGTTATCACATACATAACGCCACACTTATAAGCGAAGGAGTGGTAAAAATGATTTTTATCCCAAAGGATACTCTGGCCACGGATGCAAGCGAGGGTCATCTACCTACACATATAAGCGTGGTAAATAACACAGTCTTCTACGGATATAAGCGTGGGTAGTGCACAATCAGCCATGCTTATTAAGCGTGGCGAATTTTTCCCCACTGATACCCTATACACGCTAACCTTAAGCGTGGCGAATATGCTCTGCCACGGATATAAGCGTGGAAGGAGGCAAATTTAAGCGTGGTTAGATGCAACATTTCTTGTAGTGAGCTACATGTATAGTTTCAGATAAAAAAAAAAGTGCCCAAGTCAATAGATCCGGACCTATGATATAATTTGTAAAGCAACCGTGTACTGTTGATCCCTATCAATTTTGCTGACACATGACCAAAATGAGTTTTGAACTGAACCAGACCAAATTTTTTTTCCTTACATCCAAATCAAAATAACCAAAAAAAAAAAATGGTAGGCCCCTCATATTCCCTCTTCTTATATATGGAAGAGAAGGAAATGAGCCACATCCATTTTCCGTGTACGGAGTAGTTCATAAACTCATATGATGAGAACGAGCTGCCTCAATAGCATATCATTACCAAATGATACTTCAAATTTAATTAACATGTTGTATACTTGGACAAGGTACTCTAAATCCGAACCCATACCCCTAGAATAACGCTTATGCAGGGTGATGGGATCAAATGTATCAACAATTAATCTAAAGTGCATAACTGTAGAGGGGAAATTTTCATTAGTTGTACTACATATTGTAGCATAAAAATGTACAAATATGGATGCGCTTATAGTAGTCGTTACTATATGACAATCACCACAACTGAGTAAGCCTAGACCATACATTTGTTGTATTTTGATAAGTAACTGTGGATTCAATTTTAAGTTTTTAAATGAATAAAAGCATATCACTAAAATCATAAAACATTTACAAACGCTGAGAAAAAATAACATCCAAAACCTAGGGATTTTTGGCAAAACAAAGGGCGGAAGAAGCATGGGTTTCCAGCGAGAATGCCATCCTTCGCCGACAATGGACTTGTAGCCAAAATTTTGAAATATTTCGCTGGAAAATTCAGGGAGGTCGTCGGATTTTAATATTTCGCCAGAAAATTCAAGGTCGCCGGAAAATTAGTGGGTTAAACAAAATGCAAACAACCCCAATAAAAAATTATATTTCTCAACATTTGTAAACGTTTTATGATTTTAATTAAATGCTTTTATTCATTTAAAAACAAAAATTAAATCAACACTTCTGATCAAAACATAATAAATGTATGGTCTAGATTTACTTAGTTGCAGTGGTTGTCATATATAGCTTCCACATTATTCTAAACTTATAAATGTATAGAACATCTACAAATTTCTAGAAAAATATCTTAGATACTTGTAATATAATATCTTAATATTTAGGAAGATGTTAATATGGAAGGTTGTAGAAGCTTAATAATAGCCGTAGGATCAAAATAATCTACACTATCCATTAAGGAGGTAGATGACTATAAATACCCTAAAGGAGGACTCATTAATAACAACCAAAACAAGTTAAAAAAAAAAGGAAAAGAAAAAGAAACCAAGCATTAATACAAAACATGAATTCTCACAAACTTCCCCTACCTCTCCCTTCTTCCAATCCTAATTCATATGTTCTATTCTCCCACCACAAACTACTCCTATCATTTATACGTCTTCAAAAGTATTTCTAACAGAGGAGCGAAAAGGGGTACATAGATATGAGAAGAGATATTGACAAGGTAGCAAGACCTTTTTTTGTACCCACCAAAATAATATTTTTGAAGGAAAATAAAAAGAAAAACAAAAAATAACAAGAAGACAAAAAAGTTGGAATGCATTCCGGTATCGCGTGCCAAAAACAAGCAGTTTGATTGTGGAAATGACACATGGCATGCAAGTCCTGCAAATGGAGCACATGCCTTAACGCTGTGGGTGCTCTTACAGTCTTCGAGATAGTAGTTCAAACACAACCCCCATTAAGGCTTCTACAGTTCCCATGCACGCCCGAATGATATTCCCAGTATAAATGCATAACATGTATTCTGCAATCTGAATCCTTTGTTTTTTCCCCCCTTCCAGAGTTTAATGTCATCCTTAACACCAACAAACAAGCAGGATGTCCTTTAAAAAAAAATTAAAAAAAGGCAGGATGATGAACATTGTTGAAGCAAAAGGAGAGCACTACAAGGAAAGAGAAAAGCAACATAAGATGCTAACTGATTGTAACATCAATACATGCTATGCCAAACAAGTGCTCAAGCGCCACGCAGAGAGAAATAGAGTGAGAAAGAGCACAAAACAAAGGGTACGGATTGAGGGAGACGCAGAGCACTGAGCTCATAAATGGGAGCTGAAATAAAGACTGCGGTCACATTGCCATGATCAAATCATTACCTACACCACTGTTGGAGTAATTTCTATAAAAATGAAAATTTAATAAAATAATTATTTTCATAAAAATGGTTATAAAATTACCTTTTTAAATTATACTTAAATAATAATTAATTATTTTGATAGTAATGCACATTTTGATAAATAATTAATTTGATTAATTATTTATGAAGAGGTACAAGTTAGTTCGAGTGATTAACTAACTTATACCTTTTAATGAAAGGGTGTGTTTATAAAGAGACATGCGTCTTTTTAAAGTGGTGTTTGATGAAAGGATGTTGTTCTTTCATGAAGAGACATGATGAAATCTATAAATATGGATGATCTTGGCATGTATTAAAAATGCCTTTGTTAGGCGTGATCGAGAGAGTTATATTATTAGTATAATCCCTTCAATTTCTGTAATATTTTGGACACTTAAGGTCCTATCTTCATGAGTGCAACATGCAGATAGAAGAGGCTTCTTTGTATCCCAAAGACCTATTCTGCCAGCCCTGTTGCACGTGGGGGTGAATAGAATCTTTAGGAAATGCGTACTTACACCTGCCTAGAAGTCTTGATTAATTTGACATTGAGTTTGTCTCTGATAAACTGATATCTGTATCCATCAAACTGAATTTTTACACCAACAATCTAAAGACTCTATTTCGTCTAATAAAAAGAAGCTGATTATTTATCTGTCAATTGAGGGTTTGATGGAGATAGAGATATGATCGTAAAAAGGAATGCAATGATTATGGTGTGTTTTTTATACTAGTTTTCTCTTTGATGGAATCAACATTAATGTTGATTTGTTCATACAACAATGTAATGTTTTGTAGCCTAAAATTGTTGTATGTAATTATTAATTATGAGATCTAGAGAGCTCCATACTCATGTTTATAATTGTATGGTGAGAATTTGATATAAATTGACATCAATGTATTATATTATAGCCTTGAATAGATAAATTGCTTTCGAGAAGTTCATGAACTTACACAGTTTAAGTTGGACATGGCAATGACTATAATATGACAATTATTTCCACATAACCAAGTGTGCATACAATTGTTCATTTCACGACTTAGTTATTGATGGGATTCTCACGTAGACGTCGCAATTAGACAAGTGGATGCAACATTTTAATTAAGAGATAAGTGGTTCCCTTTTTGCTTTCACTTTTTCTCTTTTGCGTTTGTCTAAAATACAATGCATTTTGATTAATGTTCTAGAGATAGAAGACAACTGAAAGTTGATTAACCACCCATCATGCGTGCCAGTTTGTGCGAAACCATGCGTGCTGTTGATTGAAAACATTAGGCTTTTATTATCTTCTAGTAATAATTAAATTATTATTTGCTTAATAAATGAATTCACAAATGATGCGTAGCTTTTGTTGGCAAAAGAATATGTGCATGTGAATTAATGTTCATATAATTGAACTAAATAAACAAGTTACAGATTGCAACGATATGTGGTTATTGATATTTTATATCATGCATGTAATGGGATTGATCATAACTGTCGAGATAACGTTGATTTATCATGATAGTGTCAAAAAGTTTTATTCTCATGGGAATGAGATTATGGAAATATGCCTTTCATAGGTTATTCTCTTGTGCTCTCTTGCATATTAAGAAAATAAATGCCCAATTCATTGGACATTGAAATCTTTTTGGTAATATTCATTTGATGAATATATGATTCATAAGATGTGGTTTATGGATCGATAATTAAAGTGAATGTAAGGATAAATAATTCATCCTTAATAGAAATAAATGTGAAATAATATCAAATATCATTTATTTATTTCTATGTAATTTTAATTTGCTAAAACATTTATAAGTCCATGCATGTTGTTGATGGACTTGTTAATGCATATTTTAGCATGGTTTCTAAATGTCTATGTTTTTATTTTGGACATTTGGATTGGATGTTATTTACTCTAATTCTGAGAATTCAAGTTAGAAGAAAAATTGATTCATCCTTGATGAAAATAAATGTGGTGCTTCATTTATTTTCAGGCTTTTTGTATACCAAAATGTGAAAGTCTATATAATGTACTTGCTAAATATTTTGGTATGGTTGGTAAAAGTTCATGTATATAAATTTGGTTTTTGAACTTGTTTATGACCATGTCATGACACTTTTAGTATGGTCATAAGAGAATTAAAGATAGATATGGATGGAACGTAAATGTGTAAATATTTACATTAGTTCATGAATATATATTTTAGAAATTTCATATGAAGAACCTACAATTATTTACTCTAGTTTAGAGTAAATGGTGAGGGTATCCTATGTTTATATGGGGATGAAATACGTTTTTAAGTCCGTTAATTAAAATTATGAATATAATTTCAAGTTGGACTTGTATGAGAATATTTTCATGTATAAACCTTGTTTAGAGGTTGAGATGTTCAAGTTTCAATAGCTGGACTTCAGTTCAATAGATGGTTGACTTTGCAAGTCTTGTAGGCCCATTATTAAGACTTACAATTGCAATGAATCCGGATGGACAATAAATATACATGTGTATTTAATATAATAACTTCAAGTCTTGAGACATTTGCAAAGTTATTGTTATCAAATCCATCGAATGCATCTAATGACTTTGGAATGGATGGTGTAAAGCCCACACTAATTCACTCATAGTGGAACCTCCGCTTAACGCTCATGGAAATATCAAGTTGTAAGTTCAATGAGTCAAAGTACACCATCTTTGTAATTTTTTAGCACTCATCATTATAATTACCATCCAAGTGGAGTGCTAAATAACCCATATTTTTAAACAGAAGGTGAGTTGTTGCTCTTAATGAACCTTAATAGAGAACATTTGAGTCAGTGTAGAAAAGAATTTGATTAGGTTGTTTATACTTAATCAATGGTGTGATTTGTTTCTTATACTCAAATGATTCCGTTAATACTTTATGGGGATATTGATGAGGTTTACCTAGTAAGTGTGAAGTTTGACTGCTTCTGTCGAGCTTGAGCTTGAGCTTGGTTATAGAGCACTTACGAAATGGGTACAGGACGCATGGCTGCTAATAGTATCAAATACTAAGTCATTTGGGACGGAAGTTTTGTGTGTAGCATAGATGCAAGTGGTCAGAGAGGATGGCTGGTTCAAAGCGTATACCATGTTATCCTGATCATCTGATAGACAGGTCACTAAAATGGAGGTTCAATCGCAAGACACCTTTTTTATGCACGAGACCTCTAGAAATTCGAGAAATCATTTGCTATGGAAATGGTTGGGTATTGTTGGAGTAATTTCTATAAAAACGAAAATTTAATAAGATAATTATTTCTATAAAAATGATTATGAAATTACCTTTTTGAATTATGCCTAAATAATAATTAATTATCTTGATATTAATGCACCTGTTGATAAATAATTAATTTGATTAATTATTTATGAAGAGGTATAAGTTAGTTTGAGTGATTAACTAACTTATTCCTTTTAATGAAATTGTGTGTTTATAAAGAGACATGCCCCTTTTTAAAGAGGTGTTTGATGAAAGGATGTTATCCTTTCACAAAGAGGCATGATGAAATCTATAAATATAGATGATCTTAGCATGTATTAAAAATACCTTTGTTGGGCGTGATCGAGAGAATTATACTATCAGCATAATCCCTTGAATTTCTGTAATGTCTTGGACACTTGGGGTCTTATCTTCGTGAGTACAACACGTAGATAGAGGAGGCCTCTTTGTATCCCAAAGACCTATTCTGGCAGCCCTGTTGCGCTGGGGGTGAATAGAGTTTTTAGGAAAAGTGTACATAGACCTGCCTAGAATTCTCGGTTAATTTGACATTGAATTTGTCTGTGATAAACTGATATCTGTATCCATCAAACTGAATTTTTACACCAACAACCACTCCTGAGACTAAGATGCCTGCGGTGATATCAGAGGTTAAAAAAAAAGACTTAAAACTGGCACAAGAAAGGACTAGGAACAAGTGCAGTGGATGACCATTACAACCCAACCCTTTATCTTTTGTCCTAGGTGAATTCCCACCACCTCGGCGGCCCCCCCCCCAAAAAAAAAAAAAAGGAAAAGTCATTTGGGTAAGAAATGCATATGCATTCTCGTACTATTGAAAGCTGAATAACCAAAAACTCACAGATTGATTCCCATTTGCAATTAGCAGTACATCTCCAGAGAGAGGAATTGATGACCTACTAAGTCCAGCTGCCGCTGACATAACAAGGGAGTTTCCACAGAAGAATCCTCAGGTATTCAGCTCCATTTCCTACACCAGACACCCAGAACTTTCGCTCTCCGGCCAGCCCTTGCGAACAGTGTCATGCTCTCACTCAAAATCAGACTCTACCATGGGTTTGGTAACCATCACACATTGTCAAAGAGTCATCTACACTGAGATGTACATTTAAAAAGTGCCAAATCCAAGATGATCAGGAAATCGCACAATATGCTGAATAGAGTACCTTCTGAATATAGAGACCGTGTGCCCACTGACCTAACAGTGATCCATTCATCCATAATCCCCCAGGATTTTACTTTTCCCAGCAAGAAAAGGCGTCTAGTTGTCGATCAAGCCAATTTCTTGTCACATGTAATACATTGTAATGACATCAAGAGCAGTATGCGCTGGTGTGAACAGAACATAACGCACCCTGTCTAAATGACCAATATTACTGCAGCCAAAATGTATGAGAAAGTCAAGATGTCAAGACATGTTTCTGGACATGAGACAGCAGTACAAGAGAAACATCAGCAGGAGCATGCAAATATGAATCTAAATGACCAATATGACTGCAGCCAAATTGTTTGAGAAATCAAGATGTCAAGACATGTTTCTGGTCATGTGACAGCAACACAAGAGAAACATCAGCAGCATGCAAACATGAATCTGTTTGAAGCAAGGAAAACAAATAAAAGATTCGACAAATGGTCACTATAAGAGGGAAGGATGTAAAGAGAGAGGGGAAGAATTTTTTCGAATGCTCTCAAATTGGCACTACTTGTCAGCAGCACACAGCAAGATTATATGTATATTTAAAAAAAAAAAAAAGAACAATAATAGTGAACATTTGTATTCACGTCCTTGACAGGTATTAGAGCCAATGAGACTTACAATGGTCAATATCAATGCCAAGGTTGCCCTAGCAGTGAAAGGTCTTTGCTGCAATCAATAAAATTGTACAAAATGAGGAAAATTCGACATGCTAGGAATATAAACGGAAAGCACGTTGTCTTTACCAAAATTAGAAGTTCTTAGCCCAATGTTACATCCAATGCACAGGCTATCTTCCCCTTCAAACCAGGCATTACTTCAAATCATGAATCTCCTCCATGTCATTATCAACCTGAAACATCACTAAATTTCAGGACACAACAGTCTTAACTTACAAGAGTGCAAGCTATCATGCCCAACAGTTTTTTTCCTCAGCAAGATACCACATTCAACGACTTTGGCATTGAAACTTTCCTCTGGTTGAGGGGTCACAAGAAAGCGTGTCACACCATCATCTCAACAGATATAAGAGGCGTGGCACTAGAACTCTATGGCAAAAGGACAGTCTATCTGATAACCTCATTCTGTTTACATTATTCATTGATCACGCACCAAGTAATAATGCCTTGTAGGCAGCTAGCCAAAGGAATAAACCGAAAGCTTTGATAGCTTTGAAACTAACATAAATGGGGGAACCTAGAACTATCAATAGGACAGCAACACAAAGGAGGCATGTTACGTGCAAAAGTACATATATAACCTTCAAAAATTGATTGAAGCAGAGGTCTGCACGCAGATGAGACAGCAAGCCCAATATAAGATCAGGTACGAGACCACAAGGACACATGAACTCTTTCAATTAGATCAAGAGAACTTCTGGGGAGCTTCTTGCACTCAACCAGCTATGTGTGAGTGTGACATACATTGGTTGTTTGGGCTATCGACTTGGAAGATGCCTGGAAGCAAAATGAGTATGCATGAAAATTCATTTCACAGTTTCACCAATGGTTTCCAAAACTGAATTTTTGATGAGACAGGGAAAGAGAGGAATAAAGAGAAAACTTAATTGACATTGAGCACTCATTAAACCCATATGACAAGTTAATCTCTTCCTAAGTGGCACAAGAAACACCACCAAACTTTCTTATAGGGAAGAATATTAATATTCAGGAAGAATATTAATATTCAGGATAACAGTTTGCTGTTGCTGTCATATACTCCAGATTCTTCTATAGAAGATAAAAAAACGCAACTCACAAAACCGTGAACCACGTAGATGAACGCTGTTGATCACAACCAAGTGACTGCAAGATTTACGGAAGGCAATATGGATGAATAGGCAGTATGTTGTCATATTACACAGGATTGTAGGTAGAATATGTATGGCTTGAAATTCTTGGTGTCTGCACATCAGTTGCAGCTTTTCTGAATAATTCACCGCAAATCCAGTTAAAATTTTGCAGTCACTTTCGAGGATATCTGCATGGCGCAAGCTCACATAACAAATTTACGTGGCAAATCTGATGTGCAACTAGGCACCCCGCATACTACATGAAGAGACCGCCCGCACTCTCCTCACCTTAAAGGACAATAAACAGTCCTTTACAGTTGCAACCAACAAAGTATAAAAATAAATAAATAAAAGCATCATGATTGGAGAATCCAACAGAAGAAAATATATACCCATCTAATCACTTTGTTGAGGATATCTGCATCAACGGAGAAATCCACCTGGTTGACGGACTATTCTCGTTACCCTGCCCCCATTAGAGTTTGTAGCTTCACTAGGGGGGCTCCACATCATCCTTCTTTAAAAACCCGTGAGATGAAAAAGAAGCTGAAGGCAACTGAGAATTAATGAAATACTTTTCTTCAGGTCGAAGGTACCAAAGAAAAGGAAACAGAATAACATAACTAAATAAAGAATAACTTCCCAATATGGATCCGACATGGTTTCTATGCCAGAAAGACTTGCATCTTTGTAACCAGTGCTTAGAGAATTCTGGCTTTTCTCTACAGCCAGGCTAGAATGCATTCGAGCATCAAAACTAGCTCCATTCTCCAATCTATTGTTCTCAGAGATGCCAGCTGAATAGATCACATTTTTTCCACCTGAGAACAATACATCATAAGACACTTAGCCAAAGGAGAGTAAATGCTCTTGCCCCAGATAAACGCCCTCCCAAAGAGACAGAAACAGAGATGGACACACAGAAAGACGCAGATCCTCCAACTAAACAGGAGTTTACACTAAAGGCCACAGTTCATTATTTCTATATAGGTAAAATCACAGTGGTTCATACTGCACTCAATATAATGTTCAGAAGACAATAAACCGCTGTGATCTGGAACCTAATGGAGCCTACAGAGGTCAAGGTGTACCATGTATGCAATAAAACAGACTTTTGGTGTGCACTGGCACAACAGATTTCAAAAAGAACAAAGGAGAAAGAAGAGTCAGTCTACTAAGTTGCAGTGAAGAATGTTCTAATATGAACCCACAAAAAGTGAGTTCTTATTTTCTTTTTCTTTTTTTTGGGGGGTTTTTAGGGGTGAGAGGGGGTTGGGAGTGGTGTTTCGGGGTCAATAAGAGGCCTTTACAAGAATTCTTGAAAAAGCAAATAAAATATACAATGGTTCCCATCATTAAGTTTTGATTCAAGAGACTATATTTCACCCCCCCCCCCCCCCCCCCCCCCCCAAAAAAAAAGCCTAACTATATTTCTAATATGAATCTTTCCAGGGACAATTTTACAACCAATAAACTAAATCTTCACAAAATCAATAGCATACATAAAGCATCTTTTAGAAGAAAAGCCGACAATGGCCACTCAGATAATGAATTGGACAAAGAACATAGCATCTGAACCGTTCATTGATAAAGATCACATGCTATACTCATGCTTCTGCACTACTATGCTGTCGCTTCTCGTAAGCTCCTACAACGAAATATCTCAAACAGTAAACACAAATGCACCCAACAATATCTAACCTTGATTCTTGTCCACATCCATCAGCACTGCTCGATTACTGCTTCCTCCTGGAACTGGCTGCAAATTTTCGATAAGGAAGCTTAATAGAAGCATAACCAAGATACTTCATACTCAGGTAGAGATAAAATTGCATACTGTAAAATGAATAGCAAACTCTAAATGTGCGGTAAGAAAATATGCAGATTGAGAGACGTGAACTCTATAGTCAATATGCCATACCAAAGGGAGATCCTTGGTCAAAATAAGAATAACTGAAAATAGAGTAGATGATGATGAACTTTTCTTAGATACTCACCGGTAACTGGGACCGGCTCCTACTCTTATGCGCGTGCTGGTATTTCATGATGGTCCAATCAAAGATGTAATCATAGGTGTATCCTGAGCAACCATTTGAACATACACATAATTCCACTCAGTTTACCACAACTGCATAAGCATAAAATGTGGAAATGCAGAAAGTTAAGGGCTCTTAAAACAAAAAAGAGAGAAAAGAGTATAATAGGTTATCAATGCCTTATAATAAGTCAAGAGTGTCAAAACCAATAAACCATTATCCCACAGTACATTCACGTTTAAATAATTCATGAAACAAACGTTTGAAGAATCCATAATCTGGACGCTGTTCGAATGTCAAAGAGTGGAAATAATGCATGTAGGAGGCAAACTCAACAGAATGAGATTTGCACAGAACCTTCAAGGACAGAGAAATGCTAAGACTAGTTCTTACTCACCATTCAAATAACTAGAGATTGGAAAATTGAGTTTAAAAATCAACATACAAGCTATATCAGATAGCGTAGGCACATACCTCAATTGCTGTTGACAACTTCTTCTCACATATTTTGTCATACTTTTGCTTTTTTGTGGCAGCTTTAAGACCCTGCCAAGGTAGACTGTACCCAAAATAACTAGAATCAAGTTAGACATACAAATCTGAACAATCCTCACAACCAATTGACATGATTCTAGAAAGTAGGAGACAAGGATAACCTTCCCCCTAGAAAATAAAGGAGTACATATCCCCGTGACTCTGAATCATCACGCTGACTTTGCTCTACACAAGAGACAATAAACAATGAGACAGAAATCCAGGTTACCATATAAAGAAAAAACTGACTTATACTTTAGGCTTACCAATGCCAAGATGAGTATTGCAGCTTGCACATCGAGCAGTCCTAGTTAGATTTTTGTTGTCCCTGCACAGAGTCCAGAAGAAGCAGAAGGAACACAGCAATTGGATGTGCACATAAAAGCACCCAAATAGTAATTAGAGTACCACATATGGCTAAGCAAAATAGACAGTGAAAGTTGCTACTGGCATCATACCTCTTGCAGTAACACAAAATAAACATATTAACGGACCCAGCCTACCTGTAAGGAATATGGCGATTTGTCGCTGGCTCATGATATTTTTTTGCAAGTCCAAAGTCAATACTGTAAACCTGGCAGTATGTATCCAGGAAAAAGTGAGTTTTTGCTGATAACTTATGAGAGGAAGAACAAAATTGTACCAGATAATATCTTGGTGAACATACCTGATTAGCGTTCCGACCAAGAATCATCAGAAAGTTGTCAGGCTTGATATCCCGATGCAAAAAGCCTTTTGAATGAACATATTCTATTCTTGTAATCTGGAAATAAGAAAAAACCAACATAGGCACAGAAATTGAAAATTGCACTGAACTACAAATCCATTTCATAAGCACATGAAATTTCAGCAATGTTGAAGAGGTTTTGAGCATGCAGCAGTGGAAGGCAACAGAATGCATAAATATTAGTTCGCAGAAGCTTGGTTAACAATGTATGCCCACAATTTAGCTACATGAGAGTGCAATGTTCTTACCATTTGATCAGCCAACATTAGGACTGTCTTCAATGAGAACTTCCTCCCACAGTACATAAAGAGATCTTCAAGACTAGGTCCTAGTAAATCAATGACAAGGACGTTATCATCCCCATCTGGCCCGCACCATTTCTCGCTTGGAATGCCACCTGAATTATCCAAATTACAAGAGCATTAAGAATAATAAACCAACACAAGCTCAAAATCTCCCTTTTGAAATGAACTATTAAATGAAGGTGTACATGTTTAAAATCATTACATACTTCCTCCCTGAAGAATGTTGTATTACTTGTATACCTTCGCATCATACAGCAACTGCGGATGTTTCGTCTTAGTATTCTCCTGTAAAATTGTACGAAATTAAACAACTTAGGAACTGAGTCACCCCGTAGGCATCAGGTACCTCTGTGAAGAACTTTTCATTTTGTATTTGAATAAAGTGTCTACTCTACATGCAATTATGGCAAAGCTAAAATGGAAAATTGGAAATAGAAAAGCACAGGCCAATAAGGAAAGTCGCATTCTGTGGGATCTCAAACCCGTTAGAAGAGTAGCATTCTCTTTGAGCTTTAGCTTTTGCAAACATAAGAAATGCAGAAAGAAAGAAGAGGAAGCAAGCAGTTTTCTTCATTTTTGGTTATAACCTAACCCACGAGTGAACCGTACCATGGCAGGTACTAGGCTTGACAACATAGTTACCCTGAGCATGCAAGCGTGTAAATTAGTTAAAAAGCTTTAGCTCAAATGGCCTAACAGCTGCCTAATATCTGAGAGGTCCCAGGTCCAAACCCAGGAGTAGCTAGCTGGGCTGAAGTGCTTCACCTCAACAGACCCTTGGGCCCTCCCACGACCCTTCTTGAGTAGCCTACGATAAGGCCCAAGAGAGGGTGAGCACTCTTTACTGTTTTTCTGAAATAAACATCTACATATATAAATATATATATATATATATATATATATATATATATATATATATATATTGTGTCAGTTTCAATTCACCACGATGAATGGCCCAAAAGGACAGCTGAACTTGCCTTATTCTACCCAGCTAGGCAGACTGCATATGGCAGTTATTTTGTCGTTACTTGCATTTTGAATATAAAAATTAAGGGAAAAAAATATATGGAAGTTCTGTCATTCTGAAAACAAACAGAGTGTGTTCAGGGCCAAATTAGTATAGTACTTTCCTCCATACCAATCATGCAACTCTCTCAATAAATCACGCATATGCTACCTGCCTCTTCCGCTTATCCTCAGCTAAATTGACTTCAAATACTAATTTTAGACATCTTCAAATTCCTATTCGCTGGTATACCTCCTAGGAACATCAATTGGGGCGGAGGGGGGGGGGGGGAAGGGAAGAAAACAATTGTACTTACAAGTTTGACAGCGACAATCTCGCAAGTGTCAATATGCGTAGCGACAATCTTCAAGGCAATTGAAGTAATTTTGGGGGGGGGGGGAAGGCAATTGAATTGAAGACGAAAATTTCAGAGCAGACCCAGAAAAATTTGACCAAATGATCCATTTCCGATCTTACGGCCGAGCTTGTACTTCCCTCCGACGATCCGATCCATCAATCAAAGGATCAAAACTTACACAAACTAGTCGAAATTGTGTCTAATATCCGTTACCACCGCCAACAGCATGAACTTGAGAGCTAGCTAGGGTTTTGGACGGTAGAGAGAGAGACAGAGATAGAGGGAAAACTGGAGGCGTTTAGAGTGAGAAAAAACTCAAGCCACATGCGCGCATGCAAGCCTACCATTAGAGAGAGGGATCATGATGATGGCGGCGATGATGATGATGGTCGGCAATTATTTATTTATTCATTTATTCATTTTACCAAATAAAAAAAGAAATTTTATTTCGGAAGTTGAACAGAAGAGGGAAAGATTCTCATATACAAACATATATATAGACCATCGAGTTATTGAACTGCCATGCCACTAAAGTTTTTATTTTGGTCAATAATATCAGTATATTTTTATTTTAATCAATCATGCCACTATAAAATACACTTTGCTCAAAAATGCCATCAAGACCTCCAAGTAACCGGCTTAGCAGGTAAAAGCAATTTTTCCTTTTTGTTTTTAAAAGATGTTAACTGAAAAGGCAAGTGAAGTGGGAAAACCGGAAAAAATAATTAAAAGAAGACTAAACCTACTAAAGTGTCCAACTCTTCTCTCCAGAACATATAGCAACGTTGAAACTCTTCCAAATCTAATCACACCCATTCACCTGCTGCTATAAGGGGAGGATGAAATTTTCATCAGATTAGTTGGATGATAAGGAGGAGAATTGGATTGTCATATAGTTATCATCTATAAGGTATGAAATAGATGAAGCAGAACCTCAAAATGTCAAAATTAGTGAATGTAAGATGTATTCATGGGCTGGGTTTATGTGGTAATTGAAAAAAGAATAAACTTTGCCTTTGTTGGTTGATGAAGTTTAATCATCCTTGTTTATTGGCTGATAAAGTGTAATCACATGGACGAGGCATGAAATGTCATTGGAAGTTGATAAGAATTAGATGAGGAAACTATAATTCTCTCATAATGTTATGGTGTGATTAAATTAGTTCATGACAGAGTAGTAGACTTTTATTACAATTATACTATGTTATTGTCTCGTAAAGTTGATAAAACTAAGGTCGAAAAACAAAAAAGAAAGTCGCTAAAACTAAAGAATTTTCAGCAAATGCTAAGTTATGATCCTCTGATGCTGGCCTTATTGTATCGTTGGCCACAATGCAGAAAAGAACCCCCATCAGCCTCAAATGGGGACAACTCGATCAATTGCTTGCTCAACCATTTAAGCTGAAAAGCCATATCAAATTAATCACAATAATAGAGGCCAACCAAAACATACATAAATCCTTGAAACTAGCCAAACAAGCCCATCTAACAATCTGGTGAACTTGATGGCCACAACCCTTCAAGGATATTCAGCTACAACTCCTCTTTTCTTCTTGCCACAAGTTTCGTGGATTGATGGAATGGAATCAAGGCCTAATTGCAACTTGAAACTTAATTTACATGAATGAAGAAGTAAACAAAAGATTTTGGGATTAAGGCACACCTAGGGTCTGTGATTTGAAGATAAAATTTGCAAAATTTCAGGCATGTAGAGGTTCGAATTTTATTATAAAACTCAAATTTCACTTCAATTTTGTCAATTGAAGAGCCAAAAATGATTAATTTGAAAGTTAGGGTTTCGAAGGGAGGAAGAGATTTTACTTGGCAAGCTGATATGGGCGACGTAGAACAGGGGGTTGTAGAATCCGTTTTATTTTCTTAATTTCCCCCCGAACTTTAACAGCACCAAAAAGAAAAAGGGGGTCTTTGACCTGCTACTACCTACAGCCAGTTATGTAGGGCCCCGAATGGTATTTTTGATTAACATTTATTTCACAACGGCATTGGCGACCACATTAGAAACGCAGTGGCATTAGTGATAAAAAAATGCAGAGTTTAGTGGCATATTAATCTAACAACTCCATATATGTCTAGTATAGTACACACTCTAGAGTTGTGTAGTGGATGCGTGGTTAATATGTTATAGTGTATCTTTTTTTCCTACAATAATATACCTTTTCTGTTCTATAGTATACATTTTCTTTCCTGAAGTGCATCTTTTGTTTTCTGCAATGTACCTTTCCTTACTTGTAGTGCATTTTTTCTTGTCTGTAGTGTACCTTTTGTTCCCTGTAATACATCTTTTTTTACCCGGTTGGGGTGGAAGAATTACAAAAATGCTTACTGGATTAGGGGAAGTGAAATAGGGACTTAGCTTAATTATATAATGCTTCTTATATTGATGCGTACTTGAATATGGTATACAAATATGTAGGTTAGAATTACAGCAGATGAGGAGCAAGTGAGCAACGAGTTGTCTGGGGACGAAATGTTCTTCCGGAAACCTGTCGCTTGACTCGTTGACCCAAGAAAAGTTGTTTATTTCCTCTTTTGGGGGAGGGGCTTTTAACTCCCTTTTTTCCCCAAAGAAATCACATGTTCGCCGATTTTTTAAAAAAATTATTTATATCGAAGATTCTATCATAATTAAATTTTTTGCTCAACTACTATAATTGCTAATGATCTTTGATTTACTTGCACAATATCTCAACCGTCCACTACAGATAAAGTAACCTCTCATAGTAGGTTAAAGTTATCGCCATTGTTTTTAAAATTTTATTTTCCCCCACTAAATCGGTCTCTGCTCTTGCTCTCTGTCACCCCAGTCACTCACAACTAGACCTGACAAAAATTGACCCGATCCGAAAATCCGACCCGAATCCCCTCGAAAGTTTTGGGTTTTGAGCACGATTTTCTCGACCCGAACCCGAATTAAACCGAACCCGATCCGAACCCGAACCCTCGCGCTCGACCCGAATATTATATACTTACTTTTTATTTTCTTTAATTTTTCCTTTTAACAATAATAGTTTTTCATTATAACAAATCGTTTAGAAAGACGTTATGCAATTACCACATCCCTTCACAAATTAGACAATGGTTTCCGTTTTTTCGCATAAAACAATATCATATACAACTTATAAATGGTCCAATTTTTGAAAATGGCCATGAAACAACTCTAATATTAAGAAAAACAATTTAGAATTAGATAAGTATTGCAAATGTGCGAGTCATACCATTATATTATTCGTAAAATAAATACGTTTCATTGCATTTTAAATAAGATTATTATATAATAATCTAAAATTTTGATTTTATAATTAATAGATAATTATAATATCATGCGCGTATACAATATTCTTTCGTTTGGATTCCTTTTAATTGGTCTTAAATCTAAGACAATGTTGGGCAATGGACCAACTTATGTTCAGGCTAGGATCGACGCACTAATAAAGCATGCTTGATTGGGTAATGCTAGGTTAATTAACGAAACATCAAATTATTAAATGGGCTATTAACGGGTTGAACCGCTCCGACTCGTTAGCATGCTTTAGATGGGCCGACCCATGAATGACCCAATCAATTATTAATATTTTAATATACTGGTCAAACCATCCAAATGTGACTCATTGTCTACCTACACATGAATTTCATATATGATGTTGAAAAGTTTGGATATTTTTGATATTCTTTTTAAAAAATTACAATTGCAATACTTGTTCATTAAATGCAGACAATTTTAAATAATAAATATGCCGAATTTTTGGTTTTGACAAAAAAAGAAATAATTCATTAAAAAGGCGCTTCAAACTGTTGGGTTGATCCGAAATCTGTAAAACCGAAATACGTTCGTCCGTATTTTATCCGAACCCGAAATACAGCTGACCCATATTTTACCCGAACCCGTATACACCCGACTCGTATTTGATGCGTCCGTTCGAATTGACAGGTCTACTCACAACCATCTCTCTCTCTCCTGTTCCGTCCCCCCTTTCTAGTTGAATGAAGATCTTCACGTTCTTCATTCCCCTCATCTCAAAATTTGCTGTCATTGAACTCACAATATATTCAGTTCTTTTTCTATGATGAAATTTTCAAATTCTTCTCGAACTCAAAATCTTAAAATCAATTTCCAATTTGTTTTTGCCATTGTGAAGAGAGGGAAAGAAAGAGGATGATTGATCGAATGTATGGTCGTTGGAGCAGGGTGGGAAGGAGTTTGCCGGACATGTCCTTCAATGATGACATAGATGAACTAATTACAGTTTCTTTTTAAACTAATTGATTACAATTTCAGGGATGAAGAACCCTCATTTTTTGCCTACGAAGATTACATCCTGGAAAGCCCTCAAAGAATTTTGCAATTTTACGTTCCCATCCCAAATTCGAACTCGCTGAACACTCGATTGGACGGAGAATTTTATGCCGTACAAATAGGTGGGGAAGAGAGAAATGTAGAGTTAACATGCTTAAAGAGTTGCAGGTTATTAATTTAAACAGTTTAGATTTATTCATTTTACATCAATGGTTCATATTTGTCGGCTATCATAATTAAAAAAAAAAAAATTCAATTATGGTAGATTTTTGCTATTCATATATGCCAATGTTAAACTCATTTCATTCTCAAAATTTTCTAGTTTTCATAGTTAGATTTTTTATTTAATTACCTACATTGTATTAAAAAATAAAAATTGTTAATTCATATTAGGCTATGTTTTCATTGACTTATTTTGTCTGAACTTAATTTGAATAAATTTATGAGCTTATTTGTTAAACTTATTATGAATTGAACTTATTGTGAACTTATTTACTGAACAAATATCTAAACTATTACTAAATTTATTCTGAATTTATTTACTAAACTTATTCTGAACTGAACTTATGTGAACTTAATCTTCAAAAATAAGTTGAAGAGAATAAGGCCTTAAGTTCAGACAAAACAAATTGAAGAGAACACGATATTATTATATACAGATAAAGGATTTGGGATTTGAACACGCGACCACACAAGGGCAGGGGGAAGAGTGAGGCACAAAAGCCACTTACCTACCTCGCACCTTGTGATCTATATAGTAATTACTTCATATATATTCATTTTCTTTTTTTTTTCCAAAATTTCTATAATACAATTTTTGTCCCCAAATCAAGGATTATCAATTGCCACCCCTTAAACTGACGTGACTCCGCCACCATCTTTCCTTAGCCTAAGAATTTGAAACGATGAATTTTAACCTCCTTTTAATATCTAATAACAGGATGATCTTCCCTTTTATGCTGGTTTGATTACATGTTGAGTCTTGGGAAATAATGTGTAAATCACGAGTCACGACGGTGCACAAGATTGGCTTCATAAGCTAGGAGCTAGCCGCCTGTGATAGTATCGGAGGCTCACGTTATGAATACGCTTTGACCATGGTGAGATGGCTGTAACACCTCGAAATTTTTGTTACTTGTGTATATTGTACGCATTTTATTTTAAGCACATGTGTATGTTTTACGTTATTATTATTATTATATTTTTGGGAGTGATTAGAAAATATTACTCATTTAGTGACTGTGCAAAAAAAAGGGGATTCATAAGCTAGGAGCTAGCCGCCTGTGATAGTATCGGAGGCTCACGTTATGAATACGCTTTGACCATGGTGAGATGGCTGTAACACCTCGAAATTTTTGTTACTTGTGTATATTGTACGCATTTTATTTTAAGCACATGTGTATGTTTTACGTTATTATTATTATTATATTTTTGGGAGTGATTAGAAAATATTACTCATTTAGTGACTGTGCAAAAAAAAGGGGATTCCAGAAAATTTACAAACATCATATAGAACCTATATTAAAATTTTCACAATTTTATGCCAAGCTAATAATTACCAAAAAATTCAGACACAACCGGCTTTGGGCACTAAAGCAGGGCAGTTCTATCAAAAATTCATAACTCACAAAGTACATAACCAAAATTTATGAAACTTCAAACGGAGCTGCCAAATAATATGAATATTCTACCGTAAAAATTTTATAATTTTTCTCTAACCCATTAGCTCACAAAAATCAAAACACTAACTGAATTTCAGCACAAATTTACTGCACAGATTCAATAAAAAATTTGTAACTCATAAAATAAGCATCTAAAATTCGTGAAAATTTACAAGAAAATGCCCAACAACATAAGGAACCTACAGTATAAATTTCAAAAGTTTTCAATGCTCCAATAATTAGCAGAAATTCACATAGTAGCATGGTCTCTGAAAAATCCGAAAATTCAACTTAATTTCTATCCTCTTGTTCATTCAAGACAAGCAATCAATCCAAAAATCCATATTCTAGCATACAAATGAACAAATTAATAGTATCATCATCAACCCACAACATCCAGATCATCCAAAACTCACAACTAACCATGAAACTTTTAGGGGTGGGTTTCTAAATAGTGAAATTAGTGTTCTAAACTACTAAAACCTAAAATCAAATTCACAATTTCAATTCAAAATCAATTCCTCAAATTCGAATATAGATTTTCAAAGTAATCTTTCTCTAATTAATTTTAAGTTGGGAAAAGCAAGAATTACTTACCTTAACTTGAAATCAAAATCAAAACCCAAAATTCTCTTCTTCTTCTTCTTCTTCTTCTCCTCCTCCTCCTCCTCCTCCTCCTCCTCTCCTCTCTTCTCTCTTCCTTCTCTATTCGTGGTGTGAGTGTTTGGGGTTGAGAAAGCAAGAGAAGCCCCCCTCTCCTTTGATGAATATCACGTGAAACTAAAAGAAAGATCCCTTTTTTTGCACAATTACTAAGTGAGTAATATTTTCTAATCACTCCCAAAAACATAATAATAATAATAACGTAAAACACGCATATATGACTAAAATAAAATGCTTACAATATACACAAGTAACAAAAATTTTGGGACGTTAGATCCTTCCCCCTTTAAAATAAGTTTCATCCTCGAAATTTATCATCACTAAGTTTCTAATCTCAAGTTCTAAGTCAGACAAAGTCATAATGCAAATCACATAAACTTGACGTTCACGTAAAGCACACGTAACTCACACAATCGCATATCATCAAACAAATAGTCAATCACATGCGTACACAAGCCCTATAGGTCAGAGGTCATAAGATTATTACTCTGATACCACTTCTGTAACGCCCCGCCCGAAGTGGACTGGCGCATTACCCCCCTGAATGTTCGATTAAGAACACCCACAAGGCTTTCTAAACTTCTCGACCTTAACTAACCTTTTAATAGACGATAGCAGCGGAAGCTCTTAACGAAATCTAATAAAGTTCAGGAAGGTGATTCTAAAACATGCATTACATACATACTTAAACCGTATTCATAATGTTCTTACATAGATGTAATCATAAAAATACATCCATACTTATATTTGATAAACATAACTCATAACATAAACAAATAATGGAGTCTGCATTCCCAACTAAGTTCTTTGAAATTATTTGACAACTAGCTAGCTCTCTTAATACTCCTGTGGTCCCTTTTTGCTTCCAAAACGTGAAAAATGATGAGGTCATGAGCTTCTCGAGCCCAGTGAATAACCCTTACATTCCCTATTGTTACACTTTGCACATTAACCGGTTAACATATAATCACACAGTACACGTAACTTATAACATATAGATAGAACATATCATATAGTATATAAAAGGTGATAAGAGAACATGCTTATGTTCCAGAAATCGAAATAAACTCATATATTTCATATCCAACATGTTTCCAAACTTCGCAAACACACACACACACACACACACACACACACATATGTATGTTATGGGATGGACAATTAGACTAACTTAGTCGTACCTATTCTATACTAGGTACGATTCAAGGACCCTCGTTTTCACTTAAGTTCTTAAACAAACTCTGCTGTTAGTTTATTTACTAAACTAACCATGACTGTCTCATACCAACCATGTCCTTTGAACTCCTGATCCTCACTGAAGTCCAAAAGAAAGCAAAGCCTACTAAGTCATGCTAATGGCCTGCCCGTAGCCATACTTAACACATACATAAAGCATATTTCATTCAAAAGTCTTCGTTCGTGCTTTATACACATAATATATTTTTTTAAACATATTTATCGATCACAATTTCATAAATATCCGGAATGATTCATCGAATCCAACACTAAGTCTAAATCCAAACTAAAACCAATTTCATAACATATCCAAAGCCCAAATCCAATGCCAAAACCAATTGCATAACATATCCAAAGTTCAAATCCAATGCCAAAACCAATTTCATAACCTATCATATAATCTTTGACTGGATGTAAGCCTTTTTAGTTTAGGAAAAATCAACTGATGGCTCACACAAAGAACCATTGCAATACAGGGTTGACAAACACATCCTGATGGCCTAACTACGGCTCATTCATATGATACCAACCAATGGTAGACCAGCCGCAACTCATTCATATAGTACCAACCAAACACCCAATACTCTAAAGTACGTAAAGGTCCTCAAATCATGAACTGATGAGTCACATTCACATCCTAGAGTATCAAGGACTCATATAGCTCCCACATAACACAAACTGAAGAGTAATTGGTGGACCGGGCAGTACCCACTTATGGTACCAACCGACGACTCACACAGCTCCAAACACAAAGACAACTACTTCTATAGCCATAGCTCTAGAACGCTCTGTAATAGCCTCAGACAAGACATGAACCTCTTTCCTTAAAAATTTAACTTAATGAAATCATATAATCACATTTTTATTTTCAAAAAAATTCAAGTCCACAATTTTAACAAAAAAATAATCAAAACAAAGCATAATTTCAGTCAAAATACTTTTCACAAGTTTCTAATAATTCATAACCACATTTTACTGTTATAATACGTGAAATCATCACAAACGTAATGATTATTTAATTTATGCGTATGAATAACCCATAATTACACCAAAAATAACGTTTCACTCAAAAATTCGTAACTCAAAGGATATACATCCAACATGAACAAAAATTTATAGATAATTACAAAATAATATCATGCATTCAATATAATATTTTCATAACTTTATGCTGAGCTAGGCTTCCATAATAATCGAAACAGTACCAAGAATTATACTTTAAAACAGCACAATTTCAATCGAAAATCCACAACTCATGAACTACATCTCAAAAATTTATGAAACTTCGCATGGAACTGGCAAATAACAAGAATATTCTATAGCAAAACTTTTATAATTTTTCTCCAACCCAATAGCTCACAAAAATCAAAACACTAACCGAATTTCACCATGAATTTGCAGGACAGATTCAATCAAAAAATCATAACTCATAAAATAAGCATCTAAAATTCATACAAATTTACTAGAAATTCCCAACAACATATGGAATCTACAATATAAATTTCAAGTTTTCAATGCTCCTATAATTCGCGAAAATTTGCATAGTAGCATGGTCTCTGAAAAATCCGAAAATTCAACTTGATTTCTATCATCTTGTTCATCCAATACAAGCAATCAACCCAAAAATCTATATTCTAACATACAAATGAACAAATTAATAGCATCATCATTAACCCACAACATCCAATTCATCCAAAATTCATGACTAACAATGAAACTTTTAGGGATGGGTTTCTAAATAGAGAAATTAGTATTCTAAACTACTAAAACCTAAAATCAAATTCATAATTTCAATTCAAGATCAATTTCTCAAATTCGAACATAGATTTTTAAAGTAATCTTTCTCTAATTAATTTTAAGTTGGAAAAAGCAAGAATTACTCACCTTAACTTGAAATCAAAATTAAAACCCAAACTTCTCTTCTTCTTCTTCTTCTTCTTCTTCTTCTTCTTCTTCTTCTCTCCTCTCTTCCCTCTCTATGTGTGGTGTGAGTGTTTGGGGTTGAGAAAGCAAGAGAAACCCCCCATCCCCTTTGATGAATATCACATGAAACTAAAAAAAAGATCCCCTTTTTTTTTTTTGCACAATTACTAAATGAGTAATATTTTCTAGTCACTCTCAAAATATAATAGTAATAATAATGTAAAACACACACATGTACCTAAAATAAAATGCGTACAATATACACAAGTAACAAAAATTTCGGAGCGTTACAGTGGTGATGATAAGTTGTGGTATTAGTTACACTAAGAATCTTGGGAAACAAGGTGAATTTTTTTTTTTTTTTAAAAAAAAGGACTCTTGGGGAACTAAAGTGACAGGGATTGGATTTTCATTCATGTAGGACTGCATATCCCTTTTTTTGCTTAAATCCAACATTTTGTCCCTTTTTTTTCGTTGGTAAATCTTAAATTACTAACTTTAATCTATTTTAACTAACTTCACGAATTTTAATAAAAAAATACCAACTTTAATCAACTTTAACCAACTTCAATTTATTTCAACCAACTTCAACTCATTTCAATCTACTATTTTGACCAATTTCTATTCATCCTATAAAAAGTATACCAACTTTAACTTATTTCAACCAATTTTAACAAAAAAATACTCACTTCAACTCATTTCAACCAACTTCACTGATTTCTCAAACCCTATTTTTCAATGAAAAGACTGGCCCTTTACCTACATGTATTTTCTGATTTTGCTATTTCCATTTTCTTTACATGAATTTTCATTTGGACATTTTGTGTGTCTATCAATAATTGTGGTCAAACAGGAAGCCATTGCATGACAAGGTTTGTACTTATTACAGGTGATTTATCCAGGCAGTAAATAACTAGCAGGAAGAACGTAACTCATAAATTATTAGATGGTTCCATGTAATAAATAAAAGGAGGCATTCGAAATACAGTTGTTATATCGTTCACCCAATTGTACAAATATAATTGTACAACCAGACCTACAAATTGCCCCCATGTACAAACCAGAAAGAAAATCGTCGGATTTCGGCTCACTAAAAATGCCCTATAGCTCACTAAAATATGCTGTTGTGCATTCAGTTTTGCTCACTAAAAATAATATATAGCTCACTAAAATATTTTAGTGAGTCGAGACACAATTTTAGTGAGCTAATATGTACTTTTAGTGAGTAGACATACCGAAACTAATGTATCTTATGTATCCAAGTTTCACTTAATAAAAATACTATATAACTTATGAAATGTGCTATTGTACTAAAAAAGTGTTCTTGTGAATCTGAAACTCACTAAACTATATTTTAGTTGTCTACATTTTTTTTAGTGAGCTATCATATTTATTTACTGAATTGGTATATCATACAACCAGTTGTACAGAATCAATTGTACAATCGAATTTCAGCCCACTAAAATATATAGCTCACATACAATACTTAGTGAGCTAAGATACAGTTTTAGTGAGCTAATACATACTTTTAGTAAGCAGATAGATCAAACCAATGCATCTTATATATCCTAGGTATCACTTAGTAAAAATACTATGTAACTTATTAAAATGTACCATTGTACTAAAAAAAGTATTATTGTGCATCTGAAACTCACTAAACTATTTTCTAGTTGTCTATATTTTTTAGTGAGGTATGACATATATTTAGTGAGCTATGACATATATTTTGTGAGTTGGACTATATTTAATTAATTCACTACATTTCTATTATATCCATAAAATATAATACAAACACCCTCATAGCATAGTAAAAAATGATTGAGTTGTAACATAATCCAAGAACTTCACAATATTGTTTGCTAGCTATCTATACTATTCTTTTTAGTGAGCTATGCTATTTATTTAGGGAGCTATGATAGATATTTGGTGAGTTATAAAATATATTTTGTGACCAATATGATTTAGCGTGGAATACTAATCATTCATAATAAAAAATAAGTAGACAAACAATTTTAGTTAGCACATATACTTTTTTGTTCATATTCTAAAGTATGATATATTCATCTTTCAGTGAGCTATGACTTATATTTAGTGAGTTATGACATACTTTTAGTGAGTTGGACTATATTTGTATTATACTAACTAAATATGTATAATACGAATGCGCTTATGTTATAATAAAAGATAATGTAAATATTTCTTACTAATATTGTATTGCTCATTAAATATATTATATAGCTTACGAATGCGCTTTACCTTTTGAAACATCAGTAGGATTGCACAAAATTCTAACATAATAATCAACATCAACAGCCTCAATAACAGAACAATCTAATGTAAACATGAAAAATGAAGTATTATCTGCAAAAACAACATAATTTTTGTGGTGAGCTATAACGCATAATTGGTGAGCACAATCTTCATTCTAGTGAGCTAAACGCTAGTTTTAGTGAGCAGAAATGCTCTGTAGTGCAAGACAACATATTTTTTTAGAGTGAGCTATTGTTTTCCCTATTAGGCAGGAGATTACTTATAGTGATTACATTTGGTGGGCATAGAACTGATTTATGATTGCTGAATACAAGCTCAATACAAGTGAGCTAAAAGTATTTCTTTAGTGAGCCAACGACTATATTTAGTGAGCATATAACTCATGTTGATGAGCTGTTGTTTCTCATATGTACATAGCAACAATGAAAATATCATATAGAAAAACAACCATAACATTTCTAGTGAGCTATAATGCAATATCAGTGAGCACACAAGTCAATTCTAATGAGCCAAACGTTTCTTTTAGTGAGCAAAAAACTGCTCTGTAGCACAGAGCAACATATTTTTTATAGTAAGCTAAATGTATACCTCTAGTGAGCCAACGACTATATTTAGTGAGCACATAATTCATAATGGTGAGCTATCATTTTTTGTATGTCAAATTTACATGGAAAGAATGCAATCCAGTTCGAAAATCTCAAAATTAACTCATCAAAACGTGAAACTAACGAACACAACTTCAAATCCCGAAAACAAAAATAGAGATCGAAAAAACGTTATCAAACTTGATGAACAATTCCGTTTGATGAAGATTCAACATCAATAGTAAGATTAAAGCCAGCCATTCAATAATTGCTGAACACTAAAGCAATCGAAGTAGTGAAGAGTAATCGAACAATGGGGGAAATGAAAACTGCGATTTCAAAAAATTGAGGAGTATGGATTTTTTTTTTTTTAAATGAGTCAGGGCTCAGCAGTTGGAGGACTCAAACTGCTGTTGGTGGGCTTGGGTGGACAATTGAGTTGTCTACCCGATTGTACGTAATAATTTGCGTTCGAAATACTACAGGTGGAATTCCATTGCCGTAATTTCATTGATGATGATTTGCTAATATAGGAATTATATTATATTAAATTATTGAACTGTGAGAAACGGTGAAATGTAAGGAATTTAGTTATGTATTTCAATTTTCCATATTCAGCTCTTTTTTTTTTTGGGGGGGGGGGGGGGGGAGAAGTTGGGGGCTTGGCTGGGGTTTCAACTCTAAAACAATGGTCATCATAGAACGAAAAAAGAATCAGAAATCACAAGTTCTGGTAGGAGACATTCTTTTTGTGGGTGTTTTTTTTCTTCTTTTGTGGCCCACTATCTTTTTCTGATTTCTCTAGACCTGGCAAATTGATCATTCGTTCCGGGTACGGGTTGGGTTAAGTTTGGCTCGAGTCATATTTCGGGTTAAGTGACATGTCGGGTCAGTTCGGTTTGAGTAGGATAAACTTTGGTTCAAGTCGATTTCAGGTCAACCAATTTTTGGTCTAATACACTTGCCATGCACAAAAAAATATGTAACTTTGTAGAAAATTTCGGGTCGGGTATGATTTGGTTCGGGTCAACTCGTGTTTCAGGTCCACTTTAATTGGGTGAGCGTATTTCGGATGTCGGGTCGGGTATGAGTCCGAGTTATTCGGTTTGAATTTCGAGTCTCAAATCAATTTTGCCAAATCTAGATCTCTCGCAAGTCGCAACTTCTTCCACTTCTAGGTGAAAGCTGAGCCAGTCTTTTTACTCAAGACAAGCTCGAAACAGAAATAACTGCCTGCAGGTCTGATTTGGGCTTAGGGAAAAACAAAGCTGACCTTTCTGAGCTGGGGTTTGGAGACAGAAGTGGACTTGGAATGCTTAATTATAATTACTGGAGCATCAAAGTACAATGGGTTAAATAAATAAGTTATATATTTCACATGATTGCACATGATACGAAGGAGCATTAACATCGCACAAACTAAAATAAAAATTGTTGATGCACGTTACCAGGTGTACGGCATGGATTTGCTTCCATAGAAGTGATCGGAATTATAGAATTAATAAATTAAACCACACGGTTTTCATTAGCAGCAGAAGACCTAATTGAACGTGAGCTTTCCGTGTGTCCTCCCCTGCTCCAATCTGGCTTTTATTTTCTAATCACTGGATAAGTATGCTTTATCATTCGTGAAACTTAGGACATGCATGAAAATGTGGCTTTGGAGCTGCATGTTGGTGCCTTCTATATTCACCATTTGTATAGACGGTCCCCACCACCTGAGGCAATTTTTTATTCTTTTTAGTCTTTGGCTTTAAACTTGAGAAAGTCGAATTAACTACTCAAGTCAATTCCTCAGGGACTTCTCATAATTAAGATTCAGGTGATACAGCTAGGCATTGCTAATTAAGCTTGCCGCCTCACCCTGAATGGAATAGTATAATGTCCTGATAGGCAAGATAAGTACTATATAAATAGTTCGACAGCCACAAATGTGTTTATATATATATATATTTATAGTATGAGAACGTATCTTCAGGGCAGCACAAGGGTTTGAGCAATGAAGGAGAAGAGCTCATACTTCCTCTCAGTGGCACCTAGTAGTCTGTTAGAAACCCAAAACTCTCATTTCCACTATTTCTTAACCCTGTTGGTCCTCTGCGTTGCCTCAGCTCTTCTTTGTCGATTCCGGCTCCTACGTCGATCCATCTTTTCAACAAACCGTAGGACATCCAACACAGATAAAACTAATAGGCTGGCTGAGGAGAATGAGCAGCTCCCCTTGCACTTGCCTCCCTCCCCACCTTCCTTTCCCCTTTTGGGTCACCTTCACCACCTTTTCCCCTCTTCTGCCTTGTACAAATCCTTCCATCACTTGGCTACCCAGTATGGCCCCCTAGTCTACCTCCGCCTAGGCACGTCCACTCTCCTCCTGGTCTCTTCCTCCTCGATGGCATCTGAGATCTTCAAGGCTCATGATGTCGCCTTTGCTTCCAGGCCAAAGTTCGCCTATGCTGATAAGATCCTCTATGGACCCCTCAGCTTTATCAATGCTCCCTATGGGGACTACTGGCGATTTCTCAAGAAGCTATGTGTCACTGAGTTGCTTGGGCCTCGCCAGGTGAACCGCTCTTGCGCAATTCGAACCCAAGAGCTCCATAGCTTCTTGCAAAGGATGATTGACCATGCGAAGACATCAATGGTGATTGATTTGGGGGCTGAGCTGGTTAAATTGACCAACAATGTGATATGTAGGACGACTATGAGCACAACTCAAGCAGGCGAGGTAAGAGAGCTACTGAAGCAGTCATTTGAATTGGCTGGCAAACTCTATATAGGGCAGATGTTGGGCCCATTCAAAAGCTTGATATTGTGGTTGTATGGTAGGAGGGTTACAGATTTAAACAACAAGTTTGATCAGCTGTTAGAGAAGATTTTGAAAGAACACGAGCAAGACAAATCAGATGATTACAATGAGGAAATCAATATGAAATCAGGGGGAGAGTTCACTAGTTACAGTAGTACTGATGATGAGATCAGGGGATATGGCAAAGACATGATGGATATTCTACTGGAGATCCATAAAGATGGGAACGCTCCAGTCAGAATCACTAGAGGCAATATCAAGGCTTTCTTCACAGTGAGTTTTTCTGTCTTTTTTGGTCTGACACTAACCCCTCGCCCCAAAAAAACACCCTCTATAGAACGTACATTCTTTTGGTATGTTTTGATGGTTGGTACCTTATCCTCTCCGGCCTAGCCACCACGGATGGCTTCTTAGGAGTAGGCCTAACTAGGGATGTCAACGGATCGGATTCGGATCGAATATTGGGACATCCGAATTCGCATCCGATCTATATTCGGATCCGAAAATCCGATCCCAATCCGATCCGGCGGATCAAAGGAGAACCTCCAGATTGGATCCGAGTCGAATTGGATCGGAGTCGGATTTAATCTGATCGGAAATAATTCCTTTCATAACGCAATAATTTTGTGCAATTTTTCTATATTGTACTCACCTGTCGATGCGATGATGTGCGTTCATATATAGTATTAACTAAATCCTGAACATTTAAGCTAAACGAATAATAAAAGACGAAACATATTTCAAGCTCAAAAAGACAACAATATGTTCCAACAATTACAATTCTTAACAACTACGAGATACATCTGAAATATCACAAATAACATGTCCTACTTATAAAAAGAAAATAATTAAGAGTACAAATCCTCCACTTGTACTATTTAGCCCTTCTTCTCTATTGGTCTCCGACTAGGAGTATATATAGTTATATTTATAATTATTATTCGTAAGGAGCTGAGATTTTCATTAGAATTAAGTGTTAGAATATAATTTTGATCATATCACTGATTCGTAATTCCACACATAATTAAGTATTAGAATATAATTTTGATCAACCTTAAAAAATGCTCAAAAACAATAATCTTTCCAAACTTCAAAATGGCAAAACTCGAAGTCTAACTTATCTTGTTCTATACCCCCAAAATCTAAACAACACTTCTAGTCATAAAAATATATATATAGATTTTATCGCATGAACTGTTAACTTAAGGAGAAAGAGGAGATGTGCACTCACGAGAGATCAAAAAAGGACAATGAAATGCTTGGCGTCAGCGTTGTAGAAACTAGTGAGAATATAGGGGTTCAGAGAGAGAGACAGAGAGCAGGAAGTTGGAGCGAGAAGCCAAGGACTGAGGAGGGAGCTACTGCTCTGACAGTCCGACTAGTGAGTAGTAAGAGGCCGAGAGCGACTAGCGAAGTGGCGGAGAGAGAGAGAGAGTAAATGGGGGACTATTAGAGTTTCAACGTTTTAATTTTTATATATTAAAAAAACCTTGCTTAAAGAAAATAACACTGGCTGTGATGGCACCTTCAAGGTCGGGGAAGGGTAGGTATATTGGGTAGGTTTTATTTCTAAAAATTTTAAAATTTAAACTTAAATTTTAAATTTGAAATATTTAACAATCTAGTCGGATCGGATTGAAAGTCAGATCGAGTTTTACAATTCCTCCGAATCCGACTCAGACTCGGATTATTTTTATCAGATTCGGACTCGAATTTTTTTGTTTCGGATTCGAATTGGATAATTTTACCTCGGATCGGATTGGATCTGCTTTAAATTCGGATGTAACTGACATCCCTAGGCCTAACTCATACAAGCGAGTTGTGTTTCAATCCCAGTAAAGGCATCAGAAGATTTTTTTCTTCCCTGAACCCCTCCCCATCGCCCTAGGTTGTTTCCATGTGTTTGCCATTAGGATGCCGCCATGATATATTGGGTCCTTGGTTTGGATCACTTTACTTCCCCCTCCCCCTCCCCCTCCCCCTCTCTTTCCCCCTCCAAAAAAAGGGGGAAAAGGGGGGGGGGGGTCGGGGAAGGAATTTAGGAAAAAAACCTTGCCTTCTCTATAGCTCGTAAAGATAGGTCTAACATGTTGAAGCCAATCCAAAATCCAAATCATGGCACATTTTTAAGCACATTTTTAAAGTCATTTGTCCCCAAAAAACAGTATGAACATATAAAAGCTCGGCAACAAGTCTCCACCATCAGTTGAGATTCACTCATGTTTTACATTATGTTATTTTGCAGTGCTTAATAGATGAAGTTGACCCGAAAAAAGCTCAAAATATAAGCCCTAAATTGGAATGACTATTACGAATCTCTACCACACCCTTCCCTCCTGTAGTATGGATGCCTCGTCAAGTTGCTTGCAGCCTTGCGATTGCAGTAAGAGTACCGGCAGTGCTATCTGTAGAAGGGTCAAAAACAAATGAACTTACAGTGATATTTATAATATGTTTCTAACAGAATAACTAGCGAGCTAAAATTTTGTATGAAGCTCACTTAGGAGCTATAAAATTCTTTTGGTGCAGGATCTTATAATAGCAGGCACGGACAGCTCATCTCAAACCATGCAATGGGTAATAGCAGAACTCATTAATCACCCAAATATTTTAAAGAAGGCCAGGGAGGAGATTGAGGAGGTAGTTGGGGGAACCAGGCTCGTCGAAGAGTCGGATATTCCTCGACTCCCTTATTTGCAGGCAGTTGTGAAGGAAACTCTTAGATTACATCCAACCGGACCAGTGACAACGCGAGTGTGCTGTCAAAGTTGTAAAATTCAAGGTTATGATATCCCAGAAACTACTCCTGTGGCAGTCAATCTATACAGCATTATGAGAGATCCCGACACTTGGGAGGAGCCGGATGAGTTTAGACCTGAAAGGTTCCTGGGTTTAGGTAATGCCGAAGACGGCAAAAGTGTTGGATTTGGGAGCAAAGGGGAAAGTCTTAGCTTCATCCCATTTGGTGCTGGGAGAAGAGGGTGTCCTGGGACTCTGTTTGCTTTGACTCTGATGAATTCTGTGATTGCTGCTACAATTCAATGCTTTGATTGGAAGATTGGCTCAACCAAGGTTGACATGCAGCCTGGAAGTGGCATGTCACTCGCAATGGCTCACCCTCTCAAATGCCTCCCAGTTGTTGTCTATGATCCTTTCAATGTTCATTCTAATTGATGTACACGGAAACAAGTTATTGGTGTGGGAATAAAGTGGTGAATCAACCTCATATTCATTTTGTTCATTTCATCGGCTTGGTAAATTTCTTAGTCATTAAAGATCCAAGGGTCAAAGATTTCCTAGTCGTCCAAATAATTTCCAAGTAGATGAAATGAACAAAGCGTGGCTGTGAATGACCTCATGGGTACTTTCTTTGAATGCAGTAATATTTACGTTCTTGCAACAAAAGATTAACATAGCACATGGTGATGGGTGATTTTCTTGTGAAACTATCTTTTCACATTAAAGTTTTGTGTGGCTTTTTATGTCAAGAAGTAATATGCTACTTAGTTTAATTGACAAATTTCATAAAAATTGGTTTAAATTTTGTTTTAGCTTAAAATTCTTTCTGTAGGGCATCCATCATCCTGTTTGCCTCATTAGCTCAAATATCTCCTATGGTTTTTTTTTATGTAAAATATACCTTATGTTGTTTAAATTTGAACTAGTAAAAACTACTAAATTTAGTATTTTTCAATTTAGATACAATTTTTTAAGATTTAACTTAAGAAATTCGAAACCCCCTATTAAAATCGGAGTTGTCAGTTGCATAGGATTGTTCTTATATAGCTTGGTCTAAGGTCTACTCTCGTCGCAGGAAAATCTCTTTTTGTTTTTGGATTTTTTGTTTTTAGAGCATCCACAATTATATAAACCTAGTTAATTCTTATTAACTCCACATCATGAAATTTAACAATTAAAAAATCAAACCACAATTGGTACTTAAAAGGAACCGGAGCATACAATAAGGACAACTTTTAACACTTCACATACACTTCGTAACAATTATGAAACTTCATTACTAGCTATATTGCTTTTTCCATTTCTATTGTGATATAATTTTTAGATTTTCTATTAAAAAAATGGATTTTTGTAGACCAATTGTGTACAACTCTGACCTTTCATCTCAAATTTGGCCCAATTTATGCCTATGAAAGATTGACCAAGTCTTGTTTCATCGAGTTACTATATGACTGTTTGTTCCTCACCCTAATTATTGCTAAAGACTCCCTTAATGTTAGTCAAAGATACTTCTCCAAACTCCTCAATGGGGAAGTGACGAAAGTTTTTCGAAGTAGTGTTATGAATTTTCTGCAAGCGTACGGTTTATCGTTGTACGAATTACGGGTATCATCCTCGGGGATGGTTGTGAACCTAGGCCGCTAGAATTCTAATTCAAATGCTAAATTGACAAGAACCTGAATCAAATTATTATTCTAACAATATGATTTTAGAATCCTAATTTACATGAGTAAAGCAAGCATAAAATAGGTATTATAAGTTCCAGAATAACCTACGCACGAACAACATAAATAGCATATGAAACCCAGCATAAATAGTTAGTAAAGCAGGCATAAAGTTTCAGAATCCAGCACAGCATCGAACAGTATCGAACAGGACAAGGGCAAAATCAGTCAAGCTAGGCCGAGCATCCAACTCACTCACAAAGAATAGCAACGTAACAACAGGGAAGGCAAACCCAAAAATTGCAAACCTAATTCGAATCTGACTCAAGTGTAATTTCAAACCAGAAATCCGCAAGCACAATTCTAATCTAGAAAAGGGAAATTGAAGCAGGGGAGAAGGGGAAGAAGAAGAGCACGAATCAGGGGAGAAAACATCCAACGAAATCGAACACTCACTGAACAATTCAAATAGAACCCAAACAACACCAAACTTCAACGATGCGTACAAATCGCAGGCTACGAATTGAAATCGAAATCAAGTCGCAAGAATTCGAAGTTGAACCCTAACTCCCAGAAAATTGAAAATCTCGAAATCTAAACATGAAATCAACTAAACGCAACATTAACAACTTAAATTAAAACCTAGAAAACAGATCTGAAATTGAAGAATCTGAACTTCGAACACGCACCCTAAACCTAGAAAATTGCAATCAAACTTCTAACACTAAATCGAAATTGAAATTTAACTAAAGCTGAAACTTAAACTAAATTAAACCCTAAACCTTGTTGGATCCCTCCCCAATGGCGAACAACCCTCCATTTGTAGTCCCCGTGACAGCCTTCTGCCCTCCACCATTCACTACTTCCCTTGTTCCTCTTGTAACTGATGCATTGAAGATGAAACTGATGATGAACTGGGTAACCGTTGCAAGGAGGGAGATGAAGAAGTAATGGTGTGAGAGGGTTGAAGAAGAAAACAAGCAGGGGACATGAAAAGAAGCAGAGGCAAAAATGAAGGGGCTCGGGCTCTTCGGGGCAGAGGGGAAATGAGAGGAGAGAGAAAGAGAAAAGAGGAGGAGGGAATTATGGCCGGGTCACGCGAGCCAAGTGTGACCGGCTTTTACTTATTTTTTTTAATTTATTTGTTTGGGTTTGGTTTGGGTTTGTATCCATTTGGCCCAAATCTTCGGCTTTCAGCATTCCTTCATCTTTTCCTGGCATTATTCCTGAATTATTCAATATCTACAAAATAAAATAAAATCAAATAAAAACCCAAAAGTAGTAATTATTCCGAGCATAAATTAGGCAGAAGGTACTGTAAAAATCACACATTTTTGGTACGAACAAATACCCCTACACCAAAGTTTTGCTCGTCCTCGAGTAAAACAAAAACTAAAACTCCTAGAAAACCAAAATAAAATCCTAACTCACTTTCCTAGGAATCACGGTTGCACTTATCACGTGTAACAAGCCTTTTAAACCCCCATGTTACCCCTAGTGGGCGAGTAAGGTGTCGTGAGGGTTTGCAAAAGATATACCCATAAAATCTAGAAAAGAAAACATAAACAGAAACTCGAAAATCTTTTTGGTTTTTTTTTTTCAAAAATTAATATGTACAAAATTGGGGAGAGTTATACACATTCTAATCAAATAAATCACCCATGCAGCAAGATATTGTCCCGCATATAAACAAAATATACACATCAAGACTCTCTACCCTATGGATGACATCAAAGTACTAATTTTTTACCCAACTGTACATCAAAACTTTAAATCCATCCCCGTGCTCGTGTGTAAGCGTATCATCATCTTAGAGCTCCGGTTTACTAAAATCAAACTCAACCCCACTTGACTGACATAAATTACATTATTGATTTATTAACATAGGAAGAAAGTTTTTCCAGTAGCAGTATTGCCTCAAAGGGTAACATCCAGTAGCGCATGCCTCAAAGGGTTACTTGTTATTCCAAATTTTTTCATTTTCTTTTTTTCTAATCTTTCTTTTTTTAAGTTTTTCTTTTCCATTTGTTTTCATCATTTTCTTTCATTATTTTCCTATTTTTTTCTTTTCTTTTGTTTTTCAAGACAAAAATCAAAGTAATTGTGTCTAAAATAAGTGGGCGAGCCGATCATGGAAAACTAAGACCTTAAGACAATGAAGATGAAATAAATAGAGATTGGATGCGATAATGAACAAATGGGGTTAGAATTAGGGTTAAGAATGACACACCAAAGATGGAGACCCAATATACACATCATGCGTATATACAAGCTAACAATCAAGCACAGGGCATTTAAGTTGATCAAAATAGTACTAAGCTTCCCCAAAAACAAAACAAAAATCTTTTTGGGATTTTTCAAAATGTTGTAAGGGTTTTTTTTTTTTTTTTTTTTTTAAAGTTCCCCCACTCCCACTCCTAAATCTCACAATATCCTCATTCAGAGTGGAAAGAGCCATAAAACCCAAAATAAAATCTAAAAAGAAACAAATAAAAAGAAGACTTAAAAGCAAAAAGGACATGACACAAAATCAAATGTACAACATATATACACAAAACAAAAACAACCACCTTTACAAAAACGAAAGAAAAGGAAAAAAGAAAAAAAAAAGAGAAAAAGAGAGAAGGGATGAAAGGAAACCAGGTCGGGTGCCAAGTACACCCGAGCTATCTCTACGCCATCACAGATTAGAACTCGGCTCGTGGAGTATCAGACACTCCACATCCTCTTTGCCGGGCAACTCCAAAAATTGCTTCAGTCGCTGGCCATTCACCTTAAATTGAGCGCCACTCTCTGGATCCTGAATTTCTACTGCACCATAAGGGAAAACACGTGAGACAATATAGAAACCTGTCCATCGGGACCTCAATTTCCCGAGAAACAAATGGAGCTTAGAATCATATAAGAGTACTTTCATTCCGGGGGCAAACTTTTTCCTAAGAATATGCTTATCATGGAACAACTTAGCCCTCTCTTTGTAAGATCGAGCACTCTCATACGCTTCAGCTCTTATCTCCTCAAGCTCACTCAATTGCAGTCTGCGCTCCTCACCGGCCTCAGTCAAGTCATAGTTGAGCATTTTAATGGCCCACCAAGCTCTATGCTCAATGTCAACTGGAAGATGACAAGGTTTACCATAAACAACCCTATAGGGTGACATACCAAGGGGGTTTTGAAAGCCATTCTATAAGCCCAAAGAGCATCAACAAGCTTATTGGCCTAATCTTTCCTACTTCGGCTCATTGCCTTCTCTAGAATCTGTTTAATCTATCGATTATACACTTCGACTTGGCCACTGGTTTGGGGATGATGGGGGTGGCATGCCTATGGATTATGGAACATCTTTTCAGCAAGGCATCAAAATACCGATTAGTGAAATAGGTCCCTTGATCATAATGATAGCTCAGGGCATGCTAAATCTAGCAAAGATATTCTCTCTAAGGAGCTTCACGACAACCTTAGTATCATTAGTCCTAGAGGGGATAGCCTCAACCTATTTAGAGACATAATCCACAGCTAATAGAACATACTCATTTCCAAAAGATGACAGAAATGGTCCCATACAATCTATTCCCCACACATCAAAAATCTCCACCATAATGATGGGACTCAATGGCATCATATCTCGCCTGCTTATTCTACCCAACTGTTGGCACCTAGGGCAACTCTTACAATATTCAAAAGCATCCCTAAATAAAGTGGGCTAGTAGAATCCACATTGAAGAACTTTGGCTGTAGTCTTCCTTCCATTAAAATGCCCCCCACATGCTTGATCATGACAAAAAGAAAGAACACTCCTCACCTCATTGTCAAGAATACACCTTCTAAAGACTTGGTCAGCACAGTACTTAAACAAATAAGGAGCATCCCAAACAAAGAATTTTACGAGGTGAAAGAATCTATCACTATCATTCTTGGTCCAACTCTCAGGGATCCTGCCAACAACTAGGTAATTCACAATGTCAGCATACCAAGGATCAGCGTGGATGGCATACAATTGCTCATCAGGGAAGCATTCAGAAATAGTTAACTCACTTTCTCTATTATAGAGGATCCTAGACAAATGGTCAGCTACAAGGTTCTCAAAACCTTTCTTATCCCTAATCTCATAATCAAATTCTTGCAAAAGCAAGATCCATGTCACTAGTCTAGGTTTAGTATCCTTCTTAGGAAGAAGATGCTTAAGAGCAGAGTGATCAGTATAGACAATCACATGAGACCCAATCAGGTACGGTCTAAACTTTTTAAAACCAAATATCACTGCCAAAAATTCTTTCTCAGTGACAATATAGTTCAATTGGGCATCATTTAAAGTGTGACTAGCATAATAGATGACATGGGGCTTCTTATCAACACGCTATCCTAGAACAATCCCAACAGCATAATCAGATGCATCACACATCAATTCAAATGGTTCTCCCCAGATGGGAGGATGAAGAACGGGAGCAGAGGTCAAGGCTTCTTTAAGCTTAGTGAAGGCCACAAGACAGTCCTCAGAGAAGTGAAAGGGCACCTCCTTAGCTAACAAGTTGGTCAAGGGCTTTGCTATCTTACTAAAGTCTCTAATGAATCGACGATAGAAGCCAGCATATCCAGGAAAAGACCTTACCTCTTTCACACAGGTGGGAGGGGGAAGATTGACAATCAAATCAGTCTTAGCCTTGTCAACTTTAATCCTATCTTTAGAAATAATGTGGTCTAAGACTATTCCCTTTTTAACCATAAAATGACACTTCTCCCAATTCAAAGTTAAATTTTTCTCCCTACACCTTTCCAACACTTTTCTCAGATTAGATAAACATTCATCAAAGGAAGTCGCAAACACAGAAAAGTCATCCATGAAAATTTCCAAGCAGTGTTCAACTAAATATGAGAAAATGGAAATCATGCAACGTTGAAAGGTAGCAGGAGCATTGCACAGTCCAAACGGCATTCGCCTAAAGGCATATGTCCCAAATGGATAGGTAAAAGTAGTCTTCTCCTGATCCTCAGGACCAATAGAGATCTGATTATACCCAGAATATCCATCTAAAAAGCAGTAGAAGGAATGTCCAGCCAACCTCTCTAACATTTAGTCCAAGAAAGGAAGGGAAAAATGGTCTTTTCTATTGGCAGTATTTAGTTTCCTATAATCGATGCACATACGCCACCCAACTCGGACACAAGTAGGGACTAACTCGTTTTTGCCATTCCTAATTACGGTAATACTGGTCTTCTTAGGAATAACTTGAACAGAGCTAACCAACTCAGTATCAGAAATTGGATAAATAATCCCATGGTCTAGCCACTTAACACTTCCTTCCTAACTACTTCCTGAAGAATTGGGTTCAAACGCCTTTGGCGGTCTCGATAGGGTTTAGCACTGTCCTCTAAATGAATTCTATGTTACACAATAGAAGGACTAATACCCTTAATATCCCCTAAGGTCCAACCTATAACTTCCTTGTTCTCTCTAAGTAAGGCAATGAGTTTGTCCTCTTAGTCCCGGTCTAGGTCAGAAGCAACAATGACAGGTAAAGATTTATCGGGTCCTAGGAATGCATACTTAAGAGAGTCAGGAAGAGGCTTCAATTCGAGAGGAGGAAGGGAAACAGATTCATGCACGGATTCAGAAATAATAGTGAGCAAGCAATCAACAGTAGAGTACAAGTCATCAAACTCGAACACATCACATTCAGGCTCATCATTTACAGGAAATGACTCATACTCAGCAGCAAACACGTCATCAAAAGCATCATCAAATACAGAATCTTCCACCCAGTTAAGAGTAGAAAACTCCATATCATCAAATCCAGAGCGCTATCTTTGCATGTTAAAGATGTTCAATTCAATAGTCATATTGCCAAAAGGTAGTCTCATCATTACATTCCTGCAATTAATGAGGGCATTGGCGGTGGCCAAGAAAGGACGCCCTAGAATCACAGGGACTTGATTAGCCAAATTTGACACCTTCTCTGTCTCAATTACAACAAAGTCCACTGGATAAATAAATTCACCCACTCTAATTAGCACATCCTTAACAATACCCCTAGGCAACCTGGTTGATCTATCAGCTAATTGAATGACCATCTTGGTAGGTTTCAACTCACATAACCCTAACCTCTTATACTCAATGAAGGACATCAAGTTGACACTAGCCCCTAAATCGAGCAGAGCTCTCTGAATAAGTTGGTCCCATATAACTATAGAAATAGTAGGGCACCCGGGGTCCTTATACTTCACTGGGATCTGGTGAGAAAGGATAGGACTAGCACCAGAAGCTAAGAAAGCTTTTTTAGGGACACTAGTGGCTCTCTTGGTGATACACAAATCCTTTAGAAATCTAGCGTATGGAGGCATTTGCTGAATAGCATCGGGTAAGGGAATGTTAATCTTGACTTGAGAAAAGGTCCCTCGTATCTTGTCAACATAAGCTTGGTCTTTCTTCTTAAATCTATGGGAAAAGGGAGGTAAATGCATATGGACTTTCTCAGAAGGAGAAGGAGAAGGAGAAGAAGAAGAAGAACCCTTAGGAGGAGAAGGGTCAACTAAATCAGAGGAGTCTTTCTCTTTAAGCTCTTCATCATTAGATGGTAACTCAGGAGAATTACGAGAATCAAAATCATTGGAGACACCATCAATAGCATCCCCTGGATCACCGGATGAACTAGTCTTTGGAGGTAAAGAAGAAGAAGAAGAATTCTGAAAGAAGTAGTGAGGATACCTGTAGGGCTCATTGGGACTTCTAACTTGGTTATCAATCTCTCGACCAGAACGGAGAGATATCACTGCATTTACTTTCCTCACAGACTCATTAGGGTTACCAGAAGAAGAAGAGGCGTTACCCTTAGGGTTCACCTCAGGTTGACTTGGAAAAGTACCTGACTCCTTAGAAGATGATGCTAATTGAAAAAATTGTTCAGTCATCATTCGCATCATTTTCTCCATATTAGCACTTATCATTCTCTTCACATTACTGTTGATTCTCCTCTCCATTCTATCAATATCAGTGTAACCAGGAGAAGGTTGAGCTTGAGCTACAGGGGGTGGAGGTCTAAGTGCATTGGGCACACCTAAAAAAGCCGATCTTTGGAAAGAATTGGGAGGATGGGAAATAGATTGGGAGTTAGGAATTGCAGCATTGGGTCCATCACTCCAAGAAAAATTAGGATGATTCCTCCACCCTGGATTATAATAAGAGAAAAATGGGTCGTTCTTTGGTCTCTGGAAGGCTATACTCACTTGCTCTTGTCCAGTTGCTAAGTGATGAGCAAAATAAGGACATGCACTTAAGGAATGATCTAAGGCCTGACAGTAGGAACAAGACACAGTAGAAGTCTGAGACATCTGGGGCATTTGGGGAGACAATCCATTTAACATGTTTTCCAGAACAGCAATCTTAGACTCTAAGTGACTTACATCAGAGATAGAATGCAATCCACCCCTTATAATCCTAGAACTTAGACTGTCATCACGAGCAGTTTCCCATTGTATGGTTTTCTCAGCTAAATCCTCTGAAAAGTCCCGAGCAGCCGTGGCGCTCTTAGAAAGAAAGCCACCCTGACACATGGACTCTACCATAGTTCTAGTTTGTTGGTCCAGTCCTTCATAAACAATCTGGCATAAACGTGTCTGGTCTAAACCATGATGGGGACACTTGGCTAGCAAATTTTTGAACCTATCAAAATATTTCCAAAATGATTCCCTATCAAGTTATACAAATTGATTAATCTCATTCCTCAACTTAACAGTCTTGACATTAAAAAAATATTTTCTTAAGAACAATCGTACAAAATCATTCTAAGAAGCAACAGAATTAGCAGCCAAGCCATACATCCAACATTTAGCAGAATCTTTCAAAGCAAAAGGAATCAATTTCATATGCACAACATCAATGGAAATATTAGGGAAATGCATCATAGAACACGCTTCTTCGAATTTCCTCAAAAATAAATAAGCATTCTCTAAACCAGTAAATTTAGGGAGCATCTGAGTGTAGTGAGGTCTCAATTCAAAAGTTATATTCGGTCCAAGGTCAGGTATAGTAAAACAAGATGGCAAAGCAGTCCTAGGAGGACAAAAGATATTACTCAAAGATCTTTCTTGTACCATTTCTTCGATTCTAGGCTTCGGTACAGATTTGGGTGTTAATTCAATCTCGGGGTTAGGTTCACTCCTAAAAAGTTGATTATTTTCAGAATTTCTTACCCAACCAGTCATATAAATCTCACACCCTTACTAAAGGTACTATTTTTGGTCTTTTCTTTTTTTTTAATTTTTTAAATTTTTTCTTTTTGGTTTTTTTTTCCTTTCTTTCCACAGAACAAAACAAAAAAGAGTGAATCAAAACTAAAGACAATTTACAAACAGAAAGTAAACAAAACTCAAACGAAAGCACAAACACAAAGAAACTAAAAATAAATAAATAAAACAACACCTAAACAACCTAATTCAAAAAATAAAATTTAGAACAGAAAACAAGACTCCTAGAATTAAAACTAAATATACAGAAAAATCCACACAATCACAAGGGACATAAATATAATTTTTTTCGAATTTATTCTGTCCTCAAATAGTGGAGAAAAAAGCAAACAAATTATTAAGTCCAAAATTTACAGAAAAATCATGACAGCTCCAAAAATTTCACAAAAATTCACACAAACTCTAAAAATTATTCTAAATCTAGGAAACATATTAATATAGCAAAAATTAAACCAGAACAGCTCCAAAAAATTCAAACAGAATGCAAAAAGCGGTAAAAAAAAAAAATCTACGCTTTAAATATTTCTGGAGCAGTGCTACTTTCTTCTTTTGCTGCACAAAAACCAAACTGATTAGTACTGTTTTTTTATTTTTTTAAACAATGAAAGATCTAAAAATTAAATTTAAACTAATCTGAACAAAAAACAAAAATCCAAATCAAAATATAAACTAAATTCAAAACTAAAACTAAACTAAACTATTAAAAAAAAAAAATTACGACACAACTAAACTAAAAACAAAAACGGCTCAAGCGACTCAATTACTAAATTATGACTCGATGTAACCAAATTTCACAACGTCATCTCCGGCAACGGCGGCAAAAACTTGTTGTGAATTTTCCGCAAGCATACGGTTTATCGTTGTACGAATTACGGGTATCATCCTCAGGGATGGTTGTGAACCTAGGCCACTAGAATTCTAATTCAAATGCTAAATTGACAAGAACCTGAATCAAATTATTATTCTAACAATACGATTTTAGAATCCTAATTTACATGAGTAAAACAAGCATAAAATAGGTATTATAAGTTCCAGAATAACCCACACACGAACAGCATAAATAGCATACGAAACCCAGCATAAATAGTTAGTAAAGCAGGCATAAAGTTTCAGAATCTAGCACAGCATCGAATAGTATCGCATAGGGCACGGGCAAAATCAGTCAAGCTAGGCCGGGCATCCAACTCACTCACAATGAACAGCAGCGTAACAACAGCGAAGGCAAACCCAGAAATTGCAAACCCAATTCGAATATGACTCAAGTGTAATTGCAAATCAGAAATCCGCAAGCACAATTTTAATCTAGTACAGGGAAATTGAAGCAAGGGAGAAGGGGAAGAAGAAGAGCACGAATCAGGGGAGAAAACATCCAACGAAATCGAACAACTCACTGAACAATTCGAATAGAACCCAAACAACACCAAACTTCAATGATGCGTGCAAATCGTAGGCTACAAATCGAAATTGAAATCAAGCCACAAGAATTCGAAGTTGAACCCTAACTCCCAGAAAATTGAAAATCTCGAAATCTAAACATGAAATCAACTAAATGCAACATTAACAACTTAAATTAAAACTTGGAAAACAGATCTGAAATTGAAGAACCTTCAAACACGCACCCTAAACCCAGAAAATTACAATCGAACTTCTAACACTGAATCGAAATTGAAATTTAACTAAAGCTGAAACTTAAACTAAACTAAACCCTAAAACCTCGTTGGATCCCTCCCTAATGGTGAACAACCCTTCATTTGTAGCTGCCGTGACCACCTTCTGCCCTCCACCATTCACTACTTCCCTTGTTCCTGTTGTAACCGATGCATTGAAGATGAAATTGATGATGAACTGGGTAACCGTTGCAAGGAGGGAGATGAAGAAGCAATGGTGTGAGAGGGTTGAAGAAGAAGAAAAGCAGGGGAGATGAAAAGAAGCAGAGGCGAAAATGAAGGGGCTTGGGCTCTTCAGGGCAGAGGGGAAATGAGAGGAGAGAGAAAGAGAAAGGGGGGAATTATGGCCGGGTCACATGAGCCAAGAGTGATCGGCTTTTACTTATTTTTTTAATTTATTTGTTTGGGTTTGGTTTGGGTTTGCATCCATTTGGCCCAAATCTTTAGCTTTCAGCATTCCTTCATTTTTTCTTGGCATTATTCCTGAATTATTCAATATCTGCAAAATAAAATAAAATCAAATAGAAACCTAAAAATAATAATTAGTCCGAGCATAAATTAGGCAGAAAGGTACTGTGAAAATCACACATTTTTGGTACGAACAAGTAGGGAAGTAGAGAGTAGTGAGAGGCATCCTGATGCCCACTTATGTGAACCGTTCAGCAAGGAAGAGATTAGAGATACCCTAGGGAAGATGACCAGTGGGAAGGTAGAGGGACCAGACTAGATTTCGGTGGAAGTGTAGAAGTGTTTGGGTGAAGAGGGATTAGAATGGCTAACGCAACTTTTCAATGTTATTCACAGGATGGCTAAGATGCCCAGAGAATGGAGGCTTAGTCCAGTCATCTCATTATACAAGAACAAAGGTGATAGTCAGGACTGTAATAATTACAGGGGTATAAAATTACTCAATCACACTATGAAGTTGTGGGAGAGGGTGATTGAGAAAAGGTTGCGGAAGGATATTTCGATCTTAGAGAGCCAATTTAGTTTTATACCTGATAGGTCAACCATAGAGGCGATTTACCTCCTTAAAAGGCTCATGGGTCTGTACAGAGATAGAAAGGTAGATCTTCATATGGTGTTCATCGACCTGGAGAAAGCATATGATAGAGTTTCGCGTGAAGTGCTACGAAGTTGCTTAGAAAAGAAAGGAGTGTCCCCTGTGTATATTCGATTTATTAAGGATATGTACGAGGGAGGTAGGATGAGTGTTTGGATGCCCAGAGGAACTACCAATGACTTCCTTGTTGGTATGAGACTACATCAGGGTTCTACTTTAAACCCTTTTTTTTTACTCTAGTTATGGATTAACTTACAATTGGGATTCAAGATGAGCTACCATGGTGTATGTTGTTTGCAGATGATATTGTTCTTGTGGATGAGTCCAGACAGGGAGTTAATGACAAGTTGGAGTGATGGAGACTTACACTGAAATCTAGAGGTTTTAGAGTAAGTAGATCCAAAACTGAATATCTACATTGTTATTTCAGTGGGAGGGAAGATACGGGAGGAGAAGTCACCATTGATGGAATGGTGATACCAAAGGTCAAGAAGTTTAAATACCTAAGCTCGATCATCCAACAGAATGAGGATATTAACGAGGATATTACCCAACGTATAAAAGTGGGCTGGCAAAAATGGAGGTATGCTTCAGGTGTGCTATGTGATAAGAGGATGCCAGTAGGTTTAAAAGGTAGAGTTTATCACCTGGTAATTAGACCAGCAGTGCTGTATGGATCTGAGTGTTGGCCTATAAAAAAGACACAGGTCCAAAGGTTGATGGTAGCGGAGATGAGGATGCTTAGGTGGATGTGTGGTTATACGAGAATCGATAGGATTAGGAATGGGATAATCAGAGATTTAGTTAAAGTAGCACCCATAGAAGATAAGATGAGAGAAACTAGACTCAGATGGTTTGGCCATGTGCAAGAAAGGAGTGTGAACGCCGCAGTAAGGAGATGTGAGAGGATTAACATTCCCGCAGGTAAAAGAAAGAGGGGACGACCAAAGAAGAGCTTGGACGAGGTGATTAGAGAGGATCTGAAAGTTGCAGGATTAATGGAGGATTTGGCTCAGGATAGGAGTATATGGCGGGATAGGATTAGGACCTTAAATCGCAGAGAATTGGCCACCTGATTGCATTTTATTTTATTTTATTTTGTATAGTAGGATAGGTTTCGTATGTCGTGTTTGTACGCAGGTGCTGCACACATCTGGGAAGAGGCAATGTTTGCTTACTGCTGTTTGTTAAGGTATGGTTCTTTCCTCTGCTTTGCTGTATGTAGGATGTATGTTTACTTACACAGTCATGGTCATCGGACTTATTAGTATTCCATAGTTTACTCCCTCCTGAGTATTCTTAGTTTTTTTTTTTTTCCTTTTAATGTTTTCACAAACCCCTTCTTTGATAAAATGTTTTCACAAACTCTTGTTTTTGTGGGTCTATTAGATTCAGCTTCTCTACGGGCATAAATGTCGGTAGAGGTAAGGCTGCCTACATCTGAATCTCCCCAGACCCCGCTTAAGCGGGACCCACACTGGGAGGTGGTGTGTTGGTGTACTCCCTTAATGTTAGTAGCAATGTCATTGACTGTTTTAGTGTTATAGCTTACAGACCTTGGGTCTTTTTACTGAAAGACAAAAGCTTAATTTGAATACATTGGGTTACACTAATGTATCTTGTCCCTGCGGGAATCCAATATCAAAGTCAGAATCTCTGATTCTGGTATTAACAGAATCATTTTTGGTAAAAGCAATATGTGTGTGTGTGTGTGTGTGTGTGTGTGTGTGTGTGTGTGTGTGTATGTGTATGTGTATGTATATATATATATATATATATATATATATATATATATATATATATATATATATATATATATATATATATATATATATATATATATATATATATATATATATATATATATATATATATAGTGGTGTGTGTGTGTGTGTGTGTATATATATATATATATATATATATATTATATATATATATATATATATATATATATATATATATGAATATATATATATATGCATATATATGTATTATATAGATATATATATATATATTATATATAATATATATAATATATATATATATATATATATATATATATATATATGTACATATGTATGTATGTATATGTATGTATGTATGTATGTGTATTATAATATATATCTATATATATATATATATATCATATATATATATATATATATATATATATATATATATAATATATATTATATATATATATATATATATATGTATGTATGCATGTAATGTATGTATGTATGTATATGTGTGTGTGTTGTGTGTGTGTGTGTGTGTGTGTGTGTGTGTGTGTATGTATAGTTATATTCTTGAGATATCATACTATTAATATCTTTGGTAATAATCCCTACTGTTTCAATGAATTATATCTTGTGGAGTAATATGCCCTTGCTTCTCATTCAAGATCCTGTAAAGATTTTATTTGATCGAGTTTAGGAAAGTTGTAATAAATCAATCTTTAGTTTACTTGTAAATTATTTTGATTGATTTCAGTGAGATCTTTAGAGATCAAATGAAGCTCTTCTCACAGCAATCAGGATCCGTTAACCTTGCCAATCAAGTGCCTGTTTTGGAAACACCAAGGTTTGAGTTAGTGACATTGGATTCTGGACATAATGCATTGAATAAATAACAAGTATTGCTCTGACGGTCAAGAAAGTTTTGAATTCTATAAAAGGTACAGCTGAAAATATTGCAAGGCATAAGAAAGAATTATATCGTGAAAAGAGCTCAAGTACATATAATTCATAATATTCTCTTGTGCCCTTACATTTCATACTAATATTTGAAAGGGAGATTTGTAACAAGTAAGTTGGGGAACTTACTTGGGTAGCTAGATATTGAGAGGTCAATACTTATGAGAGTGCTAGTTGATGTTTCTTAATCGAGTGAGATTAGAACGCTAGATAGATTGTAAAGCCAAGGTTATTAATGTGTACTTCTTAAGTGAACAAGAAGTGGAGGTGATTAAATCCTAAGAGAAGAAGCGTCTTAGGTTGTGACTAGTCCTGTTTGGAAAAGTGAATATCATAAACATATCCTGTGTTTTGTCTCATTTAATTCTGCACTTTAATTTTGTTTATTACTGACATTAGTGGCTAACTTTTAAGGTTATCTTTACTGATATTAGCAATGCAGGATCAAGGTTTATAGATTTTTTTGTAAGGTCTTAATTTTAAGATATATATCACCCTATTCGTCCCCCTAGGGTGATCTAACATTATCTTCTAGGACCTTTAATTGGTATCAGAGCTGGTCCATACACACTGACTTAACCATCTTGTGGAAAAGATCATGGCTTCCTTTGGAAATGTTGAAACTGATTAAGGACGCTCTTTTATTAGACCTCCCTTGTTTCATGATTCTAACCTTGCTCATTGGAAAAAGCTCCTGCAGATCTTTATCAAGGATCATGACTATGAGCTTAGAGAGATTATCTCCAAGGGTGACTTTGTTCTTACTATGAAGGAAGGAGATAAAATTGTTCCAAAGCCCATATCAACATTCAGTTATGAAGAAACTAAGAAAATGGCCAAAAACTATAGGGCATTGAACATCTTATTTTGTGGTTTGGATTCTAACAAGTTTAACCATGTCTGCTTGTGATACAGCCAAAGAAGTATGAGGCACATTGGAGACTACCTATGAAGGGACTAGTCAAGTTTGAAAATCCAAAATCAGTCTCTATGTCCATCAATTATATGAGCTTTTCAAGGGGCTACCTAGAGAATCCATCAAGGACCTGTATATGCGCTTTACTAATATAATCAACAACCTCAAGTCCTTGGGGCAAACATACACTAATTAAGATATGGTGAGGAAAGTGATGCGATGTCTTCCAAAAATCAAGTGAGGACCCAAAGTCATGACCATTGAAGAAGCACAAGATCTGAAAACCCTAAAGTTAGATGATCTTATCGGAAATTTCTAACCCATGAAATTCACTTGCAGGAAAAAACTAAAGAGCACGCACCACAACAAGGACTTGCACTAAAGTCCAATGACATTGAGGTACTACTTGAGGAATCTGAAAATGATGAAGATAAATAAGTGGCTATGATGCCCAAAGGATTCAAAAGAATATTTCAAAAGCATCCATAATTCAAGAGAATTTGGAAAGGATCAACCTCAAAGAGGAATAATCGAAATTGCGAAGGTAAATTTTTCTCAAAAATTGACACTAACCAAAACTCTTGTTATGGTTATGGACTTCCAGATCACATGATAAAGGATTGTCCAAACATCAAAAAGAAAAATGAGATAACCAAATTGAAGTCTAAAAAGGTAGACAAAAGAGCTATGATTGCAACATGGAGTGAAGTGATAGCTCTGAAGGTGAAAGTGAAGATGAAGAAATAGCCAACCTCTGTCTTATGGCCAGAAATAACATTAGAGAAAGTGATGAATGTGAAGAGGTAACATTAGAATATCTCCTTATTTTCACAACTGAGTATCTTGCTCAATGTCTATTAAGCGTGTTAAATATGAGCAAGATCACATAACTACAATTAAGACCATAAAAAAAGGAAAACAAGTTCCTAAAAAGGAAAATGAGAACTTGTAAAGATCTCATGAAAATCTACATACCAAAGTCAATGAGCTCTGAGAATGAGAAAACTATTTTGCAAAACAAGCGTGATAATCTCACAAGTCTCTCTTGAAACTTACTAAGGGTCAAGAGAATTTGGACAAATTACTTGGATCCCAATACATGTAGTTTAACAAGTAAGGCCTTAGTTTAAACCCAAATAGTAAGAAAAGGCCATACAAGTACTTCTTTATTAAAGAGACATCACACAGGGAGTCTAAAGTAGATCTAGTTTCAAAAACAGTAACCTTGATCACAATTACCAATGTCACACTGTTTATCAAAGGAACCATAGCTACTTCAGTCATAGGTATCCAGGTTATTTTGATATAGGTAAAGGTCATGAGAACTATAGTAAATTCAGTGGTAAAGAGACCTCTTACCCAAGGATCATATAAGTATGGGTTCGCAAAGGGTCAATGTCCTCGAAGTTGGACATTGGTCACCCTCGTCCAAATCCTGCTAACAAGAATGCAAGAAGGTTTGAGTTTTGCTGTTGCAAGTGTGCTTAAAAGAAAAGAACAATCTCTGGTACTTGGATAGTAGGTGTCCAAGATATATGATTAGAGATGCCTCAATGTTTACTGAGTTTCAAAAACAAAAAAAATCAGGTAAAGTGACTGTCGAAGACAATGGTCGAGGTAGCATCTTTAGCGTTGGCAAGATTGGTAAGAATTCTATAAACTCTATTGACATTGTCTATTTGGTTGATGGTTTGAAATACAACTTGTTGAACATTTCATAGCTATACGATAAAGGCAACAGTGTATGGTTTGATGAATCCTAATGTACTCTTAAAAATGCCAAATCTAATGACATTGTATTGTATAGTTCTAGATTAGATAATGTTTATACCATAAACCTTGATTATATATCTCTTATGCATCTTCCTTGTCTGAAAACGTCTGTTGATGATGCATGACTTTGGCATCGTAGATTAGGACATGTTAGCATGCACACTCTTCATAAATTGGTCAAGCATGATTTAGTGAGAGGGTTACCCTCTTATAAATTTGAGAAAAACTGTGTGTGTAGTGTATGTATTAGAGGTAAGCAAGTACATGTTTCCTTTCAAATCATTAAAATGTGTCTCTACCTCAAGGTGCTTAGAATTGTTTGCATTTGGACCTATGTGGATCAATCCGTATTAGAAGTTTAGGAGGTAGTTCATACATATTTTTCATAGTGGATGATTACTCTAGATTCGCATGGGTGATCTTTTCGAAAGATAAAACAAAACTCCCAAGGAGTTTGTAAAGTTGTGTAGGAAATTTCAGATATTAAATAACTTGCATGTGGTAGCCATCAGGACTGACCATAGATGAGAATTTGACCAAGATAAGCTTATTGATTATTGTGACAAGAATGACAATTTTTATAACTTTTCAGCACCAAGGATATCACAGCAAAATGGAGTTGTTAAGAGGAAGAATCAGACATTAGAAGATATAGCCGGAAGATTGAGTTGTGAAAATAATATGCCAAAGTCCTTATGGGCTGCAGTTGTTAATACTGCAGACTATGTACTTAATAGGTGCTTTATTCGACCACCTATCGAAAAGGCACCATAAGAATTGTTTAAAGGCAAGAAGCTTAATGTTTTATATTTCAAAGCCTTTGAAAGTAAGTGTTTCATCCATGAAAATGGTAAGGAAAACGTTGGTAATTTTGATCCAAGGAGTGATGAAGGTATATTTGTTAGTATTGCTTTGTTAGCAAAGCCTCTCATGTTTACGACAAATGTGCCAAGGTCATTGAGGAATCTATTCATGTTGTTTTTGATTAAACTAACGATGACCTATTATGTTGTACAGATCTAAGTGCTGGCTTATAAAAAATACATAGGTTCAAAGGTTGATGTAGCAGAGATGAGGATGATTAGATGGATATGCGGCTATACAAAGGTGGATAGAATTAGGAATGAAGTAATTAGAGAAATAGTTAGAGTGGCTCCTATTGAGTATAAGATGAGAGAAACTAGACTCAGATGGTTTGATCATGTGAAGAGAAGGAATGTGGATGCTCCAATGAAGAGATACGAGAGGATTAATATCCCTGAAGGTAAAAGAGGTAGGGGATGACCAAAGAAGAGCTTGGACGAGTGGCTTAGGATAGATTACTATGGCAGGATAGGATTAAGGTCTTGGATTATAGAGAGAGGGCCCTGTTGTTGTCATTCTTTTGCAGCGGGGTATTTTTTTCTTTATATGTCGTATTTGTATGCAGGTAGTACATATATTTGGGAAGACATATTGTTTGTCTACCTTTATTTTTTAAGGTATATTACTTTCCTCTTCTTTGTTCTATTTTTGTTTTACCTAATTACTGCCATATGTTTTATTAGTATTTCTTAATTCATCTCTTACCGCATATCTTTATTTTTGTTATAAGATGTTTTCGTAAAATTCTTTTTCTATAAAATATTTTTACAAAATTATTTTTTCATGAGTCTCTTGGAACTAGCCTCTCTACAGGCATGGATGACTATAGAGGTGAGGTTATCTAAATCTGAATCTCCCTAAATCTCATGAAAGTGGTACCCATACTAGGAGGTGGTGGTGGTGGTGTTGTTTGATGAAACTAACGATGGTCTTGCTAGTTCATCTTCATTTGATGGGTTTCAGCTAAGCAAATATGTAGATGATGAAGGTAGAGGGGTCCTAGACAATAGTAATCACCAATGTGCTCCTAGCACTATGGGTTAAAGTCCACATCAGGATGATGAAAGTTAGCCTAATGACATTGGAGCACCTCCAGACACCTCATAAAATGCTTGTGAAAGACCCTAAATTGAAAGTGATCAATCGTCAAGTACGCCTAAATAGGTTCAAAATTAGTTCAATGAACTAAGGAAGGGATTCAAGTATTCGTCTGCCCATTCTTTACAAAACTTGCTCTCTGATATGAATACAGGCATAAAGACTCATTCTTCATTGAGAAATTTTTGTGCATTCTCCTTATTTATCTCTCATATAGAACCAAAGTGCTATAATGAGGCATTGCTAGACCCAAATAGGGCATTGGTCATGCAAGATGAATTCAACTAGTTTAAGAGGAATCAAGTTTGGTCCCTCACACCTGGACCAAAGGGCCACCCATTGATTAGGACAAAATGGGAATATGGGATAGTGGTAGAAACAAAGCCAGATTGATTGCGAAAGGATACAACCAAGGGGAAGGCATATATTTTGATGAGGCCTTTGCACCATGGCTATAAATTAGACCCCATCCACATATTACTTGCATTTGCGTCTCATATGGGCATCAAGTTATTTTAAATGGATGTCAAATGTTTCTTCTTAAATCGATTTCTAAATGAAAAGTCTATATTGAGCAACCTCCTGGTTTTGAAAACCCTGAGTTTTCAAATCATGTTTTCAAGCTTCATAATACTCTTTATGGCTTAAAACAAGCCCAAGAGCTTGGTATGAACATTTTAGCAAATTTTTCTTGGAAAATGATTTTACATGAGAAAAGATTGACAAAACTCTTTTTATTAAATAAAGGGGGAAGACTTCCTCATCATTCAAGTGTGTATACATAATATCACATTTGGTGCTACTAACAATGTTCTATGTTAAGAGTTTTCCAATTTGATGAGTAAGGAGTTTGAGATGAGTACGATCGGAAAACTCAACTTCTTCTTAGGGCTTCCTCATCATTCAAGTGTGTATACATGATATCACATTTAGTGCTACTAACAATGTTCTATGTCAAGAGTTTTCCAATTTGATGAGTAAGGAGTTTGAGATGAGTATGATCGGAGAACTAAACTTCTTGCTAGGGCATCAAATCAAGCAATGCCACGATGGCATATTTATCAACCAAGGTAAATATGTGAAAGAAGTCTTGAAGAAATACAAGCTTGATGATGTCAAATATGACAACACTCTAATGGCATTGAATACAAAGTTGGACCTTGATTCAAATGGTAGGTCAGTATTAGAAAAGGTCTACAGCGAAGTGACTGACTCATTACTTTATCTAACAACAAGTTGGCCGGATATTATGTTCAGGGTATACGTTTGTGCCAGGTTCCAAAGTGCTCCGAAAGAGTCACATCTAATCGCTGTCAAAAGGATTTTTAGATAAATTGCAAGAACCAAGGACACTGGTTTGTAGTATCACAGAGATGGATATTCAGATGCAGATTATGCCGGCTGCAAGGTATACAGAAAAAGTACTTCAGGATATTCTAAATTTCTTGGACACTCTCTAGTCTCATGACACTAAAAAAGCAAGGCTCAATAGCTTTATCAACTGCTAAAGTTGAATACATAGCAGCGGGAGTATATTGTGCTCAAATACTATGGATCACATAATAACTACGGGACCTTGGGATTGATTTTCAAAAATTTCCCATTCAATGTAATAATATGAATGCAACACATATCATTAAAAGTTTGTTCCTTCACATTTGCAATTAGCTAATATTTTCACCAAACCATTTGGTGAAGATTAGCTCAATATTATTTGAAGTGAATTTGGCATGTTGAAGATGGATGCATGAATTGAGGGAGGATCCCTCAAAGTCCAATGTGATAAAGTGTTGTAGTAAACTCCAATAACAATGGACTCAACTGTAACGCCCCGACCCCTATCGGTCATAGGTCTTACCAATAACGGCTTCAAGGATCGACGACTGGCCCCACAAATTATCACAAGTCTTTCCGGCGTGCTTCATCCTCGCTCACACACTACCCGGGAAACTTCCCAGGAGGTCACCTATACCAAGATTGCACCCCAGCAAGCACGCTTAACTATGGAGTTCTTAAGAGAAAGCTTTCCGAAAAGAAAGGTGCACCTTTGGTGATATAAGTAGTTACTTCAATCCTTTTAAGCCACACTCGAGGTGTTACAATCACCCCACTTGAAGCGCACAACGTCCTCGTTGTGCCTCGCTAACCGGCCGACTTACGAGTCCTCTTGACCAATGGTCCACATCCAGTATCTTTGCCCCGCTAGGTGACTGGCCATCGGTTAACCATCCACTGATGCAGTTCACGGTTGCGGGTCGGCTCTGATACCATCTGCAACGCCCCGACCTCTCTCGGTCGTAGGTCTTACCAATAACGATTCAAGGATCGACGACTGGCCCCACAAATCATCACAAGTCTTTCTGGCGTGCTTCGTCCTCGCTCACACACTGTTCGAGAAACTTCCCAGGAGGTCACCCATCCTAAGATTGCACCCCAACAAGCACGCTTAACTGTGGAGTTCTTAAGAGTGAGCTTTCCGAAAAGAAAGGTGCACCTTTGGTGATATAAGTAGTCACTTCGATCCTTTTAAGCCACACTCGAGGTGTTATATCGACATTATGACAATGCCTCAAATTCCAAATCGGATCTGTGTTCTTAGACTTTGGATTTACATCACACATATTAATTGTGACAAGTAGATTTGGTTGGGGATTTTGAAAACCGTGGTTTTTTCAATTCTTTTCAAAATCAAATTTTTTGTATCTTTTAAAGTAATTTTAGGCGGTTTCTCACTCTTGTTCATGAAAAACAATGATGTCTTTTCTCAAAAATTGTGCTTAAATCCTTTTTCCATCCTATACTGTCCAAAAACTGACACCTCTTATTGCCTTTTTCTCTCTTCTCAACCCCATGAACAAGCGTGCCATGGCATAAGCTACTCACTACTCAACCTCCACCCTTCAAAGCTTTATCTTTCTCTTATCAAAAACATTGATAGCACATTCAACTATGTCGTTCAAACGCAAGGGTAGTACCCTTGCTGAAGCATTTACCATCCTTGCTCAGAAAACTCATGGCCCCACCAAACGTCGACTGCTAAAGTTCGGCGAAATCAACATTATCTCGAACTCTAAGGTAGAATGTCCACAAACTATGATAACTCCTTTTCTAAACTAGACTCTCTAGATGACTTAGGACTCCTAGACCTTCCTCTTGAGTGGTTCATTGACATGGCTGTAAAACAAGTCAACCCTGTGGTATAAAGGGAATTAGTGCTTTGTGAATCCGTTGATTACAATTTCTTGAGGCAGGTAAAATTTTCTTTTGTTGAAAAATGGAAGAAATTAGGTTGCATGAGTCTATTTGATGTGAGTGATGAAGTTTATTCTTAGTTGGTTTAGCTATTTTATACAAACTTTGAAAATGTGGAACCTAAGGGTAGTGGTAAAGCGTACTACACCACTAAGGTCAAAGACACTGCTATTGTCCTCAATACTGCTTCTATTAGAGTATTTTAAATTTGAACCCTGATCCTTCAAAATTTTCCCCCTCAATGTTTGTCTCCAAAACCCTCGACTCATCAGTTCAGATGATGTCAACATGCGCAAGAGCATATCAAACTCCTAGGACCACAATTTGAAAAACACAAGGTAAGAGATAATAACCAAAATTACACCAAAGAGATTAAATATCCTCTTAACCTTAGCAAAGACCATAGAAAAACTATAAGAAGGATTAAAGAATGTATTCCACATGATTTTCTTAGGTAAGTCCTCTAGGCATACACAAAAAGGGTCAATGGAGGGATCATTCCCTCTAAAGTAACCTAAGGACACATAATCATCAACATTCTCACAAAGCATACACTACAAGAAAAAGACCAAGTAAAGACGGAATCAGCGATGGAACACGATTAATCAGCGACGGAATTGGCGACGGAATACGGCTGTCGGATTTTCGCTCGCCGCTGAGTACCCGGTGACGGAATTATGAAATTCCGTCGTCATTGGCGACAGATTCAGCGACAGAAATTGTGACATACTTTTTTTGGCGTGGGAAATTGGTGGGGCAGGGTTGGCGATGGAATGGACCATCTATAGCCATCAGCGGCGGAATCAGCGACGGAAATTCCGTCGCTGATGGCGACGGATGGTTCATTCCGTCGCCACCCCTGCCTAAATTTTTTTTTCTCGTTCCATCGCTGGGTTTCTCATTTTTTAAAAATAAAATCGCTTGTTTTTTATTATATCCGTACATGTATTTCAATTCCTGCAAGAAATTTGTAAGATCTTCGCACTTTATCAACATCCAATTGCTTCGAATACGATTTTATTCGAAGCGTTCTCAACAATTTCAAGCCACACAAAGGTGGAATATCACATCTAACGCAACACTTCCAACCAAGGGTTTTCAATTCACAAACCACAAGTTCCAAACAAATTCTCTACATATCACAAACTACAAATCCAAACAGACCAGAAGTTGCCAGTAATTGAGAATGAAATTATATATATGTTTGTAGAAGAGGAAGAAGCAAGCGCTAAATGGGAGGGTTGTGAAATAAGCACTCGAGGGAGGGGAGTGAAATAAGCAGAAAGAGAGAGGGGAGTGAAATAAGCAGAAAGAGATGTACTTCGTAAAGAGCCAAGCAGAAGAGCCACCAGCTGAAGGAAAACTGCAACCAACTCAATCACCAAGGTGAAGATCATCCTCATCCTCTTCCTCTTCCTCTACCTCACCCTCTTCCTCATTATGTTGCGAGTGATGAGTAAATGGTGGCTGAGATTCCGAGCCAGACGCCTGTTGCTTTTGAAAGAAAGCTTGGAGGCGCTGATCGATGCTCATCATTTGTTAGCTCAGTTGTTGGTTGCTTTGGGTGAGCAATTTATTGGATTCCTTCAGTTGCTTACATTTCTCCATAAGCAACCGGTAGCTTTCAGCTTGTGAAATTAGCTCACCCCCCAAGTTGGTTACTACATCTCTTAAGTCATTGAGCTCTTGTTGCGATGGTGTAGAACTGGTACTTGCTGACAGGCATTTCAGTGAAGTATGCATTAGTATTGCAATTAAGTAAATTCAATGTATAACCATATTCGTTGAAACTTTAATATGAAAACTGTACCGGATCTTTGACTAGGGCTGAAGTAACCGGATTTCCTAATGTTGACAGCCTCTTCACCAATGCCGTAAATACGACCTTTCTTATTCTTGAACTTCTTCACCCATATCTCATTTGGGTTTGGAAATGGCTAGTTTGGATCTTAAGAAGTGCCATCCCCGGCCCCTTAAGAGTTGATAACATTTTGAAAATTACATTCAAAGGATTCCTATAATACCGCAACATGCGCACGAAATCATGTATACTAAAATTACTAAAAATAAAGTACACAATTCATGTTGAACTACCAATGAAGATTGAGAATAGCTAGTTGCTTACGTATGTTTGTTGTGATTTCTTGTCAACCCAAGGGGCATCTTCTTTACCATGGAGTTTGTGAGTATAACTGAATAATTCAATAATGGTGGGCTCCGTCCCAAGTTGTTCCCTTTATATACGTGCCAGAAAGAATGATGTCCAGCACAACACAAAATAAAGTATTAAACTTAAATAAATACATAGCAAACATTAATTCATTTACCAGACACCGCCTGTGCTCATGCATACGGATTGAGCCACATGTGTGGAGAGATGGGTTACCACTTTCTGGAGTTCCCAGTCGGTTCTTTTGGGCTGTTTCACCTAATTTTTTTGTAATGTTCATTCATCTAGTGTTGTTGGAGTCCCTCCCATTGAGCATCACCGAGCCAAACAAGCTTCTTGTTATGCTTCCTTACTTTGCCAAAGAAGTCTCTTAAGCATGCATTGCCTCGATTTTTAAAATTCCTTCTTATACGGTCCTCATGGACCGGATCCCAAGTAAACTACTTCTGCAATTATGAAAACAAACAACACATCAAATAATACAATAGTAATTTATCAGGTTCACAGAAACCGTTAATACGAAGTCATTGTAGTTATCTTGAACTCTCCAAACCACAAATCTCGTACTGGTTTGGGCACTTTGCTCTAACTAGGCCAAGCTCCATCAAATTTGCTTTAAAATACAAGCGAAATCCTACTAACAACACCATCGTTGGGGAGAAACCTAATTGAACATAACACATCAAATTGATTACTTGTTATGCAAAATTCATGTAGTACTTCATAAGATATAACAAATGAAGACTTACCCGTTACCATCTGGCTCAATCCAAGTCTTAGCTCGAGTGCTTCCATGACTAGATTGTGCTTCACTTTCACCACTTACAATGTTCTCTTGGGACAGATTTGTGTTAGGGTGAGCGGGTTGGGGAGTAGGATGCACAGTGTGAACAACATGGGGGTTTGGAGGAATGTTGTAGGCAAATTGGCCGTACATGGTGCTTTAGTTGAGAATGTATGAGGTCTGATGATGGAAAGTCCTAAATGGAGGAGGCAGTGGTTTTGAAATACCTGGTATGTAAGGAGCTATTGTGGCTCCTGGCTGAACTGGTATGTGAGGTACCTAGGGGGAAGACGGATCAATGTCCATTGCAGTCGGATCTATGACAGAGCTCCTACGCCCTTGTCCTCTACCTCGAGGGGAGGACTTACCTCAATGAGAACTTGAATCCATACCTGAAATAGGTGACAACAAAGCCAAGTGCAAATGTATAATGATTGCACATATAAACTGTTTTCCTTATACATCATAATAGGTACGTAGGTTACACATATTTTGCAAAGCTCATTCATACAATATAAATAAAGTCACAACCAATTTTTTGACATGAAAAGTTCTCAAATACATAAGACTTCATAACCACTCAATCATCTGCATCCTCATCATCATCAATGTCATCGCCATCATCATCATACAAATGTAAATTTTCTTTAGCTTCATCTGTTTCATTACCATAATCCCACTCCCCCTCTTCATCACCCTCATCATTCTCTATCTCATCTATCTGGTCATTATCCTGAATGAATGAAAATCCTATTTCATGATTAACCTCTTTCGGTGGTGCACTTTCATCCACTAATGATGCAGGGATGGCGTCATTCATAGGTTCGACGATAGTCGTCATGTCCGTTTGTTGGTACGCAATAGGTAGAGTATCCTGCTGATCCACACTCGCCCTTGGTTTGGTTAGTATGATAACAAGCCAATTGGCCCTATCCCTTGAGTGATCTGCATATGGCATGAAGTATATTTATGATGCGGTGTTTAGGAAGATAAATGAGTCATACTTTCGATAACTTCATGTACGGTGGACCTCAATAAGATTGCTTAGTTTATGAGATCGTGTCCCACGATTCAATGTGGGGTCGAACCACTCACAACTAAAGAGCACACATCGTTTAAGTGGTTCACCTACGTACTCAATTTAGACAATATCTTTTAGTGCACCATAATAATCATTCTCAATATCGCCTTCCCCAGTGCCACAAACACCAACACCATAATTATATGTTCTCTTCCCGATGCTTCGAGCTTCTGTGTGGAATTTGAATCCATTTACTCTATATGCCATCCACGTCGACACATACGGCTTTGGCTTTACAGCCAATTGGCTTAAGTAGCAATGTTTGTCAGTCTCGAATACTTGAATATAATGCACCTAAGATGACATAACATGTGGTTTTAATTAATACAATGCACCTAATTAACTGTCATGTTAAAGTTATGAATAAATCAGTTATAATACTTACATTCTCACTAAACCAATCTGCAAAATGAGTTTCGATGATGGTATCGACATTTGCATCGCTGACATTGGGACATGCAGTTCTGACTTGTTCTATGAAAATTCTATCACATTTTATGAAGCCTATTAATATACTTGCGCTCTGAATGATAAACTCAATTGGAAGTGAAAATACCACTCACCCTACATAAGGTTTAACTTCATCTCAATTTAACAGCACGTGAAGATAGGCACCAACATATTCGCCATTTGTGAGATATCTTGATCTTTCCCTACCAATAGCGGTCCCTTGCGGTGCAGACACGGACAGAGTTGGAAAATGATTAATATGTTCATTGTCATCCTCATTTCCACTGCACCTGGTGTGCATGGAGGGTACATTAGAGCCAAAGTAATAGGAGGCGAAGAATGTCCTCTCTGCCTCTAGGTATGCTTCTGTGATTGAACCTTCAGGGCATGCTTGTTGCTTTATCTTTTTCTTCAATCGGCCAAAGAACCTACTAAATTCACAATTGCATTCACTTCTAAGTGTTTCCACATATAAGAATTCATATAAGGTTTCATCGATTATAGTATAATTTACCTTTCAAATGGATACATCGATTGGTATTATACTGGACCATCTAGTTGAGCCTCTTCTGCTAAATGCACTGGCAGGTGCTCCATTACATTGAAAAAGCCAGGAGGAAAAATGGTCTCCAACTTATACAAAGTGATGACAATGTTGCGATACAGTTCCTCAAGCATATCCTCTCGCAATGTTGTTGAGCATAACTTCTTGAAGAACTGGCTTATCTCAATAAGAGGTTTCAAAACATCATCTGGGAGCGCACCAAATGCAATTGGTAAAAGAGTCTCCATGAACACATGACAATCATGACTTTTCATGTTGTTGAACTTAGCCTCATTAGGGTCCACGATATTCCTCAAGTTAGAGCAATATCCATCAGGCATTTGAAGCTCCTTAACCCATTCACACAACTCTCTTCGTTTATCTACAGGAAGTACGAACTTCACTTTTAGTTTAACCGGCTTACCACTTAGGCCTAAATATAAATGTAATTCTGGTCTACCACATATTTCTGCAACATCCATTCTTGATTTGGCACTGTCCTTTGTTTTATTATGAACATCCATAACAGTATTGATAATGTTCTCGAAGAAGTTCTTTTCAATGTGTATCACATCCAAATTATGACGCAGTAGTTGGTATTGCCAATAAGGCAACTCCTAGAATATGCTCTTCTTCGTCCAGTTGTGCTCATTTTTCTTAAATCTTGGTACGACAAAGTCACCATTTGTAGTTACCATTAGGTAATCTTCCACCTCGACATAAAGTTCTTCCCCAAATAGTCGGCGAAGAGGACCCCCTGTAACAGTTCTGCCTTTCCTAAATGATGTTCTATTTCTTTTGAACGTATGATTCCTTGGCAAAAAACACCGATGACAGTCAAACCATGAGAATTTACCTCCATTTCTCAATCTCAAAGCCTTTTGTTGTTTCACACATTCGGGACATGCCAATTGGCCATTAGTACTCCACCCAGATAACATTCCATATGCGGGAGAATCATTGATGGTCTACATAAGTGCAGCCTTCATCTGAAATATATGCCCCATAGAAATGTCATAAGTCTCAACTCAAACATCCCATAACTCTTTCAACTCATCAACAAGAGGTTGTAAATATACATCTATCTTGTTCTTGGGATTTTTGGGCCAGGGGATTATACAAGTCAAGAACATAAACGGTGTGGTCGTACACATTTCAGGGGGGAGGTTATAAGGTGTAACGACCACCGGCCAAATGGAGTATGATCTTGAAGACAATTTGTAAGGATTAAATCCATCAGCACATAAGCCAAGCCTCACATTCCGAGGCTCTATAGCAAATTTAGGGTACTTGGTATCGAAATGTTTCCATGCTGCCCCATCTAATGGATGACATAAAACACTGTCCTCACGTTGATGTTCATAATGCCATTTCATGTGCTCTGCACTACTTCTTAATGCGTACAACTAGGGCTGTCAAATAGGTCAGGTCGGGTCGGGTTCGTGTTCGGGTCGAAATTAAACGGGTTGGAGACCCCCCGACCTGAACCTGACCTGTTTAATAAATGGGTTGAGTAATTCAACTTGAAACCGTTTAATTATTAAACGGTTCAACCTAATTCTAACCCAATTACCCGTTTAAGTTGAGTGTGTCAGAATCAGATACCCGTTTACCTGTTTACCCGTTTACCTGTTTAACACAATTACCTGTTTAAGCACAACTTCATGGGCATGTTTGAGTCGTGTGACACTTAACAGCCACAGACAGCAATGAACCACATCAAACACCCAAATCAAATGCAATGACTAAATTAACACCTAAAGTTTCAAGTTCAACATCAAAAGTTCAATGAACCACATCAAACGCCCAAATCAAGCACAAACCAACAAGCATATGTTTAAAACTTATTACATGACCAAATTCATAAATTCAAACTTCAAAGACATAGAGAATAGATTCTAGTTAACCAAAGCTAAATTTTGTCCAAATCCACTGCCAGCTGCACTCTTTGATTGATCTTCACCATTTTCATTGTCATGTAAGTTCATTTTCATGACATCTCCACAAAGCTCCTCTAAATTGACTTGAGGTGGCATGAGTGCTAATTTAAATAAAACACACAAAGCACATAAAATTATATTAGGAAAATCATGTTAAAACCATATGAAACCAAAAAATGAGGGAAAAGAGAAATCAAACCATCACCTTGGCCAAATAACCAATCTCTAAGACAAATAACGGCTTCCACTATATCTGGCTTCAGAGAGCTGCGAAAAGCATCAAGCACTCTACCACCAACGGTAAACGCAGACTCGGATGCCACAGTAAACAATGGGATGGTCAGAATATCACGGGCTATTTTTGAAAATAAAGGATATCGGTCTTGATTCATTTTCCAATACCCAATAACATCAAAAACATCAACACGGGGCAACTTATTTTCTTCCAAATACATCTCCAACTCAGACTTGGAAACTAACTCAAACTTATTACTTGAATATTCATCAAAGTCCTAAGCATTAAAATAAGGTAAAATTAAAACAAACAAGCAACTAAAGCAGTTGCTAAAATAAATAAAAAGCAACTACATGAACAACTAATATTAAAAGAAATCATATTCATACCTCCATGAATGAATCAGACTGCGATTCCACATTTGAAGTGGCTTGAGCATTGCTAGAAGTTGGATTAGAAGATTTAAACGACCCCTTAGAGCTCTTGGCATACTCACCATACAATGCAAACAACCTTTCTTTTAACAACCTCAACTCAATATCATAGCTATCACTATAAACCTTCTTATATGCCCACTCCGCAAATTGATACTTATAGCGAGGATCTAAAATTGTAGCAATAGCCATGATAGTGCTAAACTCAGACCAATACTTCTCAAACTTACCAAACATCTTTGTAGCCATGTTTTTCATGAAAGCATCACTGCTTTCCATCTCTTCTTTTAACACCGATTTTACCCTCACCACATTGGGAAAGTAGAGATTAGAAGTAGGATACTTAGACCCCGAGAAAGCGTAAGTGACTTCATAGAAAACTTTCAAAAACCCACAAATTGTTTTAATTTTGGCCCATTCATCCATTCTTGGACAATGAGTGAAATTACTATCAACAACCTCCAAATGACTAAAAACTCTTTTGTAATAAAGGGCACTTTCAAGCATGAGATAAGTAGAATTCCATCTTGTTAAGACATCTTGGCATAACCCTTTATATAAACAATATCACAAAGCTTACGAGACTCAAGGAACCTTTGTTTTCTTGTTTGAGAGCCTTTACAATACTTAACACACTCCCTAACCTTAGACACAGCCTCATCTACATCCTTTAAACCCTCCTTCACAATCAAGTTGAGAATGTGAGCACAACAACAAACATGAAAGTAAGCACCATCACACAAAAGTTTCAATTGAACTTTCATCATATCAACACACACATCATTCGAAGAAGCATTATCCAATGTCAAGCTCATCACTTTCTTACCAAGACCCCAATCTTTCATCAACAATAACAACTTTTCAGGAAGGGAGACACCATTATGGGGTGGAGGCATAAAAGAGAAGTTCAAAATTCTCCTATGGAGAACCCAATTAGCATCAATATAATGGGAAGTCAAAGAGATGAAACCATCTATATTTAAAGATGTCCAACAATCAGAAGTAAAGGCAACTCTGCCAGGGAAAGACTCCAAGAACCATTTAAGTTTTTCTTTTTCACTAGTAAACAACTTAATGACATCACTTCTGGTCGTGTTCCTTGACACAAATTTGACATCAGGATTCAAATATGCCAACATATCCCTCACCCCATCATATTCAACAAATTAGAATGGAAATTCATGCTTGACAACACAAGAAGCTAATAAGTGACGAAAATCATTAGGGTCAAATCCAGGATGCCTACTTCCCAAAGAACCAGAACGACTCTCTAAGAGGAGTTGACCTATATCTCTAACATTCCTTCTTTTACAATTGCCCAAGTGCCTTTTTAAATTGCCAGTTCCATATCTGCTATCTCCAGCATAAGTTTGGCCACATTTTTTGCATTTACAAAATAAGTTACCCTCTTTATCAGGAGGAAGGAACTCATAATGTTCCCACACACTAGAAGTTACTTTCCTTTGGCGTTTTGGAGGCTTACCAACACCACTAGTAGTCGCTTGAGGCTTGTATGCCCCTATTCGAATTATGGTAAGCCTATTTGCTTCGTCACTATTAACTTTAGCCACGTCCTCACTATTTGAATCAACATCAATAGGCACTGAATCTTCATAATTTGATGCCATTCCTATCCACATTTTTAAAAAAAAGTCGCAATTAGCATGCACTCATCCACATTTCAAAATCACATATGACCTTGAAAAAGAGAAGCGGTAGAACATAGCAATTTGGCTTTTACAATACTCAACTGGACTTTCCATGAATTTATTTAGTGATATATTTAAATGGAACTTATGAATTACATGCCTTTTGTCAACCACAAGCACAACAGTGATCATAATCAATAGGAAATTTCTGGGGTTTTTTTCCCCTCAATGCAAATAAATACCACGGACATATTTCACTATCACTGATCATAATCAACAATACCCAGAAATTCACAACTTCAATTAGACACAAAATTGTCATTTAATCTGTTACTCTGAATCTAAGCCTCTTAATTCTTCATTCTTAACAAATAGCCTCCTCATCATTCTTATGTAATCTGTATGTCTGTTCTCTCAAAAGTCGTAATTCCACACCTCCTGAATAACTGCTATAGGGACACAAATTCTCTCTAAGGCAAAGAAATGCTAAAGCTAACATCCCTTCAACTGTTATGCTTGGAAGATAATGGATAAGCTGACTTGCAAAAGGACTTCTTTATTTCCTTCAAATGACAGAGAAAGCGGTCCTTTTTTGCTCCTGGTAAGACTTGACTGATTATAGTCTTTTTAACACTCTATTGTGGATATGTGGTTCCCTTCTTATTTATTTAGGCTATAGGAGAAAACTAAATCTGAAAGACAGACAGAACGCAAGAGATAGACAGAGCGAGAGAAAGACATATAGAACGCAAATCAAACACAATTGACAGACAGAACGCAAGAGAAAGACAGATAGAACGCAAGACATATTTAGATCTGCACAATTTCGACATATTCACAAATCGTAAACACACAATTTCGAAAAATCAAACACAACTTTAGACATTCCCACAACAAATAAAAGCTTCAGATCTGAACAATTTCGACAACGAAAGTGAGAGAGAGACTTACAGTTTGAGAGGCCAGAGAGTTTGAGAGGACCAAGAGGCAGAGAAGTCGAGAGACAGGCCACAGCAATCGCGAGTTAACTGTTTGAGAGGCCGGAGAGACAGATAGGAGGAGAGAGGGCTAAAGCGTCCGGCGAGTTTGAGAGGGCAGCAGACAGAGAGGTGAGAGCAGTGAGAGATTTGAGAGTGGAGAGAATGAGAGGTCAAGTGTGAGACTCTGAGAGATTGAGAGAGCTTAGAGCCTTCCGGAAGCTAGTGTTCAATGAGTAACTTCAAAAATCAAAACTAAAAAATTTTAAAATTTCAGTCCGCCCACACCTGCCCTTCACAATAAATGGGTTAAGCAGGTTAAACGAATTAAACGGGTTATAATTAAACGGGTTAAACAGGTTGACCTATTAACCTGTTTAATTAAACGGGTTAAATGAGTTTTTTTCCGTGTCGAAAATCTCAACCTGAACCTAACCCGTTTAATTAAATGGGTTAGTCGTGTCAAACCGTTTAATTAAACGGGTTGAAAATTTGTACCCAAACCCGCCTAATTTCGGGTTTGGTTCAGGTGGTAATCGTGTCGGGTCAGCTCTTGACAGTCCTACGTACAACCTCTGCAGTCGAGATTTTTCCGGCAAGTAATGCATCCTCGAGTATGGCAATGGATTCTAATTCCTTTGTTGTGACCTTTGCCTCTTCCATCTTGAATGCCCACAAAACTTGCACGCATCCAAATTTGTGTCCTCCTTATTAAATAGCATTCAACCTTTCCGGCAATAATCAATTTGGACCACATCGTTGCTGAGATCTTTAACAACCTTATTCGTTTGCCCAAAGTTGTATGGCACGCAGTTGTTAGGGGGACACATCTCTTTCATTGAACAATTTCATTGAAACAATTTTGAGGCATATTATGGTCAGATTTAATACTCAATAGTCTCACCGTCGCAGATAGCTCACTGTGGGTGGAGCAGCCATCATATAAGGGTTGTTGAGCAGCTTGAACCATATTATAAAATGGTTCTCGGCAAGTGCTTGCCCCCTTTTCCCTTAAATTTTGATTTGCTATTATAACATCATCAACCATGTCCTCCATCCGATCTACGTAGGATTCAGAGTAGTCATTATTAATATGACTTGAACTTCCAAGTTTGGAAATTTTACTATTTAAATATCCAGAATCATATTGCTGAGGTTCTGTTTCTCCATGACTTATCCAAAACCAATACCCTTGCACAAAACCGTTATACAGAAGGTGCATTTTGACCTCATCAGGTGTCAAGTACACCCTATTTCTGTATTTCATATAAGGACATCTATACTTTCCCCTATTCAGAAACTCTATCTGTCTACGTGCAAATTGATCGAATTCGTTTACTCCATCTAGAAATTCTTGCATATAACCACTATGATCAAGTAGTAATCTATTATACATCCACCTACGATGTGGAGGACCATTCATATTCTGCTCAAATAAAAATAACTACATAAGGTATTTGATAAGAATTAATTTTAATCAAAATTATAATAATTACATAAATTACGCAATTATATATTATGTATGTTTACTTTAAAATTTCCACATGCACCAAAAAAAAAGCTTATAAATTTCGACAAATATACTTACATTCTCACAAATATCACAAAACTAATAATTCATGCATAGTTGACGGCTTTATTCTACCAACATATCAAATTTCAACTTAAAATTACCAAATCTAAGTATACATTATATTGGGCGAAATCTTTAAAGAAATATGAGCTATAATTTCATACAAACATCAGATTTGAGCAAAAATATCAATTAAACCATTTCATTCCACCAACATGTCAAACTTTAACTTCAAACTACCAAACCTAAACCCTAAATCGCATTTATCCCAATCTTGAACCAAATTAAAGCAATAACCTCACACAAACACCACATTTAAACATAAATATGAACTAACTATGAAATTCTAACAATGTAATACAAAAATTTGTAGAAATTACACGTAGTTTAGTTGAGAAAAATACCTCAATTTTCTCTAAAAAACCGGTGGTAAGGGGGCGGGCGGCCGGCGGCGGGGGGACGGGGGACGGCCGGCGGTGGCTGGGCAGGGCAGGGGACGCGGCCGGTGGCTGGGCAGCAGGGCACAAAATCATCGGTAAAACTCTCTCTCTCTCTCTCTCTCTTTAAAGGTTTCCAAAATGAAACCAGAGAAATCTGGTTTCATTTTAAGGGGGTGGCGACGGAATGGAGACGGAAATTCCGTCGCCCAACCCTTTTTTTTTAAAAAGTTCGTTTTTTTTGGGCGACGGAAATTGCGTCGCCCAGTTTTTATTAAAAAAATTAATTATGGCGACGGATTAAAATTTCCGTCGCCATATCTGTTGCATAATCTGACTTTTTTGTAAAACTCTTTTTCATTCGCCATTTCCGTCACCAAATCTATCGTTAATTTTTTCCGTCGCTGAATTCTATCGTTAATATGAACTTTTTTGGTGGTGATATTAAACATTTTGATCGCATGGCCCAAATCAACATTATAATCACAAATCTTAGGATCATAAATGAGCGCATCTAGAGAATACTTGGGGGAAATACGGGGTTGTAAATATTTAGAGGAAACATGGGAATGACCAAGCGGATTGGGGAAAGCATAGCTAAAATAAAGGCTAAAAGACTCCTCATGCAAATACTCATAACGACACCCTTCTAAAGGAGTGTTAACCAGATTATGCACTACATCAAGATTATCTTCTGACGCACAACATGAATCACTCACATCAAACTTAGCAATCAACCTAAAAGGCTCAGCCGCCTTGAGCCTCGTGCACTGAGTTAAAAGAAAGGATGAATCGGGCTGAGCATAGCATGCATAGAAAGGACATGAAACAATATTATGGTCAGAAGAGCCACACAAGTCATACCAAAAAGGAACATAATACGATCTAACATAAAATGCACCAAGATCAGGAAAAGAATAACCAAAAACACAACTAGCCTTCTTAAACTCAAATGAATCCCAAGCAATCTACTCAAGCAAATACCATGCATCATCAACATCCTGACTATGAAAACCCCAATATTATAAAAGAGTTCGGATTTTACTATTCACACCCTTATTAACGATATCAAATATTTTCTATTTACCGACACAATAATCACATTGAGCAAGAAAAGCATGCAAATGCTTATAATACCTCCAAAATAATTCATGCTCAAATTGAAGAAAAGGGAAAATGACTATGATTTTTTTTTCCCTTTCAAAATTTTTTAATCCTTTTAATTTTTAAATTTCTTTTTGGGTTTTTTCAAAAAAAAAGCTTAGTATTAAAAAGGAATAAATTTTTTTAAAATGGGTTACTGAGGGACTTAGTTCTTGGTGATCCAACTAAGTATTGAAAAGCTAAAGTATACCCAAAGTTCTAGTCATCAACCCCTTTACAATGTAACACCGAAAGTGCAGACACGCATTAATGATAAAACGAACCCATAAGTGGACTATATTTCTTCATTTCCTTATGACAATGCACTAGAACATAAAGGTGGATGTAAGGATAAAATAGTACTATATATGAACCAAGTACAATTCTAATAATAATGTTACTTTTAGTAATAGCTATTTACAATAATGGAAATAATAATTATAATGATGACAGTGGTGATGATAATAATAATAATAACAACCATAATGATGATGATGATGATAACATTAATATTAATAACAATGTAGAAAACAATATTGATGCCTAAAATAACAATGTAACATTAATACCATCAATGATAACAATGACAATAATAAAAAGAGGACATAATTTTGACGGGAAACAAAATTGATTCGTGTACTTAAGTAGATAGTCATATGCACATTGATAATTAAGAAAAGTACCAAGGAAAACCATGAATTAGTTACTACGTCTTATGTAAGAGAAATTATTTGAAACTCTACCAGCGAACCACTTTAGTATGTTTGAAGCAGAAATGAGGCCATATATATCGTCGTCATGCCATAAACGAATAGGTATGTTTGTTGCATTTACTCATTAAAAAACTCACATGTTTCTCAAAATTATATAATTTCATGACATACTCATGCAATGAATTAGTTTGAGCAATATTTTGTAACATAATGAAGTGGCCCCATCAGGTGTCAACTATCAAGGCTTACACCCTTAAGTTCGACCATGTTACCTCAACTCAGGCTTCCAGATAAGCGTGGGTGGTGTATACCTATATCAATGATCGCCTCAGACATCAATAAGGATTCCACTTCCAGATAATAACTGGTAAGATAGTTTTGTTCATATTCTCTCCCTCTCTTGTTTTTAGAGCAAAATGGATTGAAATGCGGGAACCCAACTATATTGTTCTAAAAGTTTATTTTATAGTATGGGGATAAACGTATTTGGCTTTGGCCTGTTTCTCAAATATGTTTGTATTTTTTGGTTTAAGTAAGTAATCAATGAACAATCTTCTCCCTAACAAGCTCGAAGGAAGTGAGGCTCTATGTCTTTGCTATAAGATGCCATTAGATGCTCGCGTTGGATATTGGCATAACACGAACATTTGATAGAGCTCAATGGCTATGATGGGTAATATTTTGGATAAGAATATCTAACGTGGAGCATAAGGAAACATTTAATCTAGTTATATTCTAGTTATATTAAAGTTAAATTATAGTTCGAAGTCAACTTCAATGCATTCAACTTAATGGGATTTGTAAATGTGAAAATGCTATAGCTAAAGTCGTGTAACTATTATATAGCCTTATCCAATTTAGTACGACAATAATGCCTCCAGCCGTGGAGACTTCCTCTGCAACCATGATATTCCTATAAGTAGACTAAGCCCATTAAGTAACTAAGGATTAGAGGCATTACAGTTGTGGTATCAGAGCCAACTTTGAGGAACATTGTGAGCTAAAAAGTGCCTATGAGCTGTGTCGGACTTGTTAATTGAGATGTGGACAATGATTTCATGCATATGGTGAATAATGAGAATGTTTTAGTAAACATTTGTTTGGCCTTAGCCCTTAGTATTAAGGCCAATAATGCAGTTAGGTAACACCTTGGGAACTCCATTATTTGTAAAGTAGAGCAAGGAAGCATTCAGTTGACCTTCTGTTGACATACGTATCCCAAGAAAGTTTACCAAGCTCATAGCAATAAATATGAGGAATTTGCAGTTGCCCATTATTTTTTTAGGATGACTTTAATCTAAAGCTTTTATTAAGATAGACAAACATACTTAATGTTTGGGAATGGTGTTGTTGAAAACATGATGCAGCAATCCTATTTATAACTTCTTATGTGAATTATTACTCCTAACTTTTTAGACAAGAGAAATGTATTATGCTGCACTAGCCATGTGTTGAATGAATGTGAAATAGCCATTGCAATAGTGTATATGTTTGAGGGCATGTCTCATTGTCATAGATGATTCGCAATGATAATTTCTTATGATGCATTATATGACGTCTGCTCAATAGCTTATGGTATGCTACTTAGTATTAAAAGGATTATATGCGGCAAGATAATGTTGTCACACAAATAAAGTGTTGTTATTAGTTGGTTCCAAGATTATGTGAATTTAGGCCATCGTATTCTAGGAGTATACAAGCCATTGTACCTTAAAGCATGTTTTATAATTATAAAGGTAATGAAGAGCTGGAGAATACTTAGATGTAGGTTTTGCTTGATCTGGTTTTGGGTCATTGACTTAGGTTTTACAATTTAAAGCACCTTAATTGAGGTGAAATTAGGTATTAAAACTTAGCAAATATGCACAGAAAAACTTCTTTAGAGGTTTGAGATTGTGTAATATGGCTAAGCCTATATTGTTGACACTTATTATGAGGCTAAAACAAGCCCTAAGGGCATAAGGTGGATCTCCGTGCCAAGATATTCATAAGAGATTCTAAGGAAATGGTATTAATAATTCCTTATTTAGTTCTGGTGGATTAGGTGATGTGTATTATTGAATTGAGGTATACTCCTTAGTTTATGCAAAATATATTAGATGGAGGAAATTTTATTTTGCCGTATATAAGGTGATTCGATAAGTAGGCTCTTTGGGTTTGACAAGGATCAGACACAGAGGAACAAAAAACAGAGAAAGAAAGGGAGAGGGGAGAGAGAGGATAAACATATAAATGAAAAATCTATTCCATTTTTCATCTTAGCAAAAATAGAATGTTCTAAATTATCCGGATCATAGGAGCATAACGATGTTATATGTAGTGACAACCACGAGGAATAATTTGAGGAAAGTAAATGAAACAAGGAATAAAAAAGAGAAGAGAGAGATTTATAAAAAAAAAAAAAAACAATAGTAGTGGTTCATTTTGTGCATACACAATCAATGATTACTCAGGTGGAACCATGGGAAAAAAGGCTCGAGAATGTGTTATATATGTGAACAAATTCTGTAGTTTAGTATACCAAAAATTCTACGGGTCATAATTTGTCCTCCAACTAGTGACTGGGTGAGGCTCATGGATAAGATTTAGGGAATAATCTGTGGAAAAACAAGATATAGGTGCAATAGTTCTATAGGTTGAACTTAGGGCACTTAATGTTGAGGCATCACGACTAATGCTGGTAAGGAATTGAGAGTAATGACTTGAGTATATGTGGCATGGACTTTATAAGATTATTACTAGTGATTTATAAGGTTGAGATGTCAAATTCAAAAGGTATTACCGAGACACAACTTCAGGTAGAACAATAGAGGATAACAGGGTAATAAGAAATGGGAAGTGTCTGCGCAAAGGTTGAAAGCCGAGGCGACTCTCTCTTGAACATATCAAACCCATGTAATTTTAGGTGCATGAGTCCCTTCATTGATCTAAAAGAGTCTATAGTAACCTTTGGCAAACTAACATTAGACCTTCCTTTTAAGATACCAACACATAATTGTGTGCCCTTGTTGGGAACCATTAGTCCATTTGATTACAACCTAGAGCTAACCACACTGCTATTATGCAATAAAATGGTTTAATCCGTAGTTCCCTTTTAATCATATCAACTCCCCTTGCTTTATAAAATTGCTTGATCGCCTTAGCAATGCTTCATTTCATATCTTTTCATCATTGAATTACTGCAGGACATCAATTTTTATGGGGAATCTCTATCACCAAGTCGAGATATATCCCTCTTAATTTCATTAATTATTTTCGCTCAGCTTACTTCTTACAATCATCCTTTTTGGTAATAATATGACCTTCCTTGCTCAAAATTGATTACTTTTCTTGTGATTTTATTTTTGTCATGATTCTTGAATCCATCACATTTAAAAGGACACCCTCCTTACATATAAATGAATTGAAATTAACTTTGTTGATGAACAAAGTCTGTCCCTATTTGTAATGCTTAAAACTCTTTGCTAATAATGATTTTGTCTTAAACATTTGAGCACCACTCAAATCATCTATCTCTGCTATTGGTCTAGCTTTCAAAGTAATTTCAAATGGTCATGTTCCTGTGTAATTAATTATTGGAAGTATATGGCTCTTACTACCCTCCATTCTTGAACTATTTATGCTTACAATTATTTTCATTCTATATACTGCAAAACACTACTTTCTTCACCCATCATTTAGAAATTTACCACCTGTTCATTTCATTAAAATCTTATATGAACAATATTCTCATTATATTTAGTCATTAATTTACTTCTCACTTAGTCATCTTAATTTGTTTATTTGCATCGTCTCTTTGCTATTGCATCTCTTATTGGTCCTGAACATTTGCTTAAAAGATCCTAACTAAGATCTGAATCTTGCTAATTAGTTTGTCTTTGTATGAATGTTATTTCTTCGGGGATTTCTTGAATTTGTTTAATGTGCCTTACCTTTAAAATTTTCTTCCTTTCAATGTTACTTAATTTTCGCTTTTCATTCCAAACCCTTGGATTTTTGTGATTTCTCAATAGTGCTTGTACCTTTTTCCTAGCACGACCCACCATGCCCTTGAAACTTGATGCTAAATATTGAAACATTCCTAATCAACTTTAAATGCTTATCCACATTCTGATACTTTTGAATTTCATCATCTTCTTCTTCACGCCGCTGAAAGTGTATTTGCACATATGTCCTGCACACTATTTATTCATAATAATAAGCCTGTCCAGTTTATTTTTAATTAGAGATGTCATTCAACTATACTAGTATGGGTGAACGTTGACTGTTGTAATCCCATCATTCTCCTTGACTTTAAATTTCGCTCCTCAAAATGAGTTCAACTATTCTCTATTCATCTTATTGTTTTAATGGAACTTGCTTAATTTGAGAAACGGCATATTCCTACGAATTTATTTTATAATAAATCTAAGACTTCCTACACTCTACTTGTTCAAATCTATCTATCACACTTATCATATCAATCGTGGTAAGATGGTGACTTTGTTGAAACTCATTTCATACTATTTTATTTTTAATGCAACTGCTAAACCCAAACACAACTAAACCACCATTTTCTTTTGTAATGGTTTGAACTCTTTCCTTCAAAGCTCTCTTTCCTCATTATCTGTTGCCTTATGTTGGACATCATGATTATTCCATTTCTTATAATTTTAGAACAATATTTATGATTTTGACATTTAACCACACCCTGGGTGTGAAGGTTATAGGAGCAGTCAATCTCTTATTCCTTATAGGACTTAAGTAAACCCCAATCCATTTCCGTTTATGTGGTGGCCTAAACAGCTTGATTGAGTGATGAGAATTTTTTTAAAGTATTAAAGTAAGTGAGAAATCTTATCTTCCTCTTTTAGATATTCTAATATATGTTATTTGATAAATGACACAATTTGATCTATAATTCAATCTTCTAACTGTCCATTCTGGTTGAGATAGTGTCACTCACCTTTGTCATTGACATGGCTTAAGAGGTGTCAACTATCTACTGGTTTCACATGTAATCCATACGTACAAAACATGATTATTGTGACATCTATTTTATGAATTCTTGATACACTCACAGCTATTTTTATTCTAGCCATTCCATGATAACTTCCCTCCCCTTTATCAATCATTTCTAATTTTGTGGTTTATTTCCTTTTTTCGTAATGACTCACCTAGTTACCATTTTCATCATTCTTATCGTTAGACATGTTCATCGTTAACATCAAATTTAGACCTAGAGCAAAAACTTTGACTTGTCTAATGAAGGAAGGTTTTGTAAATGAGCAAGTTAGAGCCGCAAAGTGGAATTCAAAATATCTATTCAATGTTAGCCTAAAGGGAACTATAAACTCAAGTCACAGGATGACATCAAATGTTAAGACATAGCTAATAATTTGTTTTTCAGGGGGGCATGTAATACATTTAAGAACAAAAAATGAGGAGCTTTTTATAAGAACATAGTCTCAAATGATGCCTACTTGTATTGGTGTGAGTTAGATGAGGATTATAGGGTTAGAGTTAATCCTTACAACTACTAAGAAGGTAAGGAAGATTCAAAAACACGTTAAGACTACTTAGAGCTGGAAAAAAAGTTATGTAGATAAAGGAGATGAGACAAATAGAGTTTTAAGTGGGAGATAAGGTATTATTAAAAGTTCCTCTAGTTAAGGGACTAGGAGGTTTAATGTCAAAGGAAAACTAAGCCCTAGGTTGATGAGCCTTATGAAATCATTGAAAAGTTAAACCTAGTGGCTTATAGATTGGCTTTACTAGGAGAACATGGGCATATGCATAGTGTTTTTCATAATTCATAGCTCAAGAAGCATGTTACAAACCCAAATAATGCCATTTTGAATAAGCCTCTAGAGGTTACTGAGAACTTCGTTTATGAAGAGCATCCTATTTAAATATTGGATTAGAGTTAAATAGGTTTGTAGTAAGAGTATTGCTCTAGCCAAGGTTCTATAGGCACTTTATCTGAAGCCATATAGAGGGCAAAAGAGAATAGAAGAATTAAGTACCCACACATCTTTGAGTTAAATCTAAGACTCCTTTCAAATTTGCAAGTTTTGAGGATGAAACAAACTTTAAGGGGGGAAGGAACAATAGCCAGAACCTAAATCATACTAATTACTTCGGTTAATCTTTATTTAAATTAATTAAGTTGATGCGCTTCAATTTAGCATTTGATATATTTATGAAATTACAGGTTGAAATGATGAACAACAATAACAACAAATCTCGGTGTGGGTCCTAAATTCGCAGAGATTAGGTAGATCCGAATATAGGTAACTTTATCCCTATGCACATGACTGCATACAAAAGAGACAGTTTTCAATAGACACATATAAAATGTTCTCAAAAGATATTTAGATGTTAAAAGTCAATTAGTAAAATAATTTAGCAAACATAAGACATAAATACTTAAAATAACCTAAGTTAACATGAATAATCGATGAGGGGTAAGATTTTTGCATACCTTGAATAGCAAGCAATGACACACTACTAATCTGGCCAATACGAGTCTACAATCAAAAAATCGGAGGTGGGGGGACCATAGTTGCAAGAGGATACGACTGAAGCAAACAGGGGTGTGATAATAACACTCTTGCTAAGATCAATATACTATCCTACACGATTGTATCGAACACAGGAAAGAATAGTAGCTAGTACAACATAACAACAATCAACTAAAACAAGAGCTAAAAAAAGGACTTGAAGCACACTACCTATGATTTGGAATTTAATCCTAGATCTCCACAAACTTGTATCCTGATCCATGTCCTTTGTTAGACCTATCAACTTCAAATCATTTCTAATCACCTTGCTCTAACTTTTCTTTGGTCGTCATCTAGTCTCCCTCATCTTATCTATGATTTGGAGCATCCCAAAAGGCCTAATCGTCTTGCAGCTCCTCACTAGCCCATTCTCACTCCTCTTAACATGGCCATACCATCTTAGTCTAGTCTCCCTCATCTCATCTTCTATGGGTACAACTCCTACTTTCTCTCTAATCATTTCATTCCTAATTATGTCCAATCTCGTATATCCACACATCTATCAAATCATTCTCATCTATGCTACCATCAACCTCTGGACTTGAGGCTTCCAAATTGGCCTACACTCTAAACCATATAAGAAAGTTGGCATGACTATTATATAGTAGACCATCCCTTTCAATTATTGAATGAAATAAAATTTTCTTCCAAATATTGAACGAAATAAAAACAAATGCAATGTATATGTTGATTATAATGGGCAACATTTATAGTTTTGTTCCAAATATTGAAATACTAATGATGGCCCAAATGTTTAGCTCAAAAATTTGTTGGTAAAAAAGGGGAGTTGTTTTACTACAGAGAAAAAAAGAAATGAAAATAATGAATAAGAAATATATAGATTTAAGGTAAATACGATCAAATCAAAACAAATAAAGCTAAGCTACTGCACTCTATTTCACGCATGCTACCACTTCCCCCCTTTTTCTTCCTCTTCCCCCTACTCCCAGACCTATAACGCCTCTTTGCCCCACAACTTCGGCATCTGCAAGCCTGTGATAGGATGCCAACTAGCACCACCAGTGCCTGTGGCCACTTCCACCCCCACCCCTTTCCCCTTCTATGCCTCCTTGCCTTGCTATGCCCTGTGTTGGGAAGGTAAATCCTATCCCCTATTTTTTTCGATTTCATCATTTAAGTTCTTATTGTAGTTGATAAAGATGCTTTTTAATCTAGTTAACTGATAATTTATGTAAATTTATAGTTTATTATTGTAATTTTTCGGATTCAAAGTAAGGGAGTGAGTGGGCGTTTATAGCAGAAATGGGGTTTAGGTTGTAGTTTGTAATGTTATGCCATTTTTTATTATTCTTGAATGAGAATTTAGAGGCTTTGGTGTGTGGGGGTGGATGGATTTATGTGGAATAGGTAAGATGGAGTTGAGGTTGAATACAGAGGGAGGGAAATATTAACTTTGGGTCTTTTGAAATGCATTAGTCTAATGTGATTTTTGGAGTTTAATTGAAGTGGAGTGAAAAGTGATTGTTGTGTAAAAAATTAACTAGCTTAATAATGTAAGAGCAATAATGAGATTAATGTGTTAGCCTAATCAAAGTAGTAATGTTGTATTTCAATTAGTATTGGAAGTGACTCAAAGTGTGAATGTTACCTAAAAGGTAACTAGAAAAGGGTGAGTTATAAATGGGTTAATAAGGGACTTAATTCTTTGGAAAGCTAAAATATACCAAAAGTTCTAGTCACTAAGCCCTTTTCAATATAACTCCAAAAGCATAACACGCCTTGGCGATAAAACCAACCCATAAGTGGACTTTCCATGACTGTTTCATACATGACAACTCACTGGAACTTAAAAGGTGGATGTAAGGATAAAATAGTACTATCAATAAACGAGGATAATTCTAGTAGGAATGTTACTTCTGATAATAGCTATAACAACAATGAAAATAATAATGATGATGATGATGATGATGATGATGATGATGATGATGATAGTGATAATAGCTGTAACAACAATGAAAATAATAATAATGATGATGATGCTTATGATAACAGGAATACTAGTAGTAATAGTAAGCAGAATAATGATGATGATAATAGCATTAATATTAATAACAGTAACGAAAAAAATAGTGATTCCTATAATAACAATGATCACGTTAATACCATTAATGATAATAATGTTAATATTAAAAATAGGATATAATTTTGATGGAGAACAGAATCGATTTGTATGCTTAAACAAATAGTCGTGAGTACCTCGATAATTAAGAAACGTACCAAGGAAAACCGTGAATCACTTATTAAGGTCATAATTAATGAATATTATTTGAAACTCTACTAAACAAACGTATGTATTTTGGACTAGAAATGAGGCTAATTCTGCTATTGTTAAGCAATGAACAAATACTTTATAAAAGGGCAGAGATTTTATAAATTTTATGTACATTTAACTTGCAGTCTTCGAAAATTCACATGTTTCTCAAAATTATAGAATCTCATGCAATACTCATGTGATGAATTAGTAAACACAATATTTTGTCGCATAATTAAGTGGACCCATTAGTCATTAAGCATTAGGGCTCATGCCCTTCAGTTTACATTTGTAGCCTTAGGTCAAGCTTCCCAATTAGCTTGGGATGTGTATACCTATCTCAATGATGACCTTAAATATCAATAGGGTTTCTAAACTACGTATATCTACAATGGCATTTTTAAAACATAATTGGATCCTAGTCTATCTTTTTTCTTTTGTGCATAATATTATCTAGTAAGATTGCATTAAAATTCCAGGTAGGTTCATTACCTGTATCTTTAGAAATCAAAACGTATTTATCAAATTTATAATGTTTTGGTAAGTACATCAATGAATCAATTTGATCAGTAATTTCTCACATAACTAGTGACCCTATCAACTATCAGCTTTAGGGCATTCACTGTTCAGTTCCCCGTGCGGCCTCAGACCAGATCCCCCAATTGGGTTGATACGTGTACACCTATCTACAAATCGTATCAGTTCTTAGGGTTTCACTACCAGATAATAACTAATAATACAGTTTTACATTCATCTCATTTCCTGATTTAAATTAAAATCAATTGCAAAGTGGGCCCAATCAATGTTTCAATGATCATTTAACGATACAGAAATGCATGTACTAAGCTTTGGCTCAGGGTGTCAAAATATTTGTCATGCTTTGTTTTAGGCAAGCGCTTAGTGAACCGCCACATGCTAGCAAACCTGCTGAGGATGATAAGTGAGCAAAGGACCCTGATGGGATTAGTAATGGTGTACTACACTTATATTTTTGGAGATATATTTTGAGTTATCTAGTGGCTGGAACTATAACGATAATGGTGATTTCCTTACTATGATATATAAACTCTGTGTTTGTTATCATCTATACATGTATAAGTTTGGATGGTGTTGAATGTTATGGGCTTGAATTATGCTCAACTATAACATCTCTAGTATAATTGCTTCAAGCCTTATCCTTTTTGGGACAATGATAACATCCCGATCATTGGGATTATTACTACTAATCAGGAGAATTATTTAAGAAACTGCAAATAATGAAGCATGTTCATTTTAGGGTGTTACATTTACATTCAACCAAATAGTACCTATGTTCATTAGACATGCTTTTGTTTTGGTCAGTTGCATGTATGCATTGTTTAGATTGTTTTTGACTTTCTTATTACCCAAAGGTGTTGCATTTAAAGTTTGGTGTTCAATCATGATTGAAAAGTGGTCGTCTCACCATCTACCATGACAAGGAGAGACCAGAGTGAGTGGCGCAAAGGTTGACGGTGCCTTCAAAGAATTCATTATGTAGTGTTCATAATAATAATATTATTATTTTGCTAGTATTATTCTTGTTAGTAGTAACATTATTATTTTTGTTATTAGTACTAATAATAATAACTGAGATGTTGTTATTATTCTTCTTCTTCTTCTTCTTCTTCTCCAAAATAAATTTTTCTAACGCTTTTAATAATAATGACATTATTATTTTAAATTTGCTTTCTAATAATACTGTTATTATTTTAAATCTTAGTAATAGCTTATTTTATGTATTATTGTTATTGTTATTATTATTATTACTACTACTACTACTACTACTTCTTCTTATTGTAATTGTTATTATCCTTGTTATTTTATGTATTATTACTGTTATTGTTATTATTATTATTGTTATTATTATTATAATTATTATTATTATTTTTTTGTTGTTGTTGTTATTGATGTTCTTGTTTTTCTTGGTCCCGTTCTTGTTGTTGTTTTTGCTTTTGTTGTGGTTGTTGTTGTTGTTATTTAATATATTTGGTATTCTTGTTGTTACTATTTTTATTATTACAATAATAATATTTACTTGATTACTTATATGATAAATATTGATGTTATTACTATCATAATACTATCAATAATTTTCTTTTTGTTGTTAATATATTAACAACAACAACAACAACAACAACAACAACAATAACAATAATAATAATAATAACTGTCATTATCATTAGGGGTGGCAAAATTTGAGAATTCGGACAATGGCAACAAATTTATTTTGGTTTTATTAAACTTTTACAGGTTTGCCCTTCTATTGTTCTGCAACTTTCTTTAAAGCGTTAGTTTTAGTTATTCTTCTTCATCGGTATCGTATGTTATTTGCGACTAATTAATGTTCATATTCGGTTGCATCCAAACCGTATATTCAAAGGTTACTTCTAACAGTGAAATATTATCTTTTAATAAATTTATAATTTTAGGATGAACTCATTCGGGTACAGTTGATAAATAGTTTGATATATTTTTATAGTGGTTTAATAAGTTTTGTCTAATACTTCTAGGAGTTAAATCAAAAGATTTTAGATAGTCCCTTGCTCCTTCTTGCGTATGGTATTATAGTTCTGGTAGATTAAATGTTTGTCCTGCTATATAGTTACCCTTCCTGTCTACTTTAGAGTTAGATTGTAATTTATTTTTAAACAAGTTCATTCTTTAAGTTCAAAAATCTATTTTGGAGGTAGGGCTGTAATACCATTTTTAAGGGGGTCGAGTGGTTTTTACGAAAAAAGCAGTAAAACTATTTGTTGAATTAATTAGGTGATTCACACAAAGAGATCTATTAAATTTTAACAATGGTACTCGGATACTAAATTATCCACTGATACTTTAAACTTAATATCATATAATTCTATTAAAACAAAATTGAATCAAAGAAATTTTACCTCTAAGAGTTGGTTCTGTCTTACTCCTTCGCGCTCATCTTATTCCACCCTGACGCGAGACTTACCTACTCGTTCAGACCTTCTTCTTCTCCTTGATAGTATCCTTTCTTTGATCAAAGTTATAGTAACAGAATTATAGACACAAAGTTTTTGAGAAAAGACTTCTCTTTTATTTCATGGATAATTGTTCTCTTTTCCCTAAAGGGAGGAAATTAGAACATTTTAAGAGAGATATCTTACAGAGAAAATTTTTTCTTACAAATGCCGATCTAAATGCCGATCTAAATGCCAATCTAAATGCTAATGATCCTACTGAAATCAGCTAATTTATTTATAGGGGAAGTGGGTGCGCTATGACATATGTGCTTACATCATGGGAAATCTCAAACGATAGGATTGTCAGCTAAGAGATAAGGTTTACAGATAAAGTTTTCACTGTTCTTGATAAGGTCACTGAATGTTCATTGTCTTCTTGTATCGGCAGGGATAAGAGTTGATAAAGTTGTGACCCCTTGTGTCTTACATGATGACTAGGTGAGAATCTGCTTTTGTGCCTTGTCTTGTTCCGCTTTATAAAGTTCAGCAAATTTTGTGCGTACAGCTGGACTGCTTAGAAATTTCTTGGGCTCCAGTGCATAGCTAAAGTCAAAAAATTGTTCATCGATTGAGATGTTTTCAGCTTCTTCGGTAGTGACTAGAATTAGATTTTTGCCAGAGTAAAGAGTTCTGGCTCCTTTGTTCATTAGTCGTTCGCTCTGGCATTTGATGGCAAGAGCACCTGTTGATTGTTTATAGCTGATCCATACTTTGTCAAAATGAGGAGTTTTGTAGTGTTTGTTTTTCTCTACTGCAATGATGGGGAGTTTTGTAGTTGTTTCAGGTTTTGTAACATGGGTTATTTCAACTAAATGAATGGAAGGGTAAATAGTATCTTCATCCTTTTCAGGAGAGATGGTAAAAATACGAAGACAAATATATTCTTGTTGACTGAATTGCTTAATAGCATATTTAAAATTGGCTGGGAAATATTGTAGTTCAATAAGACTGAGGCTTGGGTACAGATAATTTAAATATCCATGCCTAAAGAGTTCAAAAACGATATCAGGGTTGGCTTTGATGAAAGCAAGGATTCTGGGAAAAAGTGAGTCCCTTGGATTGTAGTAGAGTTCAGGTAAACTAGAGATTTTCTGGTAAGCAAGCACAGTTGCTTCATAATAGTTCTTGTAAAAAGAGTCCGATAGATCAAGAGTTCGAATGCCAGTATTTTGAATAACTGGTCTTGAAGCTAATAGCTTAGCTTTTAGTTGTTGCTTCTCTTTCTCTTCTTCAGAGAGGGGGTTTGAAGCGTTTTTCTGATTTGATCGAAATGAGAGTTCAGAGAGTTTAAATTAGACTTTTGTCAAATCCATCTTTGAAGAGTTCAATTTGAGCTGTTTAATAGTTCGATGGAAATATGTTCTTAGTTCTCGAGCTTTTCCAAGATTAGCTCTGAGGTCTACAACAATTTCCTCAATGACTTCAATTTTCTCACTGATAACTTCACAGTATTCATTAACATTGATAAGAATGTCTTCAAAGTTCTAGATTAGCTGGGTGCTGTTTACTTGTTCCATTGGAGCTTTGCCTTTGTCCATTGAACTCATGTTCTCTTGTTAAATAATCTGCAATAAAGTTATTTTTACCAGCAACATGCTCGTACATAGCATTAAATTGAGATAAAAAGAGTTCCCATCGATGTAATTTTCTCATATGAGGTCCATTGTCTAAAGCTTGTTTCACAAAAGTAGTGGCTGCTTGATTATCTGTTAAGACTTTAAATGGCTTAGGTAACAAAAAGAGTCTCCATTTAGTGATTCCTCTAATAATTGCTAATAGTTCCTTTTCCATGGTATTATAATTTTCTTCACGCTCAGAAAAAGTTCCACTATGATAACCACAAATTTCATTTAAGTCAGTCTTCAAAACTGCTTGAAAGTAATTGTTCTGCCTGCCTTTCCATTCCCTTTTGGGTCCTTTATATACAAGTGCACAAAAGTGATGAAAGGCTAAGATCTAGGCTATAAAATAGGAAGCTATCCTAGGATATAATTTGCATACTAAATATAAAAGATATACAATGATTTATTTACATAGTCTAACACACCCCTGCAGTTGAAGCGGCAGGTTATTGTACGCTGAGACTGTCCCTGAATCCATCGAAGAGTATGTGTGGAAGCCCTTTAGTGAAGATATCAGCAATTTGATACTTGGACGGGACCTGAAGAACTCTCACTTGACTGCGTGCAACTTTTTCGTGTACAAAATGTATGTCCATCTTAATGTGTTTAGTGCGCTGATGTTGTACGGCGTTACCGGAGAGATATATGGCACTGACATTATCACAGTAGACTAATGTAGCCTTGTGGAGTGGACAATGTAGCTCCAAGAGAAGGTTTCGAATCCAACACAACTTCAAAACAACATTAGCGACTCCTCGATACTCAGCTTCAGCACTGGATCGACATAAGGTAGGTTGTCGCTTAGAAGACCAAGAGATCAGATTGGCTCCAAAAAACACACAATGACCCGAGGTAGATCGTCTTGTATCCGGGCATCCACCCCAATCCGCATCAGTATAAGAGACGAGATCAGTAACTGCAGACTTGTACAGATGTAAGCCGTAATCAAATGTACCTTGAATGTATCGGAGAATGCGTTTCAAAGCAGTCATGTGGTTATTCTTCGGATTGTGCATGTGTAAGCAAACTTGTTGCATAGCATAGGATATATCCGGTCTTGTAAAAGTGAGGTACTGCAATGCTCCAACTAGTCTGCGATAAAGTGTAGGATCTTGACAACGAGAATCTAATGATGCACTCAACTTACTCTTCGTATCAACCGGTGTGGGGGCAGATTTATAAGATGTCATGCCGGCTAGGTCAATAATCTCTTCTGCATATTTCTTTTGAGAAAGAAATAACCCGCCTTTATGCTGAGTGATGGCAATGCCGAGGAAATAGCTCAACGGGCCCAAATCTTTCATAGCAAATTCAGAAGCAAGAAATGACATGATGGATGTACGAAGAGCGTCAGACGAGGCAGTGAGAATTATGTCATCAACATAAAGAAGAATTATGCCGTGTTATTTCCATGCTAATGAATGAACAAAGAATTATCAGATTTGCTATGAGTGAGGCCAATAGTGGATACAAAATCAGCAAACCGTTGATACCAAGCATGAGGGGCTTGCTTAAGGCCATATAGGGATTTCTTCAACAAGCATAAATAATCTAGATGGGCCGGATCTCGGAATCCCAAAGGTTGATACATGTAAACTGTTTCATGGAGCTGGCTATGCAAAAAAGCATTTTTAACATCCAATTAATGAATAGACCAAGATTTGGACAGAGCAATGCTGAGGATAATCCGAATGGTAGTAGGCTTCACCACTGGGCTGAACGTTTCATTACAATCCATGCCAATCTGTTGAGAACTGCCATCACCCACAAGGCAGGCTTTGTGCCGCTCAAAAGAACCATCAGATCTCATATTATGACGAAAAATCCACATAGAACGAATAATATTCACATTAGGAGGACGGGGCACCAACTCCCACATCTTAGTTTCAATAAGAGCATTATATTCATCGACCATGGTAGCTTTTCAATTCGGGTCGGATAGGGCAGCCTTAGGGTTATGAGGTAGAGGGAAGGTGTGACCGAGATGGATAAGTTGAGGGGACGTTTGGGCTTAAATATCCCTTGCATGCTACGAGTGACCATGGTCCGAGTGGTGGAGGGGCCAGGTTGGTGGTGATGTGAGTCTGATGTGGATTGGTGGGGGGGCGGTGAGGGACGGCTAGGCAATAGGGAATTGGGAGGTAAGGGCTGGGAAATGGGCAAGCTAGGCTGTGGGGAAGTGGCGGAGTCAGCACTGGACTGGGCCAGTAAGGGTGAGGAGATAGCGGAAGGGGAATGTTACATAGGTGAAGGCGTTGCTTACTGGTGGATTGTACTTTGTGGTTGAAGAAATTAATTGTGAAATAATGGGTGCAAGCCATCAGTGACAAAATCATATGTGTGAGCACTAGGAGCATGGTTGTTGGCAAAAGGGAAATGGGACTCATCAAAAACAACATACCGAGAAATAATTATCTTTTTACTAGACGAATCATAACATTTATATCCCCGATGATTCGGTGGGTATCCGAAGAAGACACAAGGAGTAGAGCGGGATTGAAGTTTATTTATGACATGAGAAGGAGAAAGAGGGTAGCATAAGCACCCAAAAACCTGTAGATGTGTGTACGAGGGATCCCGATGGTATAGAATTTGAGTTAGGGAATAATAAGAAAGTAATTTGCTAGAGAGTATGTTTAGCAGATAAGTTGCCATTTGCAAGGCATGATGCCAAAAAGATGGGGGTAGAGAAGCATAAGCAAGAAGAGTTCATATCAAGTTATTTATGATTCGAATTTTTCTTTCGGTCTTCCTATTTTGAGGAGAAGTATAGGGGTAGGAGAAACGGAAAACCATACCATTGTTGTGACAGAATAATTTAAATGAGTCATTATCGAATTCTCGCCCATTATCACATTGAAAACACTTGATATTCTTCTCAAATTGAGTTTGAATGAAGGCATTAAAAGATAAAAATATGGAAAAGAGTTGGGATTTCTGCCCAATCGGAAAAGTCCATAGGAAGTTTGAGTAATCATCCAAAAACAGAATGTAATATTTATGACCAGCAGAACTCAGAATAGGTGATGTCCACAAATCACTATGAATTATGTCAAATGGCATTAATGTGGTAGACAAAGAAGCAGAAAATGGCAACTTAACTTGTTTCCCAAAAAACAAGAGGGACAAATTGAAGAAGGGGAGGTTTATTGCAATTAATAACACCATTATTCCTCAGAGAGTGTAAAACAGTTGCGCTCGAGTGTCCCAAGTGATTATGCCATAAATCAGGAGAAAGAGCGACAAAGGTTGATGGAGGGAGAGCTTGAGTGAATGCAGTTGTAGGGATAGGATAGAGGTCCCCGGCGCTGTCACATCTCATTATTGGCATTGCCGTCTGAATATCCTTTACAGAAAAACCAAAAAGATCAAATTCAACAGAAACATGATTATCAGTTTTGAAACGACGTACAGATATTAAGTTCTTAATAAGTTTAGGAGCATGAAGAACATTATTTAAGGTTAAAGGTGGATAGGGGGCGGAAGGTGTGCTTGTCCAAGACCTCGAATTGGAATTTCATGTCCGCTGCCAACAATGACATTTCTATTATTGCTCATATTAAAATAAGATGTAAGATTACCTGGAGATGCAATCATATGTGAGGTTGCACCGATATCCATATACCAATTGTCATTGGGGGCATTAAAGGTCATAGTGTGCATTGCCGCCTCAATATCCATGGGTTCATAGCAGGAAGGGGGGGTCGTATGAGCGACATGTGCTTGTTGAGGATGACTACCGAGAATGCCAGGCTGACGAACAGGAGGTCGGACCCAAGAGGAAGTGGGGCAAGGGCAAGGAGGGGCTGTCCATGTTCTCCAGCTAGCCCATGGTAGATATGCGGCCCATGGTGGCTGCTGGGACCATCCATGCTGCTGCTAATTCTGAGCAGAGGTGCTGTCGCCACGAAAGTTTCTTCCACCCCTTTGATGATTGCCACCACGTCCTCGGCTCCGTCCACCATTATATTGGCCTCTGTGATTGTTGCAGGGTGGACCCTTTTTCTGACCATGGCTGGTGCAATATGATGGGAGGTCGGAATTAGAGTTTGAGGACCTTGAGTCACTGCTGGAGTTGGTGATGAGGAGGGCAGTTCCAGTAGTGCCAGTAACGCCGGCGGCAGTGGTGGCTTATTTAGCCTTGCGGGTTTCTTCGAGTATTAGCCTCGAGCGGACCTCATAGAAGGAAGGCAATGGGTTACTTGATTGAAGTATAGCAGCAACACCATCATAGTTCTCATTCAAACCTGCAATTAATAGTAGAACTAATCGTTGATTTGAAACCGGGGCACCAACATTAGCAAGTTGATCAGCAAGCATTTTTAGTTCTTGACAGAAGGTCGAGATATTGGAAAAATCATTCAACTGAACCTGACTGAACTGATTTTCTAGATAGAGAGTGCGAGCATTCTTGTTATCCTAGAAAATACTTGCGAGTCTTTCCCATGCTTGTTGTGCAGTAGCATCGGTTTCAATGATGGTGTGCAAGAGATCACTTGAGATCGTGCCATAAATCCATTGGAGGACGACAGCATCGAGACGTGACCAGAGTTCCTTGTCAACGCTAGTAGCTTCATCTGCTTGATGGGTTTGCTCCTGGTTTTTGGCAGATGTCATCGGTTTAGGAAGAATGTAATCAATGACTTTGCACACGCGACAATGGATTTTGAATAATTCTGCCCATGATGAGTACTGGACCTTTTCCATTTTCAGAGTGATAGGAATAAAGTTCTTTATGTTGTTAACTGTGAGGGCAGGATGGAAAGATGGTGTAGCCATTGAAGCAGAAGAAGAGGAGGAGAATGAGGTGAAAGAAATGGGCAGATTAGAGAGAGGCATGGTTAGGAAAGAAAAGGAACTCTGATACCATGAAAGTAATTGTTTTGCCTGCCTTTCCATTCCCTTTTGGGTCCTTTATATACAAGTGCATAGGAGTGATGAAAGGCTAAGATCTAGGCTATAAAATAGGAAGCTATCCTAGGATATAATTTGCATACTAAATATAAAAGATATACAATGATTTATATACATAGTCTAACACTGCTGCCCATGTTTTGTCAGATGCGTCTGTTTGAAGAATTAAGTTGTCTTCAGGTTCAGGGAGTCTAAGATTGGGAAGTTGTTAACATTCTTTTTTTAATTTTTTCACAATTTCTGTATGTTTTTCTATCCAACCAAGAGTATTGTTTTTTTTTAGTAAGCTTTGCAAATCTTTTTTCTTCTTTGCTAAGTCTGGTATATAAGAACTAGCATAGTTTAATAATCCTAAGAAACCTTGAATTTGTTTCTTTGTTCGTAACTGGTCTAGATATTCCATGATTTTTCTAGAGATATGAGGTTGTAAGCTGATTCCGTTTGTACCAACTTCAAATCCTAAGAATTCAATTTTCTCTTTTTCAATTACAGCTTTTTTTCTCACTTAGGCAAATACCTTCTTTAATAGCTGTTTCCAGAAATGTGTTGAGATGTACTCAATGCTCTTTAAGAGTGTCTAAACTTATTAAAATATCATCCACATAAACAACAAGAAAATTGTTAAGATGTTTAAATGCATCGTCCATTCTTCGTTGAAAAATCCTTGGTGCATTTTTTAGTCCAAACGGCATAACAATCCATTCATAAAATCCTTGAGGTGCACTAAAACCTGTATATTTAATAATTGTTTCTTCCATTTTAATCTGCCAAAAGCCAGATTTGCAATCAAATTTAGAGAAGAATTTTCTATTTTTTACAAGGTTAATTAAGACTTCTTTGTTGGGTAGAAAATAATTATCTGTTTTTGTAAACTGATTTAATTTTTTATAGTTAATAACCATTCTAGTTTTTCCTCTTCTTCTTTCTGCTTCGTTAACTACCCTAAAGGCTAGGGAAGAGTATGCTCGGTTGGATGGTCTAATAAGTCCTTTTTTAAGTAGTTCTTTTATTTGTATTGAAAATTCCTTGATATCATCTTCCGAGTATAGCATTGGTTTTTCTTTGATATAAATTTATTGTGTTAGTTTTATTTTAGCTCGAGGTTGTTCAGGTTTTCAAAATTGTAAAGGATTTTCAGAACAGATTTGTTTGAGTTTTGCTAAAAGATCATCTTTCTTGATTATGTGAACTGAAAAAATAAGTTTTTGTGCTTGTATCTGAAGTGCTATATGTTCATAACCCTCTCCACTACGTTTCGCTCGCACTCTCTAAGGTTGTTTTAGAGTTGGTATTTTTAAGGTGTGACCACATTTTGTAGTTAAATAGATAGTATATGGAGTCTGTGTAAATTTTGTAAATTGTTTTAGGAAATCATTTCCTAGTAAGATATCATAACCAGAGTTCTACTGTAATACTGTGGGTATTGTAAGGATTTTATTACCTAAAATAATGGAAACATTGTTCTGAACCAAATCTAAATAGGTACAAATAGGATGAATACCTTTGATTCTAATTTTACCGTCATTTGGGATTTTATCCCATTTAGGAAGTAAAAGGTCCTGAAAGAAAGTGACTTCAGATCCGGTGTCAATCAAAGCAATAGTAGTAATATCTAATTCTTTGATGGTTACATCTATATATGTAAGAATAGGTATTTCAAGTTGCTTCCTAAGCGTTCAAGAGTTATATGAGTAGGACCAATCTCATAGTTGGTATATTGGTCAAGGGAATTCATTCCTAAGAGTATATGATAAAATTTATTTTTAATAGAATGATCAATATAGCAATCAAATTCTAATAGAGTAGAATTAGGAGTTTTCATCATTATCCTAAAGATTTGATTTAGAGTTGCCTTCTGACCATTGTAGGTAACAAAGTTATATTCTGATGCTGTTAAGATTGCTATGGGTAAAGGTATACAGTGGCTTTGTGATGTTCCTGTATCTATAAGGATTTTGTTAGAGATCCATGTTTGTCCATTAAAATAGTCTAACTTTACTTTGTAGGTGCTAGTTCGTTTAGTTGTTAATAATGGAAGTGTAAACCTAGGTATAGTTGCTATACTATAACTTTGTGTTAAAATAGGATGATTGGCTACTCTTATTCCTTTTTTCAGTATAAGAAAGTCTAGGTGCTTGATAGCTAGTTGATGCTTCACCTTCTTCAACTAACTGAAAATCTATTAATTCAGGAATTTTGGCTTCTTGCATAGGAGGAGAGATAATAGTGCTGATAGTTGAAAAGATTGGATCGACAGTTATTTTTCCTGTTTGTTTTACATCTTTTATTGGAAAGTTAGTATTTGAAAAAATGTATAAGTCTCTGTAATAAAAGGATAATGCATCATTCCCTGGTTGTAATCCAATGTCTGTTAGAAGTTTAAATTGCAAATTTAATATGTCTTTTATATTTTTACTTTGAAGAGTAACAGAATAATTCGAATAATATTCAAAGATTAATTTTTTGTAAATTCGATTACCTTGTAATGTTCTTAGATGACTGTTCTGTATATTTCGAAATCTTTGATCATGTAATGATAAAATTATAGGTGAGTTAATACCTTCTTTAAAGCACTCATTTACTGCAATTTGTATTCCTTATAAATGAACATACTTAATTAGTTTTCTATCTTTAGTGGGAATTTCTGCTAAGAATTTATCAATTATTTCTTGAGTCATTAATCTTAATAGGATATTTCTCTGTAAATGTTGAATTTTAACTGGTTATTCTGTAGTATAGAGTTTAAAATATCTTATTAATTTTCGAGTTAGAAGATCATCTAGTTTTTTCATAAAATTTCGAGGATCTTTTAGAGATAAATCAGTTGCTATAATTTTCTCATAAAGTTTTCGGTTGAAAGTTATTATTCCAGTATAATTTTCATTCGTTTCTTGTTCTTGTTGTTGAATAATTTCCGTTTCTTTAGTATTCATCTTCTGTATCTGAAGAACTTTCTGTTTCTGATGTATTTGTTTTAGTTTCTGAGCTACTAGATTCATAACAACTCGAAATTGATTCATGTATATTACTGGTTATTGGATACAGTTCATCTTGAATTTCTTCAAACTCTTCTGAAAAGAGTTTTGCTATATTTGCTTTTCTTTTGTTACAGTCAATAGATTTATGTCCTATTTCTCCATAACTCCAACATTGACAAGCAGTAGGTTTTTTATTTCTATTATAATATCTATTCTGAGGGTTAAAGTTCTCTTGAGTTAAATTTTCGTGTCGAAAATGTTTACTACTTTTTTGTGGTTTATTTACTGATTTCTCCGTTTTTGCTTTTTCAGTCTTTGTTCTTTTGTTTGAAAATTTCTTCTTTTAAGAGAATTTTTTCTTTGGAGGTTTTCTAGGGGTAGATTTCTTGGTATTCTGTTTTGGAGTTCTTTTTCTTTTAGGTCTAAAATTTAGATAATTTTCATAGCCATATTGTCCTGGTTCTTTTACATCTTCACAGCAAAGAGTTACTTCTTTAATATATCTTCTTCTACTTTCTCATAAACAAAGTTCTATCATTTCTTTATTTATTAGAGTCTGAACTGCAGCTACTGATCTAAAAATAGATGGATGTTTTGCATACACTTCAAACTTATCTGAAAAGTATTTATTCCATGGATGAGGAAATTTATTTAATAAAAGTTGGATATAAGGCTCTTGATTTTCTGTAGAATCATAAAGCTCATAGTAATATTTTTCAAACTCACAAAAGAAACTCTTATAGTTGCATAAGTTACAGGTTCTTAAATTGGTTAGTTTGTATAAAGCTTCTTTTTTCCCTTCTAGTCTGTTTAATTCTGGATTTTCAATAAATTCGTATCCTTGAAATTGTCCTAATAAATATTTTTCAAAGGCCCAAACACCATGTTCAATGGAAGTTCCAAAATTTCTTTTTACATCAACCTATATTAAATTTCTTAGTGCTAGAGATATTCCACTATACCAATTTAGCACATTTCCTTGAAGAGAGTAGATTATTAAATTGTACATAGCATTGACATCTCTGTCTTCTACGGCATAAGTTGGTTCTTGCATTAAAGATAGTATTAGTGAACTTCTCCAAGTGTCTAAAACTGCTCTTTTATCAGTTACACAGTTTATATTTGAAAAATATCCCCATGCACGTACTGGTTCTAAAAGAAAAGAATTTTTTTGGTTTAAATTCTTCATTGATAGTATTCATTTTTCTTGGATGTTTTTTCTTATTTCAAAAGTTAGCTGTATGTTTATTCTTATAGATTAGATTGGTTTTAAAAGGATTAGAAGGTTCTCCAGTTTCATAATTATTCGGATTGTTACTTCCTACACTTCCTATGGGTGTTCCTGCTTGCACGTTTACTTGTTTTACTAGTTCTGTTAATTGGAGATTGTCAAAGTCATTTAATAATTCTTCAATAGCTTTATTATAGTCTCCCATTGTTGGCTACTTTCTGCCTCTTCTTGTTTTTCTTTAGCTTTTAGTAAATGTCTTTCTTCTATAGTTTTTTGAATAACTTCTTCTTTTTCTTTTAAAATGTTATTTTGATATCTTTCAATATATTTAGCATCGTCACTGTTTGGGTTGATTTTATCGGGTAGTTTAATCTCTATCGGAATATATTCTCTTTTTTGTTTGGGTTTTAACATTCTTTCAAAAGTTAGATTTATAAGTTGCATTTGCATTACTAGTTGTTTAATAGAGTTATTTATTTCTCTAATTTCACCTTTTACTGCTTTTAGTTCGTTTTCTAGTTGCGGAAAGCTCGTTGTTTATTAATCTTCATCATTAAACCAGAATTCCGTATCAAATTGATCTAAGTTGTTATCAATGTTGTTTTCTATATTCTCACAAATTTCTATATAAATTCTTCTTTCTTCTTCATAAATTAAAAGATCTAGTCTATCTTCATTTAACCAGATTGTTTCTTTTGAGCTATTATTTTTTCTTAGTTGTTCAATTTTTTGTATATAAAATTTTTCTTTTTGTATTATTTCTTTTTTCGAAAAAATTTTATACAAGTTAAGCACAGATTCACAGTTTCTTTGAGTCATTATTTTTAGTTTGGGAATTTCAGGTTTCTCCATTCTGTTTAAAAATTTTTCCCAAATAAATATATGTTTATTAGTCGGTTAATTATAATTATAATTTTTAATTCAAAAATTAAACAGTCATTTCTGTTTTGACATAAATATTTAAGTAGTTGTAACATATCTGTGTCTCCATACATTCCTTCGTCAAGTTCTCACACAAATTCAATTTCATTTAAGCTTAAAATTTTGTGAAAGAGATTGCTTTGTTGTTTAGCCCTCAAAGTTTTCCAAAATTATAAGCTTAAATGAAATTGAATTTGTGCGAGAACCTGACGAAGGAATGTATGGAGGCACAGATATGTTACAACTACTTAAATATTTATGTTAAAACAGAAATAACTGTTTAATTTTTGAATTAAAAATTATAATTATAATTAACCGATTAATAAACATATATTTATTTGAGAAAAATTTTTAAACAGAATGGAGAAACCTAAAATTCCCAAACTAAAAATAATGACTCAAGGAAACTGTGAATCTGTGCTTAACTTGTATAAAACTTTTTCGAAAAAAGAAATAATACAAAAAGAAAAATTTTATGTACAAAAAATTGAACAACTAAGAAAAAATAATAGCTCAAAAGAAACAATCTGGTTAAATGAAGATATACTAGATCTTTTAATTTATGAAGAAGAAAGAAGAACTTATATAGAAATTTGTGAGAATATAGAAAACAACATTGATAACAACTTAGATCAATTTGATACGGAATTCTGGTTTGATGATGAAGATTAATAAACAACGAGCTTTCCGTAACTAGAAAACGAACTAAAAGCAGTAAAAGTTGAAATTAGAGAAATAAACAACTCTATTAAACAACTAGTAATGCAAATACAACTTATAAATCTAACTTTTGAAAGAATGTTAAAACCCAAACAAAAAAAAGAATATGTTCCGATAGAGATTAAACTACCCGATAAAATCAATCCAAACAGTGACGATGCTAAATATATTGAAAGATATCAAAATAACATTTTAAAAGAAAAAGAAGAAGTTATTCAAAAAACTATAGAAGAAAGACATTTACTAAAAGCTAAAGAAAAACAAGAAGAGGCAGATAGTAGCCAATAATGGGAGACTATGATAAAGCTATTGAAGAATTATTAAATGACTTTGATAATCTCCAATTAACAGAACTAGTAAAACAAGTAAACATGCAAGCAGGAACACCCACAGGAAGTGTAGGAAGTAACAATCCGAACAATTATGAAACTGGAGAACCTTCTAATCCTTTTAAAACCAATCTAATCTATAAGAATAAACATACAGCTAACTTTCGAAATAAGAAAAAACATCCAAGAAAAATGAATATTATCAATGAAGAATTTAAACCAAAAAATTCTTTTCTTTTAGAGCCAGTATTTGCATGGGGATATTTTTTAAATATAGACTGTGTAACTGATAAAAGAGCAGTTTTAGACACTTGGAGAAGTTCACTAATACTATCTTTAATGCAAGAACCAACTTATACCGCAGAAGACAGAGATGTTAATGCTATTTACAATTTAATAATCTACTCTCTTTAAGGAAATGTGCTAAATTGGTATAGTGGAATATCTCTAGCGCTAAGAAATTTAATATAGGTTGATGTAAAAAGAAATTTTGAAACTTCCATTGAACATGGTGTTTGGACCTTTGAAAAATATTTATTAGGACAATTTCAAGGATACGAATTTATTGAAAATCCAGAATTAAACAGACTAGAAGGGAAAAAAGAAGCTTTATACAAACTAACCAATTTAAGAACCTGTAACTTATGCAACTATAAGAGTTTCTTTTGTGAGTTTGAAAAATATTACTATGAGCTTTATGATTCTATAGAAAATCAAGAGCCTTATATCCAACTTTTATTAAATAAATTTCCTCATCCATGGAATAAATACTTTTCAGATAAGTTTGAAGTGTATGCAAAACATCTGTCTATTTTTAGATCAGTAGCTGCAGTTCAGACTCTAATAAATAAAGAAATGATAGAACTTTGTTTATGAGAAAGTAGAAGCAGATATATTAAAGAAGTAACTCTTTACTGTGGAGATGTAAAAGAACCAGGACAATATGGCTATGAAGATTATCTAAATTTTAGACCTAAAAGAAAAAGAACTCCAAAACAGAATACCAAGAAATCTGCCCCTAGAAAACCTTGATAAACCTCTGTCTTACACACTTTTAGGCATGATTTTTACCTCTCATCTCGGCGGTTTCTGGTATAATTTCGAGAGTTTAGGGGTCGATTACTCATGCTTTACCTCAAATCTATCTAAAAGTTGTGTTTTTGTGTTTACAGGAGTTTGATTTGAATAAATGAGGAAAACAAGCCAACGCCATGCCGAATGGGAGCAAAAAGGGCAATATTGAGCTACAAGTAGGTAGCACGGTGGCCCCATGCCAGGCGTCATGAGTGTTCCACCCACGGAAAGAAGAAAAGGTGAACCAGAGGAGTGGCACGGTGTCCCCGTGCCACTTTAGTCCCTGTTGTTTTATTGTGTTTCGGCGTTGTAATTGAGAGTTTTTTTTTTCCTCAGCTAGTTTTTTTTTTCCCTCGAAAATAGGGGATTTTAGGACTCCTAGGTTTCATCTTTCGTTGTTATTGAATTCAAGGCCTGAGATCGAATTTGGTTTACGCTTTTAGTAGATTGTCACTGCAGATTATACAGAGTATACTCTTCTACCTTTTCTTTTACGTTTTAATTCAAGTTTCATACTTTTTGGCATGTTTGTGTTTTTGATTGAGATTATGATTGGAATGATGTTTAGTGGCTAAATTTCTTAATCTTGAATTGGGTGTAGCCCCTATGATATGATTAGGATTGTTATCCTAGGTTTTTGTGAATTTATGCCCATATTATAATTGAACTCTCACTCAGCATGCCTGGTGTTCGATGAATTGCCTGAGAGGGTTAAATCCATGTTCGTAATTAGGGTTTAGGAGATTAACGAAAGTTAGGTCCTTTACTTAGAGTGGCTTTGTGAGCGATTGAATCTCTTCACATAAAAATAGTTAGGGTTTCAATTGGGAATTAGGATTATACAATCTTGTGGTCTTGCGACTCTAGTTTCATGAAAATAGATAACTAGAGCAGCCTGATGAGTCTAATGACCTTTGAGAGAAGGTGTAGATGCTTTTAACTGGTAATCATGCCATTTCAGTTATCTTGCGGGCGGATTCACATGACCTAATTTATATTCCAATGGACATCATAGTGTGGTGAACCCCAATCCAGGATCCTCATCATTACTGATCTAGATTTAACAGAATTAGAATTAGGTAAACCCACTTCACTAGACTTTAGCCTAGATTGAGTGTTAAAGGTTGATTCGGTGGTTAAAACCAAGTTCCTCGTGGATACGACCCGTACTTACCTTTGCTGGCTACAACCGGCACCGTGCACTTGCGGTATATTTTTAACTCAACAAGTTTTTGGCGCCGTTGCCAAGGAGCTTGTTCGTTTTAACATCGGAACCGACTATTATACTTGAGATTAGGCTCTCTCTTTTATTTTTCTTCTCTTACCACCCTGCTTGTTTTTACCCTTGCTTGAGCCTGCTTACGCTTGGTATAGTTTTTGGCTTTGTATGCACAGGCGCAGTCAGGGGAGTCACAACTTGCTTCCCTTGAATCCTGAAATCGAAGCTACTGCTTGCAAGCAAAGCGGCACACGCAGAAAGAAACAAGCCGAATCTACCATGGTAGCGCAAGACAACCGAGTTTTGAGAGACTATGCTATGCCTCAGTCGTTGGGTATCACTTCCTCTATAGTGAACCCTGCGATCGAGGTCAACAACTTCGAGTTGCGCCCAGCCCTTATCTCCTTGGTGGAGCATGACCAATTCGGTGGACACGCCTCTGAGAATCCCAATATGCACCTTCTCAATTTTCTTGCGAAGTGTGACACAGTTAAACTCAATGGGGTCTCCACCGACGCCATTCGATTGAGGCTCTTCCCATTCTCCTTAAGGGATAGAGCTAGGGACTGGCTCCAGAATGAGGAGCCCAACACCTTCGCCACTTGGGATGCCCTCTCCATGGCCTTCTTGAGCAAGTACTTTCCCCCAGGGAAGACAGCCAAGTTGAGAGCCGACATCACCTCATTCGCTCAACTACATAGCGAATCGTTATATGAGGCGTGGGAACGGTTCAAGGATCTTCAACACCAGTGCCCCCACCATGGAGTCCCTGATTGGCTCCTTATTCAGACTTTCTACAATTGACTGGATCAGACTTTGAAGATGTCCATTGATGCTGCAGCTGGGGGAGCACTTATGGGAAAATCGATCGAAGTGGCCAAGGCTTTACTCGAGGACATGGCTGCTAATAACTACCATTGGTCTAATGAGCGGGTCGCTCAAAAGAAAGGTGGTAGCAAGTATGATGTCGACGCCGTAGACATGTTAGCCAGTAAGGTCGATGCCTTGGCACAACGTTTCGACAGGCTTGGAACTCCTTCAGGGAGTTCAATAGGAGGTCCATCTAGTGCAATGTTTGAGGTTGGAGCACTTTGTGACATCTGTGGCATTCAGGGCCACATTGCTACTGAATGCCAAACCACTTTCCCAGGCGTTGAGCATGCCAATGCAATGCAAACTTACGGCCAACGCCCACAAAACAACCCCTACTCCAACACCTACAACCCCGGTTGGAGAAATCATCCAAACTTCTCCTACCGCAACAACAATCCCATGCCACCTAATCCTTCCCAATCACAACCACAACCTCCCGGTTTCCAATATAGGGCCCCTGATGCCCAATCTCCTCAACAACCTCCCCAACAACCAAAGTCCAATCTGGAGAGCCTCATGGAGTGCTTTATAGCTACTCAGACGAAGACCAATGAAGTACTTAGTGAGTCGGTCAACCAGTTGAACTCCAAGTTTGACTCTATGGCTACTCACCAGAAGATGATGGACAATCAAATCGCTCAAATTGCACAGTAAGTGAACCATTTGTCTAGACCCCAGGGACATCTGCCAGGTCAACCTGAGACCAATCCTAAAGGTCAGATGAATGCTATTACACTGCGGAGTGGCAGGGAGTTAGAAGGTCCCACAATGCCTATGAGGGAGGAAAGGGAGGGAGCTGTCAATGTGGATGATGACACCAGGGCGACCATGAGTGAGAGGGCCCAGAATGAGAAGCCCAAAGAGGATGCACCAGAAAGTACCCCCTTTCACGTAAAGCCTTACAAGCCTTCTGTCCCTTATCCTCAAAGACTAGTAAAAGCTAAGGAGGAGCATAAGTATGGCAAGTTCCTTGAGATGCTAAAGAAGTTTCATATCAACATCCCCTTTTTGGAGGCCATTACTGACATGCCTTCCTATGCCAAGTTCTTAAAGGATTTGCTCTCCAATAAGGGGAGTTACTCGAGAACGCCACGGTGTCTCTCACTGAGGAGTGCAGTGCGATCATTCAGAACAAACTCCCTCCTAAACTTTCTGATCCAGGGAGCTTTTTCATCCCCTGTTCTGTCGGGGGTCTTACCATCAGTAGAGCACTATGTGACCTTGAGGCTAGTGTGAGCCTCATGCCGTACTCCATCTGTAAGAAGCTACAAGCGGGAGAGTTAAAACCCACCACCATCTCCCTACAGTTAGCTGATCGATCAGTCAAGTACCCTCTTGGTGTTTTTGAAGATGTTCCACTCTAAGTGGAAAAGTTCTTCATTCCCTGCGACTTTGTGGTTATGGAGATGGAGGAAAACTCCCGCATTCCTATCATTTTGGGGCGACCATTCCTAGCCACCGCGGGAGCTATGATCGATGTCAGGAACGGCAAGCTTTCCCTTCAAGTAGGGGATGAGAAGGTGGAGTTTAGCCTGCCACAAGTAATGGCTTCCCTCACTTCAGGCGACTCATGCTGCAGAGTCGATATATTAGAGAAAGCCCTCAACCAGGAGGGCAAGACCCATCTGTCTATAGAAGACCCGTTGGAGGCCGCGTTGATTGGTTGCCACGTTACCAACTCCGGTTCGGGTGAGAAGGAGGAGTATGCCAGACTCCTCAATGAGTCTACTGCCTACTTGTCTAGGCAGTCCTGCGAAGAGATTCATAGTGTAGAGGAGCCTACCTCTAAGAAAGAAGAAGAGCATCCACTGAAGGTAGAATTAAAACCTCTACCTCCCCATCTCAGGTATGAATTTCTAGACTCTTCCCATCAATTTCCCGTTATTGTTAATGCTAACCTGGATGGCCAATAGTTGGAACAACTGTTAGATGTGCTTCGTAAGCATAGGGGTGCCATCGGGTATAGTATCGATGATATTCGGGGACTCAGTCCTACGTTCTGCATGCATCGCATTTTTCTTGATGACAGTCACCGCCCCTCTCGACAACCTCAGCGCCGTTTAAATCCAAACATGCAAGAGGTTGTCAAAAAGGAGATTCTTAAACTACTTGATGCTTGGATCATCTACCCTATCTCAGATAGTGAGTGGGTGAGTCCAGTCCAGGTAGTCCCCAAAAAGGGAGGTATGACTGTCATAAAGAATGAGCGAGATGAGCTCATTTCTACTAGGACTGTTACTGGGTGGCGCATGTGCATTGACTACCGTAGATTAAATCAAGCCACCCGAAAAGATCATTTCCCCCTCCCTTTCATTGACCAAATACTGGAAAGGTTGGCAAGGCATTCCTTTTTCTGTTATCTGGATGGTTATTCCGGTTTCTTTCAGATTCCTATCCATCCTGATGACCAGGAAAAGACGACTTTCACGTGCCCGTATGGTACCTTTGCTTATCGAAGGATGCCATTCGGATTGTGTAATGCCCCGGCCACTTTCCAGTGGTGCATGACCGCTATATTCTCCGACCTTATCGAAAACATCATGGAGGTGTTTATGGATGACTTCTCCGTTTATGGAGGTACCTTCGCCGTTTGTTTGGAAAACTTAACCAAGGTACTCCATAGATGTGAAGAAGTCAACCTGTATTGAATTGGAAAAAATGTCATTTTATGATGCAGGAGGGGGTAGTACTAGGTCATGTTATTTCTGCTAGGGGCATTGAGGTGGACAGAGCGAAGGTCGAGGTTATTGAGCGATTACCCCCTCCTACTTCGGTAAAAGGGGTAAGGAGTTTCCTTGGTCATGCGGGGTTTTATCGCCGCTTATCAAGGATTTCTTTAAGATTGCCAAACCTCTTACTCAGCTGCTCACTAAAGATGCCCCATTTGTCTTTACTGATGAGTGCCATGAGGCTTTTTGCAGGATCAAGCAGGTATTAATTTCTGGCCCCATCATACAACCACCAGATTGGGATCTCCCATTTAAGATCATGTGCGATGCCAGCGACCATGCGGTGGGGGTAGTTCTGGGGCAGAGGAAGGATAAGAAGCCAGTGGTGATCTACTATGCCAGTAGAACGCTGGATGAGGCCCAGCAAAACTACACCACGACTGAGAAGGAGCTGCTTGCGGTCGTGTATGCAATGGAAAAATTCAGGCCCTACCTGCTATGTTCCAAGGTCATTGTGTACACGGACCACTCTACCCTCAAGCACCTCCTCGAGAAGAAGGATGCCAAACCTCGCCTCATCAGATGGATTTTGCTACTCCAGGAGTTTGATCTGGAGATCAAAGACAAGGCAAGGGCTGAGAATGTCATGGCCAATCATCTTTCCAGGCTCGTTGTTGAGAGCCAGGACACCCCTATTGATGATGCCTTTCCCAACGAGCATCTCATGGGCATTGAGTCAGGACCCGCCCCATGGTTTGCCGACTATGCAAACTACCGGGTTTCGAAAATCCTTCCCCATGATCTATCCTGCCACCAGAAAAAGAAATTCCTCCATGATGTCAAGACATATTTTTGGGAGGAACCATTCCTTTACAAGTTGTGCAAGGATGGGATTATCAGAAGATGCCTTCCTGAGGGGGAAGTTCAAGGTGTAATCTCCCATTGCCACGACTCTCCTTATGGAGGACACGCTAGCACCTCCAAGACAGCTGCTAAGGTGCTGCAAGTGCGCTTCTTCTGGCCCTCGCGCTTTAAGGACATCCATGCCTATGTCCGTGCAAGCGACCGCTGCCAGGGGATGAGAAATCTGTCTAGGAAGAATGAGATGCCCCTTAACTTTATCCTTAAAGTTGAGATCTTCAATGTTTGGGGCATCGACTTTATGGGACCCTTCCCATCTTCAAGGGGCCACAAGTATATCCTCGATATATATATATATATATATGTCTATGTGTATGTCTATGTGTATGTATATGTATGTGTGTGTGTGTGTGTGTGTGTGTGTGTATATATATATATATATATATATTAAAGACCAAACAAACCTCCTAAAATTTTGACAAGTGTCATTCCCACAAAATTTCTAAGGTAATTAGTAATTTTTACATTTTTATGAAAACATAGAAGTTAGTCAATTATGAAGGGAGGCTTTTCTTTCAAAATTACTTTTATTAAGTTAATTACAATTTCTAATATTTTCTTTTCCAGAAAAAGGGCAATGATCAATAATCATAAGATATTATACTATTACCAAAGCTACTTCTAACATTACTAAAAATAATATATTACATTATAAACTAAATGCACTGATTAGGGATCATCTATTGTGCATATTTGGTCTTTTAATTTCTTTCAAAGCTAGACGATTAATAAAGACACATTGACTACACATATTATGACATTCCGTATCTTATTTACCATGAACAACACAATTTTTATTTTTCAAGAAATAATGAAACATATTTAATTTTCATCATTAATATTTATTTAGTTCTATTTGAATATAAATATAAACATAAATGTGGAACATTAGTGATCCTAGATTCAATATAATCTCAATCACAGATCCTTAATATAAAGAAAATATTCCTAGAATTTATTACCGGGAGATAGTAATTTACTTTCAATTTCATTGTACAAGAGTCTAAGCTAATATTGATAACTAACAATGGTACGATCATGTTACCTTTAACACATTAGTATTGTAATATGTGAAAACTTACTAGATTTTTTTTCAATTTTTAGTATATGAGAGTCTAAGTGAGTATTCAATTTTTTACAGGTATGATTATCTTCCTTTTCATATATTATTATTGTAATATTCTAACTATCAAACTACAAACAATTACTACATTTAAGAAACTTATGAGATATGTCATGCATTGCAGGGGTCCTTAACACTAGTTAATTCTCAAATCAAGTTCATCTCTAATTGGATACAAAGAGGCTAAATTATAGCAACAAAATTAGTGGCCCCTTTCCTAAGTTACAAAAATTAGGCAATAGGAATTGAGCACCTAAGGGAGTTGGTGTGGACCAATAGGATTCAAGCACTCATCCTAACCAATAACATTTTAACAACAAATCAAACACATGACATTTGACATTAGAAGCTTCTAACCTAGTGATGAGTTGCCCAAATTCTTCCTTATCTCTAAGTTTGACATTGGACCTTGACCTTGACCTTTGACTAAGGTTTCACCCATATCGGCCATTGTTGACTAAAGTTTGACTTTCTTTACCATAGCCTATTGGACCAAAATTCAGCCAATTTGTCTTATTGATTTGGATCATGAGGATAGATTCTTCCTTTTGATGCTATGTTCTCTCTTTTATTAAGGCTTGGATCCCATAACTAAGATGAAATAGAATAAACAATTTGATTCATTCTAAACTCATTTATTACAAAGTTGTAAATCAAACTTATCCTTCATGTTTTATGCATCAAAATTCCCTTTCTTCAAAAGGATTTGTCCTTAAATACTTGAGCTTATACTCCATCAACACCAACCTTAAGATCTTATTACCGCCTTTGGGGCTTAAAATACCCAACATGCTAAGAGCTCCACCTCTCTTGAACGTATAAGAGTTCTTGAAACTCTTAGGAGGCCCTCTCTTAAAGCAATTGAATGCATAAGATCTAGCACTCCATAACTTGTTGAAAATCCCAATCTAATCATCAAAACTCATATCAAAAGATACTAAAGGCTAATGTTCAAGAGATTGGTGACAACTATCAAGAGACAACACACTATGAAAGGCTTCATTCCAAAATTCATTTAAAGGTGATTCATGCAAGGGATGTAGGGGTTTAACTTCCTTACTTGTGTTTGGTTCAACCAAGGGTAAGATAATTAGAGGCTCACTCTAAGTAATGGTGCTCTCATCCCGTGTTTCACACTTTCACTTATGTGGAGGCTTTTCCCATATCCCTCCCATGGTTTATATTTGTGGGGTGGTGCTAAAGAAACAAATGCTAGTGTCTACCCTTGGCGTTTGTAGGAATCATGCCCAACACAAGTCATATAATAATCAAACAATAGTGGGTAACCAAGCAAAGCTTGATAATTCTTAAATGGAAACATCCCATATAAAACCTCAATTCTAATTTTGCTAATTAAAAATGAAAATAGAGCTTGTTGGTTAATGTTTACCTTAATTGCCAAATTGGAACTACGGAGAGCATAAAAGTGGGTTTGAGAAACAATTGGTAGCCCAACCTCTGAGTTAAGCTTTGATTCAATTCCTTCTCCTTCAAAATCCAAGACAATCTCATTTTCTTCATTTGCCTCCTCTTAAACCAAAGAGAGCTTTTCTTCTTCTTAAACATTGATCTTCTCTTGGGTAAACAATGTGTTTGTCTTTCATGGGTTTTATATGGGATGTTTCCATTTTCAAGTCTTAATTCTTGATGTAAAGCTCAAAGGAATAAAGGATTGCAAAGGAACAAGCTTAGATCTCACAGCTCTCTACTTGATCACAATGGAATCCGAAACTAAAAGTGAGTTAAAGGATAGTTCTAAACCTGAAACTTAGATAAAGAAACACCACCAAAATCAAGCTTAGGACCCTTAAACTATGATTAGATATAGAAACATCACTTATTCAAGTTTAAGACAACACTTGAACACCACTCTAACCGGCCTAGTTAGAGCTAAGCAAGTTTAGTATCTGAGAGAAATTAGAGCAATGCTCTCAATCTGATTTCAATTGATATTCAAAGTTGTGTTTTATAAAGGCAAGCCTTCAAGGCCTTACACTCAAAGCCTAAGGTAGCCAAAACTAGCTAAGGAGGTTCCCTCCCTTAGAAGGAAAGCTCTTAATCATACTTAGCTAGCGCTTAATGCTAATATAGTTACAAGGCTTGATTAACCTAAGCTAATTACAACTTGAATTTTAAGGAAAGCCAAACAAATGATCACACCTAGCATTAATACATCCAATCAGCCTTAATACATTAGGTTACTAGGGAAAATGTGGAGAAAAGTAGCCTTAAAGTGAGAGTGCTTTTTGGCTGGCCAATTCGGATGAAGAGTGCGATTTCTTCCTTTTCTTTCCCATTGGTTGCTCTTTTCAAAACAAATTTTTGAAGCAAATGTTCATGTTCCTAGCTTCCTTGGTTCATGATTGAAGAAAACAACTAAGGGGATAGCTAAACAAACCCTTTGGAGAAGGAAAAACATGCAGCTGCTTAATCGGGTTCTAGAAGCCATATTATGCCCAGTTTTCTGCCCTTCTTTCATCTAATCAAAACTGAGTATGATTGTAATTTTAGGCCATGGGGGGATATTTGAGGGTGTGTACAAAGCCCCTCAGCAAATAAATCAAGGTTTGGGCGTGTTTAAGTGGGAGATTTCTGCTGAAACATTTTGTCGTGCAATTTCGGACCAAAACTAGCAGGTTTGATAAATTGGCTTGATTCCTTCACTTTGATTGAACACGATTGCCTTTAATTGCTTGGACCTGAAAGCTAAATTCCACAGGAACCCCAAAATGCAAAAATATTGAACTTAAGCTGCGATATTGCTTAAGAAATCATATGAACAAAACCGGGTACATTCTGGCCTTGTAACCCAGAATGACCTTCTTGACTCATTTGCAAAACATGAGTCATTCCTTGGACTTTGGAGTTTGCATTGGACCTTGCTAGGCTTGTAGGACCTTCTTCAGTGTCTTAGCTTAAGGGGACTCCATCATGCTCCCCTTGTTGAAAAGATTTGATCTTCAAATCGCAAGGTGATCATTGGCTTGGTAAGGACTCAAGTCAGCCACATTGAATGTAGCTGAAACTCCATAGTCACCTGGCAAATCAACCTTATAAGCATTATCATTAATCCTTTCAAGTACCTCAAATGGACCATCAGCTCGTGGCATTAGCTTGTTCTTCCTCTTTGAAGGAAATCTTTCCTTCCTTAAGTGTATCTAAACAAGGTTTCCAGGTTGAAACACCATCTTTCTCCTATGCTTCTTGGCTTGGGCTTGGTATGATGCATTAGTCTTCTCAATTCTATCTTTAACCAACTCATGGAGCTTCTAAATCTCTTCCACTCTAGTTGCTACATCTCACTAGTCTTTTGATCTAATGGCCATGGAGTAAGATCCAAGGGGCTTACGGGATCAATCCCAAATACCACCTTAAAAGGAGATAAACTAGTAGCTCTGCTTGGGGCCTTGTTATAAGCAAACTCAGCATGTTGTAAGAGTAAATCCCAAGCTTTGGCATGAGGTTGAATCAAAGCTCATAGGAGACTACCTAGAGTTCTATTAGTCACCACTATTTGCCCATCAGTTTGGGGATGACAAGTGGTACTGTACATGAGTTTAGTACCTAACTTGTTCCATAAAGTAACCCAGAAATGACTTTTTATCCCTATTTGAAACAATGGATTTAGGGATACCATGTAACTTGGTTACTTCCTTGAACTATAATTCAATGATATGAGTAGCATCGTTCATTTTGTTGCATGAGATAAAGTGTGCCATCTTTGAAAACCTATCCACCATCACAAATATGGAATACTTGTTCCTTTGGGTTTTAGGCAAACCCAAAATGAAATCCATGCTTACATCCACCCAAGGCACAGTAGGAACTGGAAGAGGCATGTGTAAGCCTTGTGGTAAGGTGTGACTCTAGGCAGCTTGGCACGTACCACATCTCCTTAGGATATCTTGAACATCCTTCTCCATTCCTAGCCAGTAGTAATGCTCTCTTAACATAGTTAAGGTCTTTGATTCTCCAAAGTGACCAGCCAAGAAACCACCATACACTTCCTAATTAGAAGTTCATGAGTACTACACTTGGGTACACACAACTGTGTACCCTTGAATAAAAAACCTTCTTGCACCAAGAAATCTCCCTTGGGGTGCTTTGAACAAATAGCACACAACTCCCCAAAGTCTTCATCTTCAATATACAAAGCTTTTAGATGCTCAAAACCAAGTACACAAGTGTCTAATTAAAACAAAAGTAGATACCTCTGAGATAGAGCATCGGCACCTTGATTGATATTTCCAAATTTGTGCTTGATTGTGAAATGAAATCACTGAAGATACACTTGTGTTGTACTTGAATATACTTCAAAGCTTCATGGTCAGAATATAGGATAAACTCACTTGTAATTAAATAATGACTCCAATGCTCTAAGCAACTCACAATAGCATAAAACTCCCTATCATAGGTGGAATACTTTCTTCTTGAATCACATAATTTCTCACTAAAGAAGGCTAATGGTTTACCTTCCTGAGTACGAACACCATCTATGCTAACTCCAGAGGCATCACATTCAACTTCAAACACTTTATTAAAGCATAGTAAAGCAAGAATAGGTGCTTCAGTGACCCTTTTCTTCACTTCCTCAAAGGCAGCTTAGGCTTTAGGGCTCCATAGGAATGATGTACCCTTAATAACCTCAGGCATGGGAACCATTATGGTGCTGAAGTTTTGAATAAACCTCCTGTAAAAGGAAGTTAAGCCATGAAAACTTCGAATATCATGTATACTGCTAGGAATAGGCCAAGACTGAATGGCCTCGATCTTGCTCTCATCTACCTGTATGCCATCTCCAGTAACAATATAACCTAAGAATGTTACCTCATGAATGAAAAAGGCACATTTCTTAAGGTTACCAACCAATCTCTTACATTCCAGAACAAGCATAACTTAGGTAAGATGATCTTGATGCTCTTGCTCATTCTTGGAATAAATCAAGATATCATCGAAGTAAACTACCACAAACTTGCCAATGTACGACCTAAACACTTGATTCATTAATCTCATGAATGTAGTAGGGGCATTAGAAAGACCAAAGGGCATAAACAACCATTTATAAAGCCCTCCTTTAGTCTTAAAGGTCATTTTCCATTTATCTCCTTCTATAGTCCGAATTTGGTGGTAACCACTTCAAAGATCAATCTTAGAGAACACTTGAGAGCCATGTAATTCATCCAGCATACCTTTAAGTCTATGTATGGGATACTTGTAGTTGATTGTGATCTTGTTTATGGCCCTACTATCCACGCACATACGCATTCCTCCATCCATTTTAGTAACTAACAAAGCAAGTATGGCACATAGACTCAAGGACTCACGAATCAAGCCCTTTGATATTAGTTCCTCAACTTGCCTTTGAATCTCCATAGTTTCCTTGGGATTTAATCTATAAGCTGGCTTATTAGGAAGGATAGAACCAGGAATGAGGTCAATATGGTGTTGGATGTCTCTTTTAGGAGGTAAACCTATAGGTATCGCCTTAGGAAACAAGTGACAGAATCGATGTATGAGTGCTTTGGCTATAGGGTGAGAGGGTAAGGGGGATTATGGTTCATTTTGGATATTCAATATCCACTCTCTAAAGGCCTTAAATTCATGATGGGATAGCTTTAACAATGGTTCACTAAAGGTGAGAAGCAAATCAGATTGCTTAGGTTGGAGCTTAGATGGGGATAAAGGAGCTAGGGTAATCTTCTTGCCTTCCTTGGTAAAGGAGTACATATTCAAGAAACCATTATGCATTATCTTACGATCATATAACCATGATCTTCCTAAAAGGATATGGCATGTATCCATAGGAATAACATCACACCAAAGTCCATCCTGGTAGTTCTTTCCAATGGAGAATGAAACAAGGCACCGTGAGTTTACTTGGATGCCCTTGCTTTGATTCAGCCATTAAATGTTGTTAAAGGTGTGGATGAGTCATGGTTTGTAAGCCTAGTTTCTCAATCATGCTATAAGAAACCACGTTTGCATAGCTCCCTCTATCAATGATACCAGAACATACTTTCCCTTGAACCATTCAACAAGAGTGAAAGATGTTCTCTCTCTGCTCGTCTTTAGCTCCTTTCTGGCTACTCAAAACTAACATCTCCCCTTCATCAGCCTCCTCCACTACTTCCTCTTAAGTTTCCTCAAGGTTATCCTCAAAATCATTCTCATTTTCTTCTCTTCGAACTCCTCCTTCATGGCTGCCCATTCAACGAGTGCATTAACCTTACGGTTTGGACAATCTGAAGCAATGTGCCCAAGTCTTTGGCACTTAAAGCACCTTCTGTTGCTCACAGGGTTAGGATTGGGTCTATTTTGAGGGGCTTAGATCTTTTGTGGAGTTTGGGCTCTTTGTAGGAAGGAAGGGAACGGATTTGGGGGCTTAGAAATGGGATTAGAACTCCCCTTGTCAAAGGGTTGGTTCTGGGTAAAGGGTTTAGGGTTTTGAGGCTTTGCAGGCTATCTTGCTTTCTTTTGCTGCTCAACTTTGTGAGCAAGCACACACACTTCATCAAAAATAGTATAAGCTTGCAAATCAACCACATTAGCATACCTAGGATCAAGGCCTCCTAAGTACCTAACAATAGTTTGCTCTTCAGGCTCTTGGAGATCACAATTTATTACAAGCTTCTCAAACTCACGTGTTTGAAACATAGCATAGGTTCACGCACGTTTAGAAAATGTGAATCACTTCCGCTCATGTATTTGAAATATAGCATAGGTTCACTCAGGACTTATTCCAAAGATGCAAACTACCATGTGCTTGCAAAGACTCTCAAATTCATTGACACTGAAATGTAATATATACAAGACAATCAAGAGGACTTTATATAAGTTGTAATGTGGGCTAAAAGGGTTAAGGGAAAGAAGTGGACAATTGCATGTGGGACGATGTGAAGTTACTATAGCCAAACGACTAGGGAGCAATCAACCAAAGCACCAATTAACCAATAAGTTCACCAACACTCCAAACTCCAACAATTCAATGAACATACCCCAATGAAAAATGGAGGAAATGATTTGACAAAGAAGGAAAACAAGCTATATACTTAGCTAATGCCAACCAACTTTTTCATTCTCTTTTTTTTGTTTTTGTTTTTGTTTTTTGTTTGCCTTTTTTACAAGATTTTTCTCTTCTTTTTTTCTCTCTTTTTTTATTTTTTTTTTTAGGGAAAATGAAGTAAGAATTTCAATTATTGAAAGGCACAGGACCACCAATTATCAACTCACAATCTAATACATATCACAATGCAAATAAGAGGGAAACATAACTAAATGCTCATTATCATCAATCCCTCAACAAACCAACATACCAAAGCCACCTTAAATTCAATTATCCCCTAAACCACCCACTATATAGATAAAGTGATGCTCTATAGACTTGGCTTAAAGGTAGGAATATGTGTTTGGCCAAGGGCTAATATGAAGGGATCACAACAAAGACGGATATAAGCTCAAAGGGCCTAGCAAAGGGGGAAAAACATGTAACACAAGGGATAGGCTATTTGGTTATGTGGCTAAAATGACCAAAGAAAGAAATGCCTCTATCATATCATCAAAAATGCACATGCTAATGTGTTTTTGAACAAGAGTCTAAGCAAGTTCTAGAGATAAAAAATGGAAGAGTCACACACATGAAAGAAACATGAGACTAAATATAATGAATTAGTCCAAATGATGCTCAAAATCTCATGGGATATCTACCAAGTCTCCATTATTCATAAAATGACTCCATGTAACAACATTAGTGCTAACGATTCCAAAGGATAACAAAGTGCTGCAGTAAGACAAGAAATATTTACAAAACCTTCACAAATTTTCGCACCAAAAGGGATTACACATCAAAAGTTACTTAAGCTCATGAAAGTTATTTTTCCCAAAGAAAAGCATCATTAGAGGTTATCTCAAACCAATCCACACCATCACTACATATAATCCTATACGCAAACCTAAATACAACTAAATACAAAACACTAATGCAAACAAAAAGGAAACTGAAAACTATGTGCTTTACCATGTATGCAAACTAATAGTCAAAATAAAAAATATGAAGCTACCCTTCCCCCATGGTTAGATCAAGCATTATTATTCAAAGGAAAGAAAGTAAGAGAAGGGAAAGGAAACAAAACATAATGATCTCACTAGGTTAGGTGCTAAGTGCACCTAAGCCAAGGCCTCCTTGCAAATGGGGCAAATAGAGCATCAGCCACTCCATCACAACTTCAAGACTCGACTCATCAATTCAGATGTTGTCAACACGCGTAAGAGCTTATCAAACTTCTTGGACCACAATGTAGAAAACACAAGGTAAGATGGAATAACCAAAATTACACCAAAGAGATTAAATATCCTCTTAACCTTAGCAAAGACCATAGAAAAACTATAAGAAGGATTAAAGAATGTATCCCACATGATTTTCTTAGGCAAGTCCTCTAGGCATACACAATAAGGGTCAATGGAGGCATCATTCCCTCTAAAGTAACCTAGGGACACATAATCATCAACATTCCCACCAAGCATATTAAACATTTTAACCGCATGGCCCAAATCAACATTAGAATCACAAATCTTAGGATCATAAATGAGCGCATCTAGAGAATACTCGAGGAAAATAGGGGGTTGTGAACATGTAAGGGAAACATGGGAATGACCAAGGGGATTGGGGAGAGCATAGCTAAAACAAAGGCTAGAAGACTCCTCATGCAAATACTCATAACGACACCCTTCTAAAGGAGTGTTAACTAGATTGGTCACCACATCAAGAGTATCTTCTGACGCACAATATGAATCACCCACATCAAACTTAGCAATCAACCCAAAAGGCTCAGCCACCTTGAGCCTCGTGCACTGAGCAAAAGGAAAGGATAAATCAGGCTGAGCGTAGCATGCATATAAAGGACATGAAACAATATTATGGTCAAAAGAACCACACGAGTCACACCAAAAAGAAACATAATACGATCTAACATAAAATGCACCAAGATCAGGAAAAGAATAACCAAAAATACAACTAGCCTTTTCAAACTCAAATGAATCCCAAGCAATCTACTCAAGCAGATACCATGCATCTTTAACACCCTGACTATGAAAACCCCAATACTCTAAAAGAGTTCGGATTTTACTATTCATACCCTCATCAACTATGTCTAATATTTCCCATTTACTAAGGCAATAATCATATTGAGCAAGAAAAGCATGCGAACACTTATAATAACTCCAAAATAATTCATGCTCGAATTGGGAAAAATGAAAAATGACCATGTTTTCTTTTCCTTTCAAAAGTTTTTTAATTCTTTTAATTTTCAATTTTTGTTTTCAAAAAAATGCTTAGTATTAAAAAGGGGTAAAGTTTTTTATAAATGGGTTACTGAGGGACTTAATTCTTGGTGATCCAACTAAGTATTGAAAAGCTAAAGTATATCCAAAGTTCTAGTCATCAACCCCTTTACAATTTAACACCGAAAGTGTAAACATGCATTAATGATAAAACCAACCCATATGTGGACTACATTTCTTCATTTCCTTATGACAACGCACTAGAACATAAAGGTGGATGTAAGGATAAAATAGTACTATATATTAACCAAGTAGAATTCTAATAATAATGTTACTTTTAGTAATAGCTATTTACAATAATGGAAATAATAATTATAATGATGGTGGTGGTGATGATGATGATAATAATAACAACCATAATAATGATGATGATGATAACATTAATATTAATAACAATGTAGAAAACAATATTGATGCCTATAATAACAATGTAACATTAATACCATCAATGATAACAATGTCAATAATAAAAAGAGGACATAATTTTGACGGGGAACAAAATTGGTTTGTGTACTTAAGTAGATAGTCATATGCACATTGATAATTAAGAAAAGTACCAAGGAAAACCATGAATCAGTTACTGTGTCTTATGTAAGAGAAATTATTTGAAACTCTACCAATGAACCACATCAGTATGTTTGAAGCAGAAATGAGGCCATATCTATCGTTGTCAAGCCATAAATGAACAAGCATGTTTGTTGCACGTACTCATAAAAAAATTCATATGTTTCTCAAAATTATATAATTTCATAACATACTCATGCAATGAATTAGTTTGAGCAATATTTTCTAACATAATAAAGTGGCCCCATTAGGTATCAACTATCAGGGCTCACACCCTTAAGTTCAACCATGTTACCTCAACTCAGGCTTCCTGATAAGCCTGGGTGGTGTACACCTATATCAATGATTGCCTTAGACATCAACAAGGGTTCCACTTTCAGATAATAATTGGCAAGATAATTTTGTTCATATTCTCTCCTTCTCTTATTTTTGGAGCAAAATGAATTGAAATGCGGGAACTCAACTATATTGCTCTAAAAGTTTATTTTATAGTATGGGGATAAACGTATTGGACTTTAGCCTATTTCTTAAATATTTTTGCATTTTTTGGTTTAAGTAAGTAATCAATGAACAATCTTCTCCCTAACAAGCTCGAAGGAAGTAAGGCTTTGTGTCTTTGCTACCAGATGACGTTAGATGCTTGCGTTGGATATTGGCATAACATGAACATTTGATAGAGCTCAATGGCCATGATGGGTTATATTTTGGATAAGAATGTCTAATGTAGAGCATAAGGAGACATTTAATCTAGTTATATTCTAGTTATGCTAAACTTAAATTATAGTTCGAAGTCAACTTGACTGCGTTCAGCTTAATGGGATTTGTGAATGTGAAAATCCTATAGCTAAAGTCATGCAACTGTTACATAGCCTTATCCAATTTAGTACGACAATAATGCCTCCAGCCGTGGAGACTTCCTCTGCAACCATGATATTCTTATAAGTAGATTAAGCTCATTAAGTAATTAGCGATTAGAGGCATTACAGTCATGGTATCAGAGCCAACTTTAAGGGACATTGTGAGCTATAGAGTGCCTATGAGTTGTGCTGGACTTATTAATTGAGATGTAGACAATGATTTCATGCGTATGGTGAATAATGAGGATGTTTTAGTAAACATTTGTTTGGCCTCAGCCCTTGGTATTAAGGCCAATGATGCAATTAGATAACACCTTGGGAACTCCATTATTTGTAAAGTAGAGCAAGGAAGCATTCGGATGACCTTCTGTTGACATACGTATCCCAAGGAAGTTTACCAAGCTCATTGCAATAAATATGAGGAATTTGCAGTTGTGCATTATTTTTTTAGGATGACTTTAATCTAGAGCTTATATTAAGACAGACCAGCATACTTAATGTTTGGGAATGGTGTTGTTGAAAACATGATGCAGCGATCCTATTTGCAACTTCTTATGTGAATTATTACTCCTTACTTTTTAGACAGGGGAAATGTATTATGTTACACTATCCATGTGTTGAATCAATGTGAAATAGCCATTGCAATAGTGTATATGTCTGAGGGCATGTCTCACTATCATAGGTGATTCGCAATGATAATTTCTTATCGTGCATTATGCGACGTCTGCTCAATAGCTTATGCTATGCTACTTGGTATTATAAGGGTTATACGCGGCAAGATCATGGTGTCACACAAAGGAAGTGTTGTCATTAGTTGCTTTCAAGATTATGTGAATTTATGTGGCCACCGTATTCTGGGAGTATACAAGCCATTGTACCTTATAGCATGTTTTACAATTATAAAGGTAATAAAGAGCTAGAGAATACTTAGATGTAGGTTTTTGCTTGATCTAGTTTTGGGTCATTGACTTAGGCTTTACAATTTAATGTGCCTTAATCGAGGTGAAATTAAGTATTCAAACTTAGAAAATATGTACAGAAAAACTTCTTTAGAGGTTTGAGATTGTGTAATGTAGCCTTTAATGACACTTATAGGCTAAAACAAAACAGTCTCAGTCTCAAAGGATTCTACCTTATTACAAGGTAATCCTGTTTATGAAAATTACATAAAAAAGTAGGTCCTGTTTGAAAGGATTTAAACGTATAAATGAAAAATCTGTTCCATTTTTCGAATTATTTCCGGACAATGAGCATTGTTATTTTAGGACTAATTCAATGAAGAAAGTAAATGAAACAAGGTAAAAAAGAGAAGAGAAGAAAAGAGAAACACCTTTGTTTAAAATAAGAAGGAGGAAAGGTGATAAGATTGAGCAGGTCACTTCCAAAAGAGTGCAACAGAGTGCAATGATCAATGAGGGGTGTTAAGGAGCAGAGGGAGAAAGGCTGAAAGTGAAGAGAGAAGGGCGAGGAGATTTGCATGGCCTTTTTACAGGTTACAGAGTATTCAAGTTGGTTTAACTGGTTGTTCTGAGGCAGACCCTTCTCAACATACCCACACCCCATAAGGGTGTTTCCCGATCTCATCAAAAGCGTAAAAAACTCAAACAGGAAAGATGTGTTCTGTTTGCAATTCTTGAGAATCTTGCAATCCATCAATCCATCCCCCTCTGCATTCTTGATTAAACCAATAGCTATTTATGTCTTTTCTCACAGACTTGGGTGTTGGTTGCTGGCTAGTTAGATGCCTCACTTATTATCAAAGCCAATTTTATCTTCGCATCAAAGCCCCACTCCTTCGGTGACAGAAGATGTTGTAAACAACTCATTAACAGAGCTTTATAATTTTGCGCGGCTAGACTTTCTTATTATTTTGGAAGTTTGACTTTTCTCTTAGTTTTGAATGGTTTTGAGAAGGCAGTTCTCATGTCGCATCTAAAAGGCTGGAATTTCCTCAACAACGAAAGAGTGGAGTGATTATTTTCTTGTGGGTCTGTTTGTGGGTTTGGCCGAAGAGGGGATTTGTGTTTTGGTTTGACATTTCACTTTTTGGGCGCTTCAGTCTGGCCGCTTAATGGTGGTCGTGTTCTTTACTCTAGCACGCCTAAATTTTGTACTTTTTGCGTTTCTCACCGGTTTGTGTTACCGGTGTGGCTTGTGCCTTAACAGCACTCCTCCATTTGACCAAACTTGTTAGAAAATTCCTATCATCTTTAAAAACTTCAGGCCCTGTTTCTGACCCTGTTTCCTATGCCCAAACGAATTGATGTCATCTATGGTCCAACATAGTTCATCTAAAGCCCCAATTTCTCTTTCAGATGCCCAAGAAGTTCTTGGTTGACATGCACCAAAAATTCCCACCCAAATTTATACGGGATGTCTTGCAATCAAATTCACTGTTCTACTTTTCAAAAATACCCAGTTCAACAGTCAGGCAAACAGGGCTATCTGTGCCTGTTGCTTGGGGAACACCATTTTTTAGAGGAATGGTTAGGATTTTAGTTTCAAGAAAGGGAGAGACGAAATCTTTAAAATTTTGCCTGTTTTTGCATGGATTTTAGCATTTATTGCGCACGCCTCGGGAAGAGTTTAGCAGTGCACAATTTGAAAAAGAGGCGTACCTGTTTCTGATGCTTGTTCTTGAGGTTTTTTTAACATTGGAAATAAGGGCAATCTCATTAGACTAGCAAGTTGCAGAAACATAGCACACAAGTTGATTGCTTGTACCCGTCACTTTTATCAAACTATTGAACAGGTTTGTCAGGTTGTTCTAATGTTCGAGTCTATTCCTTTCAAATGTTCTCATACTCAATTTTGTGAATATATCAGCATTTTTTTATGGCACATTCATTGAGATCACTCCCTTTTCAACATTTCTAAGAAATGATGGTTTATTTTTGTTTTTTGTGTTGACATGGATTTTTGGTAATGTTAATTGTTGTACCACAATAAATAATGCATTCTATGTCAAAAAAAGTCCTTGAGTTTATCCATAATTGAGCAAACAAGATGCAGCTGCCAATACTCTTATAAGGCAACAGAGAGTCTTGATACCATCAAGCCACTCCTATCAACCAAGAAACAATTACATACCCAACAAGATCAAAGTTGCGCTTTATTTAGAAGCACATAGACCAACACTAAAAACAATGTTTTACAGTTATATAAGAGTGACCCTATCAAATAGGATTCCTTGTTGAAGGAGAGATGGGAGTATCAATGGGCTTGGCTGACCCAAAACGCTTAAAACCTTAATATACTTTTGTTGATGGATCATGGTGCATTGGAAGTTTTTTGATTTGCAAGCCTAAAAAGAAATTAAGCTCACCCATCATGCTCATTTCAATACTCCTCATCATTTTTGAAACTTGGTTCATGATAAGTTGCACCAAATATGATGAGACAAATACAATCAACAAATGTTCCTTTAGCCAAGGTCTACCTTGCCTCCAAAATTATTTTCCAATATCCAAGCTCTTTGTTTTAAATTAAAGTGTCTTGTCAAGTTTGGAGGAAATTCATCACTTTCAAAGGGGGGAACATACACTTCCTGAATTACTTTTAAATTTGATATAACTTGATCTATGTGGGCTGCGCTATCAATTTCGAATTTCCATCCTTGCAACAGGTGCAAAAGAAAGGTTGTCCTCACATTGATTCCTACGGCACCCTTAGTTCTGATTGTTCTATCCTCTTGTTTTTTCGAACTGATATTCTTCTTGCATGGCTGTGACCCAATCTGAATGTTTGAAGAAAAGCATAGAAAGCATAGATTTTTTTATTAACTCCTGCATTAATATCAACAAAAATCAGAGGATGTGAACTTTGGTATTTCCATGATCGTGGTGAAAGTGGGTGCAGATAATACTCCATTAGCTAATTTGGCGAAACAAGTTCAGGTCCTGTTCCTTGGGAGCCTGTGGTCCCCAATAGGGTTCCACCCTGATTTGGTTCAACCCTTACAAAGCTTCAGGATCCTTACCGTTCATCTTGTATCTTTTTTAACACCTAAATTCTCACTTAGAGATTTAGCATCAAAAGCACATTCTTTCACAAGGTTCTCTTATTAAACACTATCTATGTGAGGAGTCTATTTATTTCCTCGTCACTCCTATCTTTCCCTAAGGCATGTGGTCTTCATCTTAAGGAGTTTTGTTTAGAACAAAATGCATACCATGATCCAGCCCAAAATTTTAAAGAAAGCAACAATTGTTCTTCACGAGTACAATTTTTGCGTGCGTTCTTAGCCAAAATTACAATACTAAAGCCAAATTTTAGGTCAGCATACAAAAGAGTGTCCTAGGAAAGCAAGAAATTAAAAGTTTATCTTTATAGCAAAAGATACAAAGTCAAAAAAATAGAGTAGTCGCCACTATCACAAGCACTACCTCTTGCCACCTCGGCTCATTCCTCATTGGACCACATAGATCCATATGTATTAATTCTAAAATCGAAGTGCTTATACACTTTTTATAAATGAAACCAATGCTTGTTTGCCTTTGGCACATGCATCACATTCCTTGTCATCATTGAATTTGATGGAAAGTAATCCAGCTACTATCTTTGGTTACTTTGTTTATGGCAGTTTAGTCTTTTGTGAAGAAACATTCTTTTTCAAACAAGTCAAATTAACTTTAAGAGTAAATTAACACTTTATAAATTTAATTATTCCCCCTCAAACAAAGAAGTCTTGTTCATGTTTACAAAAAAACGTGTTGGAGAGGACACTACTGGTTGTCTTTGTTTTGGCAGTTGATTAAAAACTTAGAAGTTGTGTTTAGGTTCCAGTACATTGCCAATTGAAAGGGAGAGTGACTATGCCGTTTGATACCGAAATGCACCATTTGCTTTCCAAATGCTACAATCCCTCCTTCTGATGCTGTAAGTGAGAGAAAATTGGATTTTTGTCATATGCTTGAAGAACTGTCGACACATAACAGTTGCCTGTTCCCTAGACTGTTTCCTGCACTGTTTTGGGTTGTTTGCTGTAATTCAAAAAGAGAAAATTGCCTGCAAAACAAAAAGGGTTAATTTTGGGTTAAAGATCCACTTGGGTCCCATTCCTTTAGACGTGTAAATCTGAACAAAGAAACAAGTTCACATGCACTGAGTTCTTTTTAAACTATGCTAGGACAAGCATATACGCCCTTACCATAAGAAAACAAACAATGCATTTTCAGAGAAACATACTTGTTATTCACTGGGTAGGTCATTGTGAGGCAAAAAAAGTCCTCTTCTATTCTTGATTATGATGAGTGTAATTAACCAACAGAACGTCCTTGAAAACCTGTTCCAGAGTTGTTGACTTAAATCCGATTGTAAGTTATCATAACAAGCAACTTTTTCTGAGCAAAGAAATTACCTTTATAAAAGGAGATTATTAGCAATAGCTCAGAGGAATTACTGGAACAAGAGACTCTTCTTTAACCAGAGTAATTTAAGCACATTGATGTTTTCATGTAACAAGAGTCTCTTTGTCAGAAGCTTTTATAATTTAAGGGATGGCATTTTCAAGTTCTAAATTCGATTTGTGTACTTCATCACATATATCGTAAGTACACTAATTACAGAATATCAAGAGTGATTTATAAGACAACCTTGTTTTATTTGAGACTATCCCACTAATCCCGAGTGTTTCCTTGCCATGAGTTAATCAGCTTCCCCAGCTTCAAAATTGAAGTAATTGGGCGAGCAATTTTGTAAATCTTTAGAGCTAATTTTGGAAAAGTCGAGAACTATTCAACATTGTTTCCATCGAACTAGTTTCTCACAATTGAAGCTGCAAACTTGGAAACACAATGAACTGTTCCTGAACTTCCTGGCTCCGAAGTCGATTCTTTTTGGAAACTTTCAAACCCCCTCTCTTTGAGAGAAATCTCCTTCCTCAGAAAGCTTCTTCTAACCTTCCAAGATCGCTCTCTTTGTCATTCATCTTTCTGATCTATCGGATTCCTACATATGGGATTTCCAAACAAGCATCTAGCTGATCTTGTTTGTTTCTTCTATGGCCGTTACTTTCTTCCCAAGAATGATGTAAAATTCTTAGGATCTTCCTTACCAATTCTTTGGTGAAGGATTTTCAAATTCTTTAGTTATGATAAGCGAATTATGATACACTTTGATCACCCATCTCAACTAACTATACCCAGCCAAGCAATTCAATCCGGGATTGCACTTGAGGTCCCGTGAGCCTGTCTTCATCCCAGATTTATTTGGCCGACTCACATACTATTTATGCGTATATTCATTAGGACCTACCAATAATATAACAGTTTCTACAAAACATTCCATTCATTGCATCTAAGAAAAACAAACGCTACAAGGGGCCTCATTCAGTTGTTTTCAATGGATCAGCTATATCACAAATCATAGTCCTCGGCTTCAGCTGCCAGAGCGAACTATACTTGGCCATTAAAGTATGAGGACAAGTTTATGGATTGACCTTCAAGCAGTCCTTGAGGAGTACTCATCTTCAAGGATCGATGGTGTTAGCTTGACTTTAGCTGCTCTTATCACTTGTTGAATTAGAGAGTCCAGCTGTGGGGGGAATTGTGATGTGATTTGCAAGTTGATGACAAACTCTTAGATTGTTCGCACATGTTGTTTGAGATGGCTACGAAAATCCAACAAATTGAATGCGACAAATAATGGACACAGGATTTTTACGTGGAAATCCTCTAACCCAATTGAGATTTAAAACCACGATCCTTGTAGGATTTACAACTACTAAACGGGATTTAATCACGTTACAATAGTAACACATTGTTGCAACTTGTATATGTCTTCCCTAAGACAAGTTACCACATGTCATTTAATCCCCTTGATTTGGACACACACTCTCTCAAGATGAAAGAAGAATGTAAAGAAAAAACACCCTATTTAATGCTTCTCAACTAAGCTTATATATGAAATGGTCCTAGTATGCCAACTTTGAAAGCTCAATAAATTAACAAGGCTGGTTTACTCACGTTTCTCATGAACTCAGATTTTTTTCTCTCAAAACCGATGTGATTGTAAGAATTCATTATAGTGAGTTGGAACGAATTCATAAAATTTTTACTTAACTCTCTGAAGAATATAGAATCCTTTCTTATTTTAATAGAAAATATTTCTGAAGTTTTTAAACTATAATTTTAGAGAGTAAATATTGTTTTAATTACATTATGACATTAGCTGAAAACACTAAATTAATTCAAGGCTGGTTTAATAGCCCATCTATTTTCTCAACTCGACTTTCTAAAAAAGGTTCTTTTTATAACCTTAGTAAATAGATTATTTTTGATAACCGTTTTTTACGTGTTTTAAAATAAATTACAATTCTTGCAAATCTTTGAAGAACTATATAGCAGGACAATGCATTTTCTTAGAACTGATCGCTGTTACGTTGTTCTGAGCATGATCTGAAATATTTTTCTTTTGATTTAACTTCTAGAAGTATTAATTACAACTTTTATTGGCATATTAACAAGAGTTTAAAAATTAAACTATTTCAAGACATCTTGTTGTTCTTCATCTTGTAGAATGACTTTATTAAAAGATAATGCTTCAAATTACAGGACCTTTGTTGTACATATTTATGTTTCAATCGAATATAACATTAAAACTCGCAAATAACATACAGGTGTTCTTAAATGAGAAGTACCTGTTCTTGATAACTTATTAGTCAAGCAGTTAGAATACATTGAGAACAGCAGTAAGGCCAAAAAAATTTGTCGCAGCAACAACAACAACAAAATTTTGCCACCCCTACATCATCATCATCATTATTTGTTTTATTATTTTTATTGTTATTATTAAAGAATTGATCACCATTTTCACATACACACACAAAATTTAATATAAAAACCTATATAAACATATATATTTTGAGGTCTTTGTTTGTTGAATTTTAACCATATAAATAGTGGGGTTATTGTATCTACCTCAACATTATTTTTTCACTTATATATATGAATTAAGGAGGATTTCATGAAAGTTAGGTGTTGAATAGTCTAAAATTCCTATTGAAATGAAACAGGCTGCCAACATTTTAAACCATCCTTGCAATTATATGCAGTTAACCCAAGTTAACGACTAGTGCTAACTGTCAGTTAACTATTCAGACTAACCCAGTTAACAATTTGAACTCATTTCAAGCAAGTAGTGAAATTATCGGTAATATCGGCTCAGTATTAATTTTCGTATTAGCCTTGCAAATAGTTTAAATCTACTCAAAATTGAAAAATAACATATTTTCAAACTAAACAATCAAATCGTGTCGACTTCAGGTTGAAATCATTTAGTTCATGTCGGGTTCGAGTTTCTTTCAGTAACTTCAGGTCGAGTTCAGGTGGAGTTATCATGTTGAATCAGACTTTTCCAACTCTAGTGGAAATCAACCTCACTATTTGTAGGGTTATTTTCGTTGAACAATTGAGCTAATAGTACAACATTAAGGGTTTGTTTAGTAGGGGTGACAATCATTTTCCAATGAAAAAAATATTTTCTCATTTTTCGATGTTTGGTAGAACAAGAGGTGAAATTCTGTTTTCAGAAAAAATCATTTTCCCTAAAATGAAGTACACTTTGAATAGAGCAAAGTTGATTTTACGTTTCTTAAGCTCTCACATGGTCTCACACTCTTTCTCTATTCCGTGTCTATTTTCTCGACATATGGTTCGGATATTAAGAAAATCATTTTCAGTTTTTTGTTCATTTTTTGCTAATCAAGCTCATTATCACAAAGTTTATTTTTCCTTTTACCAAACAAATGAAAATATGAACTGAAAATCATTTTTAACGTGAAAAATTATTTTCTAGGAAAATGATTTTCAACCCTACCAAACACACCATAAGTACAACATAGTTCCCCTTGTCCATATGCCCAGGAACACAACATTAATATCTACTATATTTTACACAAAATTATTGACTTATAAGATAACGACGTTTACATTTTTCTACTAATCTAATTTAAAAAACTAAAGAAACCATAAATCTCCAAACAGATCAAGTCTATGAACAACATGGAACAGTGCTTTTATAAAATACAAGCAAAATGTTAAATTTTGTTTTCAAAGTAACTAGAACAATGATATTTTCAACTAGATAAAAACAAATTAAAAAACAACAAACCTAATAAAGTTAAAGAATAATACTAAAATAAACAGCAATTATTCACTTGAAATACAAAGAACTTACAGTAATAAAAAAAATGATAATTTTGAATAATATCTAGAAAGAAGAAAAAAATCACTTGAATTCTTTTTAGAAAAAATATGCTTGAAAATTGGACAGGACACAATTCTAAAATTGATTTATGAATATCAAAAACAAAGAATTTTAAAGCTAAGATTTCATATGTTTTATTTATAATGAAAAACTAAAAAAAAGTTAAAAGATAGAAAATGAACAACATGGAACAGTGCTTTTATAAAATACAAGCAAAATGTTAAATTTTGTTTAAAGTAAGAACAATGATATTTTCAGATAAAAACAAATTAAAAAACAACAAACCTAATAAAGTTAGAAAATTAAAATAAACAAATTATTCACTTGAAATACAAAAACTTCAGTAATAAAAATGATAATTTTGAATAATATCTAGAAAGAAAAAAAATCACTTGAATTCTTTTTAGAAAAAATTGCTTGAAAATTGGACGACACAATTAAAATTGATTTATGAATATCAAAAACAAAGAATTTTAAAGCTCAGATTTCACATGTTTTATTTATAATGAAAAACTAAAAAAAATTATATTTTCTATTAGACAGAGAAAAAAATCTTCATTAAAAATTCTTTAAAATGAAATAAGTTATAAATAAGACGGGTTTTGGAGACCTTATATTTACGGGTCTACATTTGTTTATGTCATGCAATAATTGTCTAATTATATAATATTAATATTTTCTTTAAAACACAATTGACTCTAGATTGTCATGTTTGACATCAATATTTTGGGTAATATGAAAACGGGGCCTAAGAAAAGCAAAATTTGAGGGAAGTCGAGGGTTAATTTTAATTATCAGTTATGACATATCATGGTAATGAATAAACCTTGTTTTCTATTGTGGATTGATTCTGTGCGCGAAGATTGAGAAAGATAGGAGGGAGGAGAGAGAGAGTCCATTGCTAGGTAGGAGTAGCAACAGCTTAGGATTAACTAAGTAAATTGCCAATGACATGAGGTTGTCAGTTCAATTAATATAGTTGTGAAAAATCGGTTAACTTGAGTTTCGGTTAACCGAAGTTTCGATTAATCAAATATTGGTTAATCGGTTTTTCGGTTCAAGAAAATTTCAAACCGTAACAGAACCGAAAATTTTGGTTTACAGAAAATTTTGGTTCACCCAAAACCCGAACCATAACCGAATCGAAAAAGTCAGTTAGCTGGTTTTTCGGATTGGTTAACCGATTTTTCAATTCGGTTACTAGTCGTTCATGAACAATATAAAAAGTTTACTTTTTAACCTATTTTTTTATGTTTAAATCTTTTTTCAATAATTAAATTCATTTACCATTCATAAATAATTTAAAAAGGTGTATTTCTTAACCAATTTGTTCATTTTCTATGTCTAAAGCTTTTTTATAAAATTAATTTTGGTTCGGTTAACCGGTGGTTAATCGAATTTTGACCTGGCCGAACTGTAACCGAATCGAAAACTGGAAAAAATTTTCTTTTTTCAGAAAATTTGTTCAGTTAATCGATTTTTCGATTCATTTTGGTTTTCAGTTTCAGTTTTTTGTACAATCCTTGCTCAAAAGCTTCTCCTAAATTTCATCTCCTTAATGCATCACTGATTGAAAAGGAGTACCCATGGGTAATATTAAAACTAAAGAAACAATTAGTAATTTTGCTCATTTTCAATGCCTTGTATCATGGACACCAGAGCCTGTAATTTTTGTTGTGCGGATTAGACCTTATCTCCACTGACTTGGGACCCTAGTGGGGAGGGCACTGACTACCTTTGCAAACTGATTCCCAGAGTTTTAGTGTAGCTGGTGTTGTGACTGTAGTCCTTACATAGTAACTCCGAAACTAGAGTGCCCCATGTCGACTTAGGTACGAGGTTAGATAGGAAGAATAAGAGAGACTCACACACTGAAGCATTGATTATGCGAATACACTTAGGGGCCTTTATCACTGTGGAGAGCCTACGATCTTCTTTTTGAAAAAGGCTCGATGACCCAAAACTGTCATCAACTAGTTGCTTCAAGGACTGAATGAATCCCATTTGCTCTCTTGATTAGATCCTTTTTGGATGAGATGTTGGAAAATATGATTTAAAATTAATTATTTACTTATTTGTTTGTTTTAAAAATTAATTCTCAAATATTTTAATGGGTTTCAGTTACATTTCTTGATTATTGCATTAGCTTCTTTGTATAATGTTATTGACTACAAAGCTTGGGAAATGGTTTATGCTAGGAGGACCTATAAATTGCTTTAATTGAAAAACTTATTGTGCTTATGCGTTGATTGATAATTATAGTGGGTTGTTGATTGCCCTTTATGGAACTGATGTATTGCCTACCCTCAAAACACAATGTTGCTTTGGCTTTAACTATAAAATGGTGGATCGATTGGTGAATTCAGTGGAAGAGTAATCACACCATACAAAATGTAGAACAAACGAGTTTTCTCCCTAACTAAAATATTTCTGAAAATTATGGTTTGTGTGTGAAAAAAACTATTTACTGATTACCCATAGTTCATACCTCCCAATATATTTTGATATTTTATATCTTGATCATTTGGGTGAGAGGTTGGTTGGGGTTCTACTTGCTGCATCCAAATTGGACCAACGGGTTGTCGGATCTTGGGAGAAGGGCGCACTTTTAATGAATTTATCAGTGCAGTGTGGGCAGTTCTTCTCCAAAGAAAGTGCTTGGGTGTGCTCCGACCCAAGCTACTTCTAAACTTTATATGTCTCTCTATCTTTATCTCATCTATATATTTATCATATGTAGATGCTAATACTTTGTTTTAGATGTAATCTTGATGTATTTTTGATGTTCTTATTATATTTTTATGTCGATACATGATCCTATTTTTTGTTAGTTGAATCCCAAATTAATAGAAAAGTTCACTAATTTTTTGATTGCTTTTCAAAAATATTTCCAACAGATATAACTAGCCATTTTGCTTTCATAATATGTTGAATTGGAGCCTTTATTGCGCATTGAAAGCCCTGATAGAATCTCTCCATGAGCACGATCTCTCGTCTTGTTGCAAAAATATTGAAGGTTCAAGCATATCTTTAGCAATTCAACGATGAATTTTTCATGCTGTTGGAGGGAGAGAGCTTTTTGAGTCACATCCTCAGAGATAATCTTAGAACTTGGTTAATGAAATAGCACAGGTCAGCCAGGCCTGATAAGCTTATGTTGATTGTCTCTACAACTGATATTGATTATGACTATTTTATTCTGAGCTTTGATGATGACTCTAATTCGATTCTTCTATTGAGATGATTTGATTTGGATGGCAAACTAAGCATATTTGGTGGCTGGTGTTTATTTCATTTGAAGAAGCTGCCAGCGTCACCTTCTCTTTTGTTTTTCTTTTTTTTTTAAATCGTCTTTCTTTGATCTTTGGTGCAGGGAACCAACTTGGTGGGTGAATTCACATCCTTAGATTCAGTATTTATAGCAGAAACTTCTAACACATACATGACTCTGCTAGTGATGCGCATGGCATGTTAACCAGAATGACACCTCTTGCATCATCATGTCTGCTACAAAAACTACAAATGCAAGAGTATCACTTTCAAATTCCAGTAGCTTACTGCTCTGTCTTCTAAAAACCTCCACTGTGCTGCCACACGTTCAATGCACATATGAGAAAACATTTCTACAGCTAATTCTTCTTGTGTAAATAACAACTGTTTTATCATCTATATCTGCGGTTCTCTAAAACTCATTAATACCCACCTTCCTAGAGACAGATAATTTTTTCGAATTATGAGGCCAATTCTACATTTGTCAGTTGGGATTTGAGAACCAAACCTAGTGGTTATTGGCATAGGATGAAGCGTAGATAATTCCTACTCTATTTATAAGATTGGCATAGTTATTTATAGATGTGAAAACAGGCATGTGAATTGTTGCCTTTCCTTGCATGTTGATGCTATCAAAATTAGCTTATGATACATTCTACTTTTTCGTAGAATGGAATGCTAATACGTTCTACTTCTTGTAGAATCGAACGCATTAGGACTTGAAAAATATTTATTTCATCGCCGCCTTTTAATAAGAATATTCCTTTGGTACCCTAGTCAATGTTTGTATTTCAGTAACACTTCAAAGTGATTAAGGTTTTACTTTTACCTTGCTGAAACTCACGTTGTTTTGGGGACTAGTTAGATGCACTCATTTTTGTGTACCTCTTGATTGTGGATTAAAGAATAGTTATCACATGTTAGAATGGTTTGCAAGTAATAAATAGTCAAACTATTAGAGCTCTTAGCATGATGTAAACAATAATGTTTGAGGTGCAGCAAATGGCGTGACCCAGAAGTGGTTTTGTTTTATCCGCCAAAAAAAAAGGAGTTGATTGTAAAGCTTAATGAAGACACTTGAAAAGGGATTACTATAAGTAACCCCATTTTGATCCCTTGATGTGTCATTTACTGCAGACAAGTTCAAGGGCTCCTACATTGAAATTTGTGATTTCTTGATATCATCTCATGAATTTAGTGCTCAACTGCTCATTATTTGGATTCTAGCTGACCAAAGACGTTGATGAAGAAATTCTCATGGATGACATATCCTATGCAGCAAGTAGCAACTGAGAGTATACATTTTTTTTTTAATTCATGATCATGATATGTTGATTAATTTCTTTTGTCAAATTGCCTTAACGCATGCTACTCCTTGACTGAAAATGCGGTTTTCTACCTTTTCCTGGTAAAATTCATGGGTCGGTACTGTATTGTTAGATGCCATCTAAGACGGTACGTAGCCTTTGCACGATCACATGGACAATGCATGAAGAAAAGGAAGGGACAAATGCATTGACTAAGACAAATGTATTAACTGACTTACAAGTTTAATCAGCATTTACAGTAAGTTTTTCACCATGTATTTAGAATTAGCACATGGCAGAAGAATAACCAAGGGGATGAAGTGTTTCTTATTGGGATTATGAATGAAATGATTCGCCGATTACCTTCACACTCAGTTATTTTCAAACTCCCCATGGTTGCGCGAGTTCAATTGGCAAAGGTGGCACACTGTGGTGTTGAATTTCGTAGAGACTTGGCTCACTATACAGCTACACTAGAAGCACTAAAACTTTATGTACTATAGAAATCAACGTAGAGAAGGTTCAAAAAACAAAACCAAGTTAAGAGAAACGTTCAACCTAATCCTTACGTTCTAAATTTGTTACAGATTTTTGAGGGCAGTCTAGACTAAACGTGTGCAACCTTCTTAACGCAAATGCCTGTTCTCTTTGATCCTCGAGTGAAAATGCCCCAATTGTCTTGCCATTGTAAAATCTCTCACCAGTAACAATGCAGTCTAACTGACTACTGCTGGAATTTAAGAATGGTTTTGCTAATAACTATGCAACAACGCCATTTGTTCATCTTCTGTATGTGAAGTGTTTTATTATCTAAGGGGTTCTGTTTGCTTTTCATTGCGATGGAGCCTTATCATTAAGGATTGCAGTGCTTTCTCCCTCATACAAGTTTCCACTTTGAGCTACTTATGGGTATGGCCAATCTTATTCTTAACATAAACTTCATGCAGCTTTGTATTGGGAAGCTTAAGGCGGCAAACCAGAGGAAAGAACTTAAAGACAATTGTTTGTTGCAACCCAATGGTTTCTACTTTATCTTTGAAAGACACTATGCTCACTAGACAGGGTTTTGCTCCTGTTAGCTGAATCTATGCATTGTCCAGGCCGTTCCCAATGCCCTGTTAGACGTCCTCACTATGTCCTGCAATCTTAGCTGTGCAGTCTCGAGCTTCTCTCCATCGATCCCTGGACAAAGGGATTAGAGGGGCAGGGTGGATTCAGTCCTTAATAGAGCCAATAGTATGTGCACAGAACATGAAACTAAATGCTACTTCAATTAAATCTGAACTTGGTCAAACTATGCCGAAGACATAGGTCTTCAAAACTTTAGTGAAAGCAGCAATCTATTACTCAATAAACAGTTTGATGGGTGTTTGCCACCAACATTCAGGTACACAATCAAGGCAAGTGAATAAATTTCCTACACGACAAAGCAATACATCAATGATACGGCATTGTCTTATTCTTGGAGACTAAAAAGATGCTTCGAAACCATGATGCTATCAGGGTCGAACATTAAATGTCCCATGTGGGCATCTCGAAATGCTTGAAAAGTGGCTGCATGCAAAGAATCTGCTGTATCACTGTCCTCATCGTTGATGGCAAGGAGCACACAGAAGCGAAGGTCTCCAAGATGAGTCATACATGTGGACCACAGACGAAAACTCCCCCGAGGGAACTTAGGTACAAAGTTAGCAGCCAAAACAACCAGAGCACGTAATTGGAAGTTCGGATACTCACCAACTAACTTGAATGCGATCTCACAACCTCCCAAGATGACTAAAATATTCCTATCCACACACTCAGCTTTGCAGTCGTAATATGTATCACTACTAACCTTCTTGACACAACTCCAACTCTGCATCCTAGTGTCATATGCATAGAAGTCACCATAATGCAGTCTCTCACAACGCAGCGGTGCCAAAGACATTATTATAAATCTATCATCCACAACCGCATAGCCCTCTGCACTGAACTTCTGGACAACTACGGGCCTCGGAAGCTCCTGCCACAAATCTGTCCTTGGATCATAGCTCTCAAAGCGTGGATTAGGCACTTCATCTCCCATAGCATCTTTCAAGACGTATATTTTCTTTGAGGCGCACATGACTAACCCATGTGACTTTGCAGTTTTCATTCTGCTCTTGAAACTCAACTCCAACTCTACTTGCGAAGTGTCCAAAACAAAGGTATCGAAGGAAGCACAACCTTGTCGTCGGAAATATTCAAATGGAACAAGATATAACTTACGATCCAGAACTGCACACTGAAACTGTAAAAGGGTCTTCTGTTTTCGTCTCTTTTCATCCATGTCAATCACATAGATTGGTTGTAGGAAGCTGTTGTCACTCCCGAGCATATATCCATCTTGCCCAAAATCTATGCCATAAAGAGCATACCTACTACGAAGCAGGCAGCCCAAAAAGAATAAAGACATACAATGGCTCTTTCTTTTAAACCTACAAGGACATGTAAGAGCTTTGTCAAAAATAGAAATCAAAATTAACACTAGACTTTCTAAATAAGGATGAGGCCTGATGAATAGATTTAGCAACTTTAGAACATTTATATACTGCAACATATGTACTTTAGAACATTTACAAACAGCAACATATGTACCTAGCTTCCCTTATCTTCTCAAGATGGTGCATCAATGTTCTGCTCCCTGTCACTTCATCAAAATAAAAAACAGCCCATGGGTTTTCACACGGCCTACAAATGAGGGAAGAAGTGAACAAGCATCAGTCAAGGGTGACATCAAGCCCATACTCCAAAACAAGGTAATCAAGTATTCAGTAAAGATTCGAATTCAGTCAAGGGTTAGATTGATGGAGGTCCATCCTTGTCACAACCAGTAGGTCCTTACAAACAGTCCAAGAAGTCCACGTGCAAGCACCAAAGTTCAAGAAATTGCCCAAGCTTTGCTTAGTCAAAGTTCTGCCCTTCCCAGATTTGTACAAGTGCACAAACTCGGTTTTGTGCACTTGATTTCTTAAACTTCCAGAAGGTTTAACAAGGATGCAGGAGGCCTAGATTGAAGTTCTAGAAGTGCTCTGTCCAATAAAACAAGTTGCAAGTGTTTTGGAGTCCATTTGCCCCCTCAAATCACCAGTACAAGTCAAGCGTGCAAAACTGCCCAGTTTTACACGGTTCTGGAAATGCTTCTGTTTTGACGCCCAATTCTCCAAGTTTTGGTTTGAAAATTTTATGGCTTTATAGTACCTTAAAAATATTATCAACTGGCCATGAAAAAACCCAGACAAATTGCACACTTAAGGAGCTATTAACCAGAAAAGCAAGGGACTTAATTCCCTTTACCCAGCTATTAGCCAGCCGGAAGTACAAGCTGATTATGACTTGTTTTCGGGTTCTCAAGGGAGCATCCACTTGCAAGAGCACTTGATTAGAGGTCCAAGCAGCTGATTAATCCTTCCCTAAGCCTTAATTTGACACCTAAGTCCTCAGGATCAACAATGAAAGAGGTTTCAAATTCAGATTGCATCCTTCCTTTCGTAGGCTGTTTTGATTAGAGGTCCAAGCAGCTGATTAGTCCTTCCCTAAGCCTTAATTTGACACCTAAGTCCTCAGGATCAACAATGAAAGAGGTTTCAAATTCAGATTGCATCCTTCCTTTCGTAGGCTGTTTTGGGAATACGACTCTAGTTGTTTAGTTAGCTCATTTTGAATTTCTAGCAGTTGTAAGCAAGTGGGAAGGGAGTATATACCCCCCCTTGCAGCTTATGTAAAGACGCCTTCGATGATTATATGAAAGAAGTTGAGCCTTAGCTCCATTAAGCACTCAAACTCTCTTCTTATCGCTTTTGGCCGAGTAAGGTGGTGATCTAGCAAGAGTCTTAGCATCTCTTTGTTGGTGTTTCTGTATCCAAGGAGTTGTTAGGAGCCCTAATACTTAGCTTGGTGGTGTTTCTGTATCCAAGTGAGATATTAGTTTCGGTTTTATCTCCCACTATCTTTACTAGTGTGAGTTTGAGTTTTTAGAATTGATTGCTTATCACTTGGTCTGAGTCCCTATTCTGATTGAGTGAGGAATTTGCCTTGAGGGGATACATCATTTTTGGTATTAGAGCTAACGTCTCTCCTTGGCCTTGAACAACAGGCCAAACACAATCCAAACACAAAGAACCCACTTTGAAACCAACTTGAGTCATGAGTTCAAGCATGACTTTGGACGAGAAATTCGAAGCTCTCATGAAGAATTATAAGGAGATGAGGCCTTATAATGAAGAGATGAAGAGCCAGAACGAGTATTTGAAGCACCAAATTGGAGAATCTATGAAGCAAAAGAATAGGAACCTTAGAAGCCCACAATCATCAAGCTCCTCGAGTTCGCCCGTTTTGCCCATGGAGAAGAAGACGTCCCTTTGGTTCATCTAGTAAAGAAGAGTCAACTAGAAGATCAGGGAGAGAAAGAAGGAGCCAATCTAGCCTTTGTGAAAATAAGGTGGTTCCGGAGTTCGAAGGGAAGCTAGACCCCGATGAGTTCTTGGAACGGCTCCATACCGTGTAAAGAGTTTTCAACTACAAGGAGATTCCGGAGGATAAGAAGGTAAAGCTTATTGATCTTAGGCTTAGGAAATATGCCTCTCTTTGGTGGCCTAATTTGTGTGTCAAACGAGTCAGAAAAAGAAAAGGCAAAATTCGGACTTGGGAGAAAATGAAGTCTAAGCTTAAAGACTGATTACTACCCCCTTCTTACCTTCAAGATAGTTACTTCCAACTACACAACTTAACTCAAGGATCCATGAGTGTAGAGGAATACAACAACAACTCTCAGTGTGGGTCCCGCTTTTGCGGGGTCTGGGGAGATCCAACTGTAGGCAACCTTACCCCTACCGGTATTTCTACCCATAGAGTGTAGAGGAATATATTAAAGAATTTGAAAAGTTTTTGATCAAATGTGACCTTCAAGAGGCCGAAGCCCAAACTATTGTGAGATACTTGGGGGACTTTATCCTAGGTATGCTAATGTGGTTGAATTACAACAATATTCAATCTTTGATGAAGTATGTGTCTTAGCCGACAAAGTAGAACAACAAAAGAAAGCCAAGCCCGTCAAAAGAGACTTTTGAAAACCTCCACCCAAGAGTCAACCTTGTAACAAGGCGAGCTCATTTCCATCTCCTAAACCCTCGTTTCAACCTCTTCCACCCCACAAAAGAACCCAACTCCACAAAAGAGGCTAAGATCTCAAAATAGACCAAACTCTGGCCCCTTGAACATACAGAAGGTGTTTTAAATGGCCTTGATCACATGGCTTCGGGCTGCCCAAATAGAAGAATTATCTCCTTGGTCGAATGGGAGGCTACTAAGGAGGAAGAAATGGAGGAAAAGGACGTGTATTTCATGGAGGAACAAGAGAAGGTTGTGGAGGAGGCGGATGAAGGAGAGTTGGTGTTACGGAGGGCCTTGGGCGGCCTTAAAGGAGCCAAGGCAGAGCAAAGAGAGAACATCTTTCACTCTAGATGTACAGTCCAAGGGAAGGTGTGCTCCTTGATCATTGATGGAGCAAGTTGTGCTAATGTGGCCTCACTTAGTATGGTGGAGAAGCTCAATCTCCAAGCCACGACCCATCCCCATCCACACAACATACAATGGCTCAATCAAGGTAAAGGCTTACAAGTTAATTCAAGGTGTTTGATTTTATTTTCCATTGGTAAGAACTACAAGATGAGTGGTGGTACGACATCATCCCCATGGATGCTTATCACCTTTTGTTGAGAAGATTGTGGTTATTTGATAGGAAGGTTATGCATGATGGCTATTTGAATACTTATAGCTTCTCCAAGGATGGGAAGAAGATCACCCTTGCCCCTTAAGCCCATCCCAACTCCACAAAAGCAAACAACAAAAGAACCAAGAACATTCGAACCTACTACTCACTTGTAGTGAACCGCTTCTTAAGGCCTCTCACCATGAGTTTAAGGCCTTTAGAGAGTGGATTCTTACTTCCCTTAATGAGTCCGAGAGCTCTTCCACAAGCCATCCATTAGCCATTTCCCTACTTGAACACTTTAGCCATGTCTTTCCCGAAAACATACCTTCGGGTTTGCGCCAAAAAAGAGTCATACAACACTACATAGACTTTATTCCCGAGCTGCACTCCTAAACAAAATGGCCTATAGGATGAAAAGAAACCATAGAGGTTCAAAGGCAAGTGAAGGAATTGATCTCCAAGGGGTTGGTTAGAGAGAGGCTTAGCCCTTATGTTGTCCCGACTCTTTTAGTCCCCAGAAAGGATGGGAGCATGCGGATGTGTGTGGATAGCCGAGCCATCAACAAGATTACTATCAAGTATAGGCATCCCATACTACGGCTTGAAGACATACTAGATGAACTATATGGTTCATGTGTGTTTTCTAAGGTGGATTTGAGAAGTGGTTGCTATCAAATTCGGATTAGAGTAGGGGATGACCAGAAAACGGCTTTCAAGACTACAGGAGGCTTGTATGAGTAGCTTGTCATGCCATTCGGATTATCAAATGCACTAAGTACCTTTATGAGGCTTATGAACCAAGTGTTTAGGCCTTACATTGGTAGGCTTGTGGTAGTGTACTTTGACGACATATTGATCTATAGTAAGAGTGAGGAGGAACACCAAGACCATCTAACTCAAATCATGATAATCCTTGAGAAGGAAAAGTTTTATGGCAACCTTAAAAAGTGCACCTTTTTCACAAATGAGGTGACTTCTCTAGGTCACATAGTGACTGCCCACGGCATAAAGGTGGATGAGAGTAAAGTAGAGGCCATTCGGTCTTAGCTTCCTCCAAAGAGCATTCATGCCGTATGAGATTTCTATTGACTAGCCTCATTCTATAGGCGGTTCATAAGAAACTTTAATACCATAATGGCCCCCATGACCAAGGTGATTAAGGGTTCATCTTTCAAATGGACCCTCAAAGCTTAAGAAGCCTTTGAAGACATCAAAGCCTAAGAAGCCTTTGAAGACATCAAAGCCAAGCTCACTCAAGCCCCGGTGCTAGCTTTACCTTGTTTTGACAAGGTCTTTGAGGTAGAATGTGATGCCTCCGAAGTGGGGATTGGTGTAGTACTCACTTAAGAAAGAAGGCCCCTAGCCTTCTTTAGTGAGAAACTATGTAAATCAAGAAGAAAGTACTCCACGTATGACAACAAGTTTTACACCATTGTGAGGAGTCTCGAGCATTGGAGTCACTATTTGGTGGCTGGTGAGTTCATACTACATTCGGACAGTGAAGCCTTGAAGTACATTCAAGGGCAACATAAGCTCAACTCACGGCATGCTATGTGGATAGAGTACCTCCAATCTTTCTGCTTCCAAACACAAGTCCCGGAAGTTAAACCGAGGAGCCAATGCTTTGTCAAGAAGACAACTACTCTTGTTTCAACTTGATGCTTGTATCCTTAGGTTTGAGCATCTTAAGTCCCTTTATGTCAATGATGAAGATTTTTGATATATTCTTGCCTCACAAACACTCAAACAACCAAGGAAAACAAAGGACCAATTCAAATTGGTAGGTTCTTTCTGAACAAAATGCAAGCAAACCAGGATAAAGTAGGATCATCAAGTGAGAAATCAAGAAATAATCCGAAGAGTCACCCTCATTCACACTCGGGAATCTCCTTAGATCATTTAGGTTACAAAAATATCAACCTCTAAATGAGATAAAGAGACCTAGAGAACCACTTGAGTTGCCAAGCTCAAGATGCAACACTAGGATTTAAGAGAGTAAGAGCTATACAAACTCAAAGTTCATTCATTCAAATCTGGTTCAAAAGGAGCTTGGGGCTGGCTTTATAGGAGTAATACGAGCCATTCAAGCCTCCCAAAGTCAGCCATAGGTCAAGGGTACATTTGGGGAAGAAAGGAGATCAAATCAGCCCCCCTGAGTACACCTATCTAATCCAATCTAGCTTAGCCACCTCTTTAGGAATAATGATTCGAGTAAATGAGGTGTTAAGCTTACAAAGCAACCTATTACATCAATATAATTCAAATTCAGCAGGTTGTAGAAGTGGAAACCTAAGAAACAAGACCCTTCTCCACGGCTAGCTCAAAACCGGGTAAAAGAGAATTTCATTGTACTTCTGGCTGAGTAAAGGCAGCACAAGGAGGTGCTTTGGGGGAACTTTGGGCATGTTTCTTGATAAATTTTTATGTCTTCTTTCATGCCCTAAGGTTTCAAAAAGGTTGGACTTTGTTTGGTACACTTAATTTCCCTCCAAACTGGCCTGTGCTCGATTGCCGCCAGCACTGCTGGAAAGAACTAGGTGAATGGCTAACCAAATGCTGTCCAAAAGCTTTGCAACTCATTTTATTTGAAAGCTAACTCGTTAGATTTAAGGAGAGTGGCCAAGGCATTTTGTTATCCTTCAACAGTTGGCCCCAAAAGATAGATAAAACCAAGCTATTTTTCCGATGAACTGGGTAGTTAGAGTCATTTAGGGTGCTTTTAACAAAGGCATGAACTTCCCTTATCTCCTCGGCGTTGGTTGACTCCTGTAGGCTTAATTGGCGAGGCTCAAAAGGATCCAAAGGATGGTCCCCATCAATTTTGGGGACCTGTACAAGGAATGTCAAAGGCATCCGAAAAGGGACTTCTTGATCCAAGAGGGGTATTTGTTAAAAGGTACTCATTTATACATTCCAAAGTGTGGCACTCGTGAGTTGATTATTAAAGAGGTTCATTTATACATTCCAAAGTATGTCCGGTCATTTCGGTGAGAACAAGACCCTTCTCATGCTAAAGGAGCATTGCAATAAGACCAATGATGCCACTCACATTGACGAGTTATACTTCAAAGAAGCAATGAGATTGCATGGTATTCCAAGTTCCATGGTTTCAGATCGTGACACAAAATTCCTTAGTCACTTTTGGATTACCTAAAGGAAGAAGATAGGAACGAAGCCCAAGTATAGCACCACTTGTCATCCTCAAACGAATGGACAAACTGAGGTCACTAATCGGACCATTGGGACTCCCTTGAGGGCTTTGGTTAAACCCAATGCCAAAGCTTGGGATTTACTTCTCCCACATGAGGAATTTGCTTACAATAGAGCACCAAGCAAGGCCACCAGAGTATCTCCCTTCAAGGTTGTCTATGGGATGGATCCATTGAGTCCCCTTGACCTTGTGCCCAAGGCTGTGGATGAGAAGCCGAGCGTAGAGGTGAGCAAGATAGTGGAAAAGATCCAAAAGCTTCAAGAGTTAGTCAAGTCCAATATTGAGAAATCCAATGCCTCCCACCAAACTCAAGCAAACAAGCACAAGAAGAGAGTGGTGTTTCAACCCGGAGATCTAGTGTGGATCCACTAAGGAAAGAACAGTTCCCATCCAAGTGCAAAAACAAGTTGATGTCAAGCGCTAATGGCCCTTTTGAGATCTTAAAAAGGATAAACGACAATGCATACAAGGTCAACTTGCCCGGGGATGATAGGCTATTTCAGCCACGTTCAATGTGGCGGATTTAAGTCCATACTTAGAAGACAATCATTTAGCAAATTTGAGGGCAAATTCTCCTTGACAAAGGGAGGATGATGGAGGTCCATCCTTATCACAACCAGTAGGTCCTCAAAACAGTCCAAGAAGTCCAAGTGCAAACACCAAAGTTCAAGGAATTGTCCAAGCTTTGCTTAGCCAAAGCTCTGCCCTTCCCGAATTCGAACAAGTGCACAAACCCGATTTTGTGCATTTGATTTCTTAAAATTTTAGAAGGTTTAACAAGGATGCAGGAGGCCTAGATTTAAGTTCCAGAATTGCTCCATCCAATAAAACAAGTTGCAAATGTTTTGGAGTCCATTTGTCGCCTCAAATCAGCAGTACAAGCAGGGATTCACTCGTCCGTTCCGGCCCGGAACGGCCGAGTTGACGCGGATTTTCACTTTGGTGTTCCGAGTTTGGGCGAAAACTCGGGGGCAGAACGTGTCACAGTGGAACGGCCGTTCCACCCGTACCAGAACGGGAAACGGACGATTGGACCGGGCCAAAAAAGACAATTCAGTGAAAAGATATATGATTCTTTTGGTTTCAGGTTGAAGACAAACAAAGCAGACCAAAAAACCAAATCAGTGTTCATGACTGGGCCTTGACAAAAAAGTAGACAGAGAGAGCGAGAATAAATCAGTACTCGTGACATGAATGAACAAATAAGTGCCCATGAGTCCGTGAACAAGGGAAGAAGACAGAAAATCGGATCTACAAATAGGTGCCCAAGAAGTATAACACAACCACGAATCTACAAAGTTAACAAATTTTTTGCATGTTTTGGACATACCTTCGTTGAAGAGAACTAATTTGCTTGCTTTATTGCCCAGAATCCAGCAGAAGGAGTCAAGCATCATTGGAGGTTTTGGAGCATTCGAGCAACCCAGAATCGTTGAAGAGGAACAGAGAGAAAGCACCATTCGACAGCCCAGAATCGTTGAAGAGGAACAGAAAGAGAGAGCAGTAGCCAAGCAAATCGAGAGAGAGACGAACAGAGGAACAGAAAGAGAGACGAACAGAGAGAGAAGAGAGAGAAGCTTTCTGAGCTTGGCTGAGGAAGAACCGAAGAAGTGCCGTGCGCAATTTTGACAAGACCATAAGGCTTCCTCTGGAAGCTTGAAGTGGTTTTTTTTTTTTTTAAAAACTTTGATTGGAGCTTCCACCGAAGGTGTCGTGCCGTGGACGCATAAATCAAGTTGTAATTTGTAAGTGGTTTCTTTTTCTTTTTTTTTTTCAAATTATGATTCTAATGTTGCATTAATTTTTAATATTTATTCATTACATTGTAAATTGTTTATATAGTTTAATTAATTATTTATTTCATAGTAAGTTATTTATATAGTTGTTCATAGTAAGTTGTTTATATAGTTTAATTCATTTCATATTCAGTTAATATTTTAATATTTTAATTATGTGAAAAAAGTTATATGATCTTGAATGAGACCGTTTCATAAGAATTGAAAACATCTTCTAACAGTTTAAAATCTAAGACTGCTTATTTTTTTTTCCCTTCAACAAGTTTAGTACTTAACCGGTTTGTCCCCATTCCCAAACTCCATGACTCCAAATATTTTGTTTCGAAAAATTAAAACAAACATCTTTCACTCCTAAAAAACATAAAATTAATCAAGCAATCAGCAACATAATAATGAAACTTCAAACTTTTAATTAATCGCCAGACACTAATGGGTAATGGTTATGAATGATCTTGTCTACAAATATGAACAAAAATTATGTTAATAACACAATTACTTACATAATAATAGTACAAAGCTAAAAAAGTACAAATTCAACCGAAAATGCACTATGTGAACCATTTCACGCCATGACGACCGCGATTCGTTCCGCGACAAGCGTATCATCCCGTTTCAGCGACACCGCGACCGAAACCGCAACCGTGACCGAATCCGCGTTTTGAATCACTGAGTACAAGTCAAGTGTGCAAAACTGCCCAGTTTTACACAGTTCTAGAAATGCTTCTGTTTCAGCGTCCAATTCTCCAAGTTTTTGTTTGAAACTTTTATGAGTTGACAGTACCTTAAAAATATTATCAAGTGGCCATAAAAAAAACCCAGCCAAATTCCACACTTAGAGGAGCTATTAACCGTAAGAGAATCAATTCCCTTTACCCAGGTATTAACCAGCCGGAAGTACAAGCTCATTATGACTTGTTTTTGGGTTCTCAAGGAAGCATCCACTTGCAAGAACACATGAGTAGAGGTCCAAGCAGCTGATTAGTCCTTCCCAACTCCACACCTAAGTCCTCAAGATCAACAATTAAAGAGGTGTAAAATTCAGAGTGCATCCTTCCTTTTGTAGGCTATTTTGGGAATCCGATTCTAGCCTTGTTCAATTAGCTCATTTTGAATTTCTAGTTGTTGTAAGCAAGCGGGAAGGGAGTATATAACCCCCCTGCAGCTTATGTAAAGACACCTTTGATGATTATATGAAAGAAATTGAGCCTTATCACCTTTAAACACTCAAACTCTCTTCTAGCTTATCCTTGCTTTAGGCCGAATAAGCTGGTGAGCTAGCATGAGTATTAGCATCTCTTTGGTAGTGTTTCTGTATCCAAGGAGTTATTTGGGGCACTAATACTTACCTTGGTGGTGTTTCTATACCCAAGTTGAGGTATTAGTTTTGGTTTTATCCCGCTATCTTTACTAGTACGAGTTTGAGTTTTTATAGTTGCTTGCTTATTACCTTAGATTAAAAAAGCCCAAGGTGCAAAAGCGCAAAGGGTCCTAGGGCTCTGGGCTTGGGCTTGGGCTTTGAGGCAAAGGCGCGGGCTTTTTAGACGCGAGGCGCATTTTTACTAAACAAATGCTTGAAAATTATTCCAAACCATATTTCTTCTCAAATCAGCTAAATAATGGCATCAAATAAATGATTTTCACCAATCACCCAAAAAAAAAGAGAATCAATTAAACACGACAAAATATAATTAAACCATTAAATACAGCTCAATTAGATTACGATAAATTGAATCCCAAAAACATAATAAATGCTGCTAGCATGCCAGGAAGAGAGAGAGAGAGAGAGAGAAATGGAGAAAGATTAAGAAGCACCAAAAAAAAAACGCAAGGGCTATCATTGTAACATTGGAGGAGGCACCATTTTCGACCTCCTTGAAGCCTAAAAAAACGAAAAGAAAACAGAAATACCTTTCATGGTTGTGTAATAACAAAGGAGGAGGACGAAGAAGGAAGTCTAAAAGAAGACAGGAGGACAAAGCATTTATTAGATTGTTGTCACCAGGGTTAGAATTTCCAGCTCCAAACTCATGTTCAGTAGTAGCAATATGCTTTGTTTACTTCTAGTAGCATCTTGATTGAAAGGCTTCCATAAACAAAAGACGGGTCGAGGCTCCTCAAAAATTTTTTTCTTTTTTTCCCCCCAAATGGTCTGTTATGATCTATAAAGTGCAGGTTTCGTGACCTTTAGGCCTCAGTCTAAAGCCCAAAAAAGTACGGGCTTTGAGAATGGACTGAGCTTGACCCATTCCAAGGGGCAGGAGAGTGGGCTTCGGGGCTTTTGTGATCCTAGGCGCGCCCCGGGCATACTTTTTTAAACACAGCTTATTACTTGGTCCAAGTCTCTATTCTGATTGAGGAATTTGTCTTGAGGGAATACATCACAGACACAGCATTCAAAGCATTCGCCCCTAATGGAAGGAAACCAATTATTCAGTTAAGCTTAGAATCAGAACAAGTCCATCACTGAGTTTCTCTGGACTAAAAGTTCAGAAGTTCTAGGAAGCATTGTCACCTCATTCTGGTCGTCATACCCACTGGATCATGTTTGTCAGCTCTGTTTATAGGAGGCACCTCTGACGGCAAGGATTTCATCTTTTGCTCCATGTTTACAGGAGATGGAAAGGATTGCATCTCTTGCACCGTCATTTGTGCAATGTTATGCAACAAAGTGGAGTTATAAAGCCTAGGTTCAGCATCCCTATTTCATTCAGGAATGAATCAAGCAATGTCATGATTACAGACATTAACACTCACACTAATGAAATTGAGAAATATAAGCAACAGACAAGAGGGGCTAAAAATGAACAAATATATATAAACCAATGGGAGGGAGGAGGGAGTTGCTTACATTATGAAACAAGACATGTCAGAAATGTCTGCCTCACCATCTCCTGGGCAGAATCTAAGGGTATAATAAGAAAACTATCTTCAAGAAGAAAGACCGTGGAGAAACAGATTGAGGCTCTCTCATGATAACCACGGTGATATTCCACCCCGATAATGCACAACAAATTGTCTGAGAAAGGGTAAATGCATTGCAACTCAGTTCCAGATGCGAAAACATGAGGTAACTTGCAATTAGGGGGAAGACGAAAAACCCCGGAGCAGATGAGTTCCAAGCTCTCAGTGCCAAATTTGAGGGTGTATCTGCACCGTGTATCAAACTTGAAAACATAGAATTTATCACCATATGAACACATGACCTCCTCTACGACACAAGAAATCTTGGCCAAAGGGGGCTTACACCTCTCATTGAGTTCAGGCCTAAAAGCAACTTTCCTCCAAATCCCAAGTTTGATACTATAAGAGTAGAATTCCATGTTGGATAAAGAGAAGAGTATCTCATCATGCTCTGCAACAAACACATGCCCACAAACTTTCCGGGGGTTGGGATCCCCCATAAGAAACTCGGGCAAGGGAAGCTCTTCCCGCTTACCGGTCGCAGGATCATGGCACCAAAAGGCAGGCTGAGATCCAGGAAACCGAAAGCGAGCAGGGAATAAGCAATACACCTTGTCACGAGCAAGAATACAAGTCCAAAACAACGGCACTAGTTCTTGTCTATCCTGGCTAGTGCCCACAATTTGCAAGTCCAACACAGGGTACAGACGCATATTAAAGACCAAGGTTTTGAGGAGTGCTGCAACATGACAATCAGCACGGAAGGAATGGCAACAAACCAAGTGAGCCTTGAGGGCATCCCCATCCAGAGGCCGACGGAAGGTAGATTCAACAGGAGCACGAGAAGCATTGTGTTGAAACTGCACGGTCATTAAACCGAAGTCATTGCTGGAGGAGAAAGTGAAACACGGTTTTTTATTCAAATACAAGGAGCTAGAATTCACAACAGCAGGACCTCACTTGGCGTCGTAGTTGTTGTTGCATAGAGATAAGGATCCCCCAGCCTGAGAAATTTACCATTACCGTCGATCGTTAATTCACTGAGATAATACCTGTAAAAGAAATCGTCTGCGGAAGTTGGATTGAACAAATCGTCTGCGGAAGTTGAATCGGCCAAATCGTCTTCGGAAGTTGGATCGGCCGGATGCCAATCTTTCTGTAAGAAGCCTAAACACAGTTTCGGCATTATGCTATTTCCTAGGGTTTTTTGCAGGTCGAATCGGGGCAGTTTCTTCTTTCGGATTCCAGACTGCCGCAAAACAGGGTTGCCCTCGCTACGAAGGCGTGCAAAGTGAGACTTTAGGCTGATAGAGAACCATGACCAGGATCTCTCAACGGAGAAGGCCCCAAATTTTCAGAGACGCACGACCAAGATTCTTCGACCGTGAAAAGAGAATTAAGGCTACTGGTGAACATTTGGGGTCGCCGGCATATTATATTATACAGCTAAGTGTACCACAGTATGGTACGTTCGAACGACAGCGCTCGGGTCGATGCGAGTGCGTGGAGTTAAAGCCCAAAAATGCCAAGTCTTGAATTTGTGTGCGTGGAATTAATGCCCAAAAATGCCACCGAGTGTTCAATTTTGCTTCAATCTGTCACTAAATTCCCCCCTCCCCCCAACCCATGCCACCATGTTTAATACTATGTTGTTTCATTTTAACATGTAACTGAGTTATCAGTTTTTTTTAAATTTATAATTTGCCAATTGTCACCAACCGCGACAAGTTGGGTAATCATTTGATGACATTTTTTTTGGCAAGGAAAATAGATTTGATGACAAATTTAAAAAATAAAACAAATATAATAGTGTTACTATGAAAAAAAAAACACTCGATGATAATTTTTAAAAGCTTGATGCAATTTTTGAGCATCAATTAGGTCTAGGTACTTTTTTTGTGGGTTTCGATGCTCATACATAGGAGTGTTACACCAATTATAAATACTTGCCTTATGATCTTAATAAAACTAATATAAAACTTGACTATTTATGATATATTGGTCATGTAATGGATATATCTAACACTTAAGATATAAGAACCCCTATAAATAAATAACAAGATAAGCGTGTGATTTGCCAGTCAAATTAACAATAGAATGGGGACATCACTATCATTTTTGTTTTATAAACATGGAAGTTTTGAAGCACAATTTTGACTTTTGGCTTTAACTTTGTACGAAAGAAACTTTTCTTCGATCATTAGTAGAGTAAAACCCAGTATAAGTGCCAATAGGCAAGAAACAAAAGACAACTTCTAAGCAAATTCACAAGTAGCAAAATAAATAAAATAAGACCACTAAGCAATAAAACAGTTGAAAGATAAATTCTAAACTTTTGTCGCTCCGACCAACTGACAATTGACGATCGCATCTAATTTTTCTCAAACTCCTCGCAATTCTTTTTAAAGATGGAGTTTCATCCCCTACAACACAAACACCCAGGTGCATAACCAAGTCTAGCATTCATGAGCAAACTCCGTTAGGGCAGGGGATTCCAGGTTGGTAGACTCTTATTCATTTACATTAGCATTAGACTTCTTGTTCAAATTCATTGGAGATTCCTCAAGCTTTTTTGGTTCATCGGAGCAAGAGGATTGAATAGTCTCCTTAACATATTCGATATAAATCCGCTCACAATGCAGTCCTATAAGACTTTTTTCAAGGTTACAGATTATTGATGTAGAGCTTGTCGTAGAGCTACAAATTAAACCACCACTTTGATTCATAAATAATATTTATAGCATAGGGAAGTAAGGATCGGTCCCCTGAAAAAAGATTATGATAATGAGCTAGTTTAATTCTAAATGATTTTACTACTCTAATTTATTATAACTTCTCTTTATATTACTAAAATAAATCTAATTTAATAAGATCTGAAAAAATACTTAATATTGCTCCTAAATATTCTAAATTTAATTCTAAAAATAAAACAGTAAATAGTTATCCTAAACAATCTGAAAAATTAAAAAACATGAATAACAATACAATATTAGACTGAAAATTAAAAGAGAAAATAACAAGCAGAAAATTTATATTAGAAATTATGGAAAGTAATCCAAATTAATATTCTGCAAGTTTATAACTTAATAACTCCAAAATTATATGTAAAATAATTCAGAAAAATTAAAACAAAAAATTAACTCCAGAAAATGAAAATAGAAAATAAAATCTGAAATTAGAGAAAAATAAACTGCACTAATATAAATAAGAAATTAAATAACAAAATTCCCTAAATTTTAGGATATAATTTTCTGGACTTAGTAAAACCCTAAGAACATAAAATAAAAACTAAAAATGTAATTTTTAGATTTATTAAATTAAAAATGTGTACATATCCAATTCACGAAATAATTCTGAAAAATTATCAAATAATTTCCAACAATTCCGAAATTAAATATAGGAAGAATAGGACACTATATAAACCCTAAAAGGGACTAAAATATGAAAAAAAAACCCCCCAAAGGAACTATTTTTAACTAATTTCTAACAAATCGGTAAATAAATGACAAACAAAATATAAATTAAATTTGAAAATTATAACCACACTAAAAATCAAAATCTAACTAATCTAATATTATCAAGGCACTCCTAAAAGACTACTCTTTTGGGGGGATAAATGAAATTTATATTACAGCTTATAAATTTAAGAATTAAAATTGACAAACTAAACAAACTAATTAAAAGGCAACAAATAATTATCAAACATATCAAATTTATGAAAACTACTTAGCATAATCTATATCCACCATGCAAATTAATATTTATCATTAACACACAAATCGATTTTATCTATGAGTTAGACTGTAGAAGACACCCATCAGCGGATTTTTCCCGTTTTTCCTTATATTATAGTTTATTTAGGTCCAGCCCCAATGTAAACCCTTATAGTTTCGATAACCTTAACATCAGCGTAAGAATTTAATCAAACTAGAGCATTACATATTAGAAAAATATCATCTAACCCCTTGTAACCAATTTACCAGCAAATTAATTTAACAAGAATCTATAACGATTATCTAATTAAAAGAGATGGTTTTGAGCCATCCATGATTAATTAGGGTGATACTAATGCCTAAAAGACTATAACTTTTACGTATTAAAGCCTTTTAAAACTATCATATGAATTCGTATTGAATTAACTAGCATGCATTCTAATTAATGTAACACGAATATCATAAACGATAAATACTAATCATTATTGAATCATGGATAAAAATCAACTATACAATAAAGTATAAGACTTGTTTTAAAATAATTGATTTAGCATGGTTTCAAATAGATTATACTAAGCACAAGGAAATTACTCACTCATATTACAAATTAAATTACACAATTTACCTAAATAATTCATGTTTAGTTAACAACTAAACTCATAAAATAAAAGAGAAAAAAAAACAATATTACTTTGTGAAAGCCGCAGATGATGATTCTTTGGCCTTGGAGAGTTGGTAATATATGATGGTGAATCTTGATGAAGATGGTGCAGTATCTTACCTTTCGATGGTGAGGGAAAAGGGGTTTTTATGGAGTGATGAAGGTGATGATAATGATGGTCATGAAGGTGATGAATGGGTTAGGTGTGGTGTATTTGTGAAAAGAGGGTGGCATGGGGTGTTGATTATGAAGAGGTGTGAGGTGCGTATGAGGTAGGCATGGGGTTTTTATAGTAATAGCTACTAGAGTTTTCTTCTTTAGACTCATTCTCTTCCAAGTCTTCCAGTTTATCTTCAATTAGGAGTAATAATTTTGTAACCTCAGCCCAAATAATATATGAAAATAATATTTTTCCATAAATCATTATTTTTGGACAGCGTTGACAACTTAGCATGCAAAATCCGAATTTCGACGTCTGTCATTCTGCTATTTATTTTATTAATGCTTAACCTGAAAAATATATAAAATAAAGTAAATTAGACGAAATAGTATATATAATATAATCAAAATAATTATTAAAACCATGCATGATTTAAGACATAACAGCCGACGTACATAGGGTAATTCAGTGCAGTTCCCAAAGGAAGCGAAATTGTTGTACTCACATCTGAGCAAACTTCTTGGTCACCTTCTGCAAAATTTCCGTTAGAATGATGTTAATCAACATTCACCGAGATGGCAGGTGAGTAATCAACTTGGGTATACTCAAAGCTATCCACAACCACATCCACCGAATTTTGAACCACATTATCCCTATCAATGGCATTCCGCGAAGAGGGGATGTCATCATCACACCTTTGTTTTGGGATCTATCTCCACTTTGGAAGTTTATTTCTAGTGTTGTGGCTCTTAAGAAGAGTACAATTCTAATTTGGACAGAGCATGTTTTGAAAATTTGGCCTAACAAACACTCACAAGGTTGCCCCGAAAAAGCCTATTATGAAAAGATCGTGTAGCTTTCTCACCATCATTTCTAAATTTAAACCTAGCAGACTTTATTTCATATCACTTCTTCTAACAATCCGATTAGGAATGTACACATCAACCACATATCCAAAACAAGTAAACTCATTCTTCAAAAGCACGACATATATATTAGAAGGTAAATTCTTAATAAATATTAAGTGAACATGTTGAGACCTAAACTCTTTCATACCAAAATTCTCAAAAGACAGCATAGTTCTAACATTATGGGGAAGAATTGGCTCACGTAAGGGATTGGAAATGATACCTTATAATTCTTTGAAAATAGTGAGGATCTCTTTTGCTCTATCAAAGGTAGTCATAGGAGCACAAGAAGCAAAACCTTTATCATTGTTCTCATCTGAGATAGAAAAGACTAGTTCCTGCAACACACACTTCAGATCTCAAACTCTTGCCCAAAACAAACACCTCCTAGCAACGAAAGAAATCGCCATGGATCATGCAAGGAAAGCTTGAAGAAGACTCACCTTAGCTGCCGAAACCACCACCTTCAACTCATACCGCAACCACCACCAGACGGCCAGGCACAAGGCACCGTAACTCCCACAGTAGCACCTTCAACCGCACTAGCCACACTAGCGCTCACCACCACCACCCTTTTGTACAGTGGCTCCCAGAGCTCGACTCTCTGAAGGAAGGTGAAGTGACCTCTGATGACCACCAGCGTCGACGGGATAGGTGACAAATTCTCTCACTACTACTAGGGTAGGCGGTTCCCTCTCTCACTACTGCTCAAGCCGACACCTAATCATGTCATTCCATGGTGCAAATGTAATTATTACTAGTATCTTCCTTTGTAAGTCCTTACCATAGTCTCTTGGAGTAGGTGAGTCACAGAATTAGTTTGCACCAAGGGAAAAAAAAACTTTTTTGACTTTAAGGCTTTGGTCTTTAGAAAATTTAGTGGAAATAAAAGTTAAAGGGACAAAATGTGAAGAAAAAAAAGTAAAGAGAAAATGAGTTTTTTTTCTCTTGTTTGTATTGAGGAAAAAATACAGGAATTTGGATGAGAAATTTGAATATTGATAAACTATTTGAATCATATTGATGTCATCTAAGCAATGTAAGATTGGAGGAGGTAAGGAAGTTTTCTCAAACTTTCCTCACAATTTTATGAGAAAAATTTTATCACTTGTTTCTAACAATTTTTCTAACTAACTTTCCTTCATATTTTTTTCTTTGTGATTTTCTCTAAACTGCACATAAGAAAAAAAGTAATTTTTTCAAATTTTTTTCTTTCCACCAAAATTTTTCAAGGTCCAAACAAAGTCTAAAGAATGAGAATATTTAATAAATATTAGTCTTTCCTCTAAGCCCTTCCATTTTGTATGGCCGACAAAATAAATGGATTAGTTCATTGATCTTTGTTTCATTGAGGATACTAAAAAATGAAAAATAAATTTCTAAATTTTTTTCACTGCCTCTAGATACTTCTAATTTTAACTAACACTCCCTAAAATATTTTTTGCAAAGTGAAAACAAACCAAGTGGGTGGAGCATAAGGATGCGCAAGTTGATAATTAATTTTTGCGAAGTCCTTTGATTTTAATTAAACCCCCCTAAAATATGATCAATGTATGACATAATGTATCTGCTTAAATGCCTCCCTTTTTTATCTTGGTTGTGGGAGGGAGGAAAGAACAAGTGACATTGATTAAGTTTAAAATGTGTACTCATTGTTTTTCTGCCTTACTTTGCGTTAAGAATCGATGTGATATATGAGATTTATATGAGTAACTATTTTTTTTTATAAATTGTAATTTCTTTATTTTTGAATAGAGAAATTTGATAATTTTAATTATAACAAAAGATAGATAAAAATGGAGAAAATAGGCAATTGAGTACTAAAAAACTTAATTGTGCTTGCAGAATCAATTAGTAAAAACAATCTTGATAAACATGTATATTTATTGGGTTTCACTCTTTATATTACTTAAGAGTGTTGTTAATGAGGTAGAAAGTAAGTGCGGAAATTATCTTTGGGAGAGGAACATCGCAAAAGGAAACCTCACTCGGTAGTATTGGAGGAGATTTGTTAGCCCGTAAAGAATAGATGACTAAACATTAGGAAAGTGAGTAGTGGGGAAGCATTTGTGGTATTTATGGAAAAGAAAGATATCCTATCTGTTAAATGATGTCATGAATAGTAGTGGCAATGAAACCCGTACCCATTTAAAACCCGCAAAATCTGCCTCATTTAAAACCCAAGTGGATGGTGAAAATGAGTTTTAAATGGGTATGAGGTTAGTATAGGAAAACGGGTATGGGTATGGTACAGATATGAGCATAACCCTCACCTACCCTACAGCCGCATCCGACCTGTACCCGCTTTTATAATAAGATAAAAAATTATTTTGGTTTAACATTTTCTTGGTTCAAGTCCAATCCAAACCCTTCTAACAAAGAATTAGTCAATAATGCATTTGATTTCACATTTCTAAACAATATACTTCCAAAATATCACAACTTTACAATCTTATAATGACACAAATATGTATCGTACTTAGATATGGGTTGGATATAGGTATTAATTTTCATTCTCAAAGTGAACCTGAATAAAACCTGCAAAACCCAATGGGTATAGGGATGGGGTTTATTTTTTAATACCCGATTAGCATGGGTACAATTTTTGAGAACGGGTATGCGTGCGGTTACTACTCAACCTGCCCCGTACCTGACAACCTGCCCATTGTCTTTCCTAGTCATGAAGTGTATTTAAAGCAGTCAAATGCCCTTGAATGCCAACCTGCATATAATAAGAGTTGGTATCAAAGTGAGAGACCATTTGGGGCATTGGTACAATGATGAAGTGAAGTGAGGGCAAGTAGATGCTAATGGTAAATACAGTAAGCCCATCGCATATCAAAATATTAAAGGTGAAAAGTGTTAGAAGCTAATAATATAAAAACATCTTGACATATGGGTTAAGTCTCTAGAATCTTTTAAAAAATTACAATATACTCTACACTATTGCAGAACCTTTCAGTATGTTCTCGAACTTTCCAGAATATTCCAAAATTTTCTCGATAGTTGTAGAAGCTTCTGGATTACTATAGAGTCTTCTAGGTCCAGAACTTTCTAGAAACACCCTTTAGCAAGCGTCATATTATTCTACACTTGTAAAAATCTAATAACATCTAGATATTTCTATAAAGAATACCCTAGATAATAATAATAATATTATATCTAGATATTAAGGTGGAAGGCCTGGAAGTTTAATGATAATCGTAGGATTTAATCAATCTACACTATTCATTGAGGAGTTGGATGGATATAAATAGCTTGAAGTTGGGCTTGTTTGTATCAAGCAAAGAAAAACCAACAACAACACCACCTCCTAATGTAGGCCCCGCTTTTACGGGGTCTATAGAGATCCAGATGTAGGCAACCTTATCTCTACAAGTATTCTTGCCTGAAGAGAGACTAATTCCAAGATACTCACAAAAAAAGGATTTTGTGAAAAGATATTGTGAAAACACTTTATAGAAAAAATTAAGGACAAGCAGCAAGGGATGAACTAAGAAATATTAATAAAGCGGGTGACGGTAGCATTAAATAATAAAAACATCTATTCCCACAAACCACTTCTACCTCTATGCATCTTCAAAATTGCAACAATGGTATCAGAGCCGCGTCAACCCAAGTCCGTCTCCAAATTGTTTCCTCTTAAAAAAAAAAAAATCCATCCACAAGTATATTCTACTTCTAAAAACATAGCATCCCTCAAATCTAACTCCACAAAACCATCGTCTTCTTTCTTCCTTGAACCTCAATCTTTAATTATCTATCAAACTTGAGTCCACGCATATTTGATGGGAAGAATTACCAAATGTAGAGTACTTAAATAAGACCTTCTTCATAGCTCAAGGCTTATGGGATGTGGTAGAGAAGGGGTATGAAGAACTCCCTAAGAATGATAGGAATGAAGATGGAGAATAGAAGAAAAAAGCTGGTGAACAAAAGGCAATATGGGATGAAACCAAGGAGATGCAATATCAAAAAAATAAGAAGAAGGATGTTGCAGCCATGCACACATACAACAAGCAATAACTCCAACCATCTTTTCTCAAATTATAGTTGCCACAATTATCAAGGAGGCTTGGAGCATTCTAAAGGAAGCATATTATGGTATCGACAATGCAATATCTATTAAACCCCAAACTCTTTGGAAAGAGTTTGACAATTTATCAATGAATGAAAATGAAATAATTTGAGTATTTTTCATTCATGTCACAAGCATAGTTAATAACATTAAAATATTTTGAGACATTATCGAAGATAAAAAGCTCATACAAAAGGCGTTGAGGAGTCTTCTTCAAAAATTTGATCACATAGTGGCAGTAAAAGAAGAATCTAAAGACCTATCTACGCTCACAATAACCGAATTAATGAGATCTCCCCAAGCACATGAGAAAAGATTGCGTTGATCTACAGACCAACCACAAGAGCAAGCCTTTCAGGCTAAACTAATATTTTCCAATAATGCATAAACTAAAATTAAGAATAGCCATAGAAGAAACTTATACGAAAGGAAGAGGGCATCAAATAATAGTAGCAAAGGCAGAGGAAGTTATACAGATCAAGAGAGTCGCGACAATGGAAATCAGGCCCATATTACAAATTATGCAAAATGAGCAACCATTATACAAATGATTGTCTGTATAACTACCAAAAATGCACATGGCACACGCTCCATATACGATATTGTCAAAACTAACAATGAGACAAGGCCAACGCCATTGAACGAGGTGACTATGAAAATGTCTTCTACTCTTATCTAAATACTTAGCAAGAGTTACGAGACTTTATGTTGATAGTGTTGCAAAAACCACATAAGAGGAGGAAAAAAAATCCTCTGTCCGACTGGATGAAAGCATAAAATCAAATATCACCCTTGTAGATGGAGAACACAAGAGGTAGCTAGCAAAGGGATGCTCTTCGTGAAAGTTAAACATGGCTCAACTACATATATTCAAGATGTCTTATACATCCCTAGTTTAGCCTAGATTCCACTAAGTGTGGGCCAGTTGATGCAAAAAGGCTATATGGTGACATTCGATGATGACAAATGCGTTATATTTGATAAGGAGAAGAATTAGTTAATAACCTCTATTACAATGGCACAAAATAGACTATGTAGTTGAAAAATGTTAGCAGAATGAAAGGTAGCTCTCATTTCCATCATGGATGATACAACATATGGCATCAAAGGTATGACCATCTAAATCTTGAAAGCCTTACGTGAAGAAATATTGGTTATTGGTCTACCCACAATAAATGCCAACAAAAATATATGTGAAGGTTATACTATAGGAAAGATACACATAATTCCATTCATTCAAACTTCTTGGAGGGCTGAAGATCCGCTTCAATTAGTCTATACTGACATTTGGGGCCCAACTTGTGACCTCAGCCTCGGAGAAAAAAGATACTTCATATTATTTATGGATGATTATACCTACAAGATATGACGTGTACTTTCTTGAACGAAAATCACAAGCATTCTCATATTGCTTACAATTCAAGGCCCTCACAAAGAAATAAAGAGGTCACAATCTAAAAATTCTAAGATCTGGTTATGGGAGAGAATTTAATTGGAATGAGTTCAGCACTTCTACAGAAAGGAAGGCATTAAAAAGTAGCTCATAGTTAGGCGCACTTCTCAATAAAATGGCATTGCAGAAAGAAAGAATAGAACAATAGTTGAAGTGGCTCGTAGCATGTCGCAAAGTAAGAATTTGCCGAAATAGTTTTGGGCTGAAGCACTAAATATAATAGTTTACATATCTAATTGTTCCCCCATGAAGGTAGTGCTTAATAGGACACCAGATGAAACACGATTCAAGAGGAAGCCTAAGGAAGACATTTCATAGTTTTCAGGTGTGTTGCCTATTCACACATCCCAAAAGAGGACTGGGAAAAGCTGGATGGTCAATAAGAAAAATGCATCTTTATTGGCTATAACGATGAATCCAGGAGGTATTGTCTATACAATCAAGAGACTAAGAAGTTGATTATTTCAAGAGATGTCATATTTGATGAAGCATCCTAATGCAATTGGCCAGATGATGTAACCCAGAAAAATTTTCAAATTCAAGAAATTAGAAAAGAAATGTCTCTTGATTTGGATTCATCTTCACTAGCAAGGCCATCTTCAAGAGTATCAAGCTATTCAAGCCCTACTCCGAAGTCAAGTCCGTCAAGTTCTCCTCAACCCATTCTTGGGTCTCAATAAGAAAGACATCAACTAACTTATCTACAAGACTTTGAATGTGGCCAAGTAATCACAACATTCTTTGCTAGTTAGCCGCAAACATTTCAAGATGCAGCCATATATGAAAAATGGATTGAGGCTATGAATGAAAAAATCAAAATGATTGAGTAAAACAATTCTTGATAGTTGATGGATATGCCTCAATATAAAGCAATCATTGGGTTTAAATGGCTCCATGGAATCAAATACAACGAGGATGGCTCAATTTAAAAGTATAAAGCCATCTAGTTACCAAATGGTATTCATAGTAACTTAGAATTAACTTCAACAAGGTATTTGCTCCTATAGCTTGGCTCCTATGGAGATAGTAGGCACAGTACTTGCCATCGCAAAACAATTGAAGTTATAGGTTCTTCCTTTTGATGGCAAGTTAGCATTTCTAAATGATGAGCTAGAAGAAGAAATACACAAGGTTAACAGGCTAAAGAAAGTTATCTATAGTCTTAAACAAGCACAACGTACCTGGAATAGCAAAATTAACAGGTATCTAATTCAAAGTGGATTTATGAAGAGTCCAAGTAGGCATCCTTATACATCAAGATCCAAAGACAAGATCTTCTAATTTTGTGTCTATATGTTGATGATCTTATATAAACAAGCACAAATGAAAGGATGGTTGAAGAATTCAAAAAGGTCATGGTGGACGAATTGAGATGGCAGACTTGGGACTAATGAAGTAGTTCCATCACATGCAAGTAAAGTAAAGCCCATGTTACATCTTTATTTCTCAAGAAAAATATATAGAAGATCTCCTTAAAAAGTTTAATATGCTTGACTGCAAACTACTATCAACACCTATGAGTACTGAAAAACTTTCTAGGTATGATAACAAAGAGAAGGTGCATAAATTAACTAATCAAAGTCTAGTCAGATTATTAATCTATGTCATTAACACTCGACCAAATATAGTTCATTCCATAAGCATTGTCTGATAATTCATAACTGAGCCTAGTAAATCTCACTTTACAACAGCTAAGAGAACTTTAGGATAAATCAAAGGGGTGAAAAATGTGTGGTCTTCTATACAAGACAGAAGAATACTATAGACTTGTTCGTTATACGAATAGTGATTGCGGTGGATTCATAAATGATAGAAAAGGCACAAGTGGATATGTGTTTCGACTACGCTCTAAGGCCATCTTCTGGTCATCCAAGAAGCAAGCAACAACATTAGTACTATTCTTAGTAAGAGAACAGTACATTTTAGTTACAAGTGCAACATATAAAGCTTTATAGCTCAGAAGAATATCACATCAAGATAACGAACAACTAACAATATATGTTTTTTTAACAATATGTCAACAATATTAATGACAAGGAGCTCAATCTTCCAAAATTGAACCAAGAACATTGATATCTGACATCATTTTATTTGAAAACAACATTAATCTCAAGCTTCCATATATGCCGAGCAGCATCAGTGGATGTTGCCGCTGGTTACTGGTGGCTGCCAGGGGGTGCTGGATGCTGGCCGCTGGCAGTGAATGCTGGCTGCAAGGTGTGAACGCTGGCCGCAGGCAGTGAACGCTGGCTGTAGCCTTCGAACGCTAGTCGCTCGTACTGAACGTTGGCCGCATGTCCTGAACGCTGGCCACAGCCTGTGACCGCTGGCCGCAAGCATGTGAACACTGGCCACATGTCCTGAACGCTGGCCCCAGCCGGTGAACGCTGGCCCCATGTCCTGAACGCTAGCCGTAAGTCCTGAACGCTGGCCGCAGCCTGTGAACGCTGGCCGCATGTCCTGAACGCTGGCCACAGCCTGTGAAAGCTGGCTGCATGTCTTAAACGCTCGCCGCATGTCCTGAACGCTCGCCGCAGCCTGTAAATGCTGGCCGCACCCATGTGAACGCTGGCCGCAAGTCCTGAACGCTGGCCGTATGTCCTGAACGCTAGTTGCAGCCTACGAATGCTGGCCACAAGCCTATGAACGCTAGCAGCAAGTCCTGAACGATGGCCGCATGTCCTGAACGCTGGCTGCAAGTCCTGAACGCTGGCCGCATGTCCTGAACGTTGGCTGCAGCCTGTGAACGCTAGCCGCAAGTCCTGAACGCTAGCCGCAAGTCCTAAACGCTAGCCGCAAGTCCTGAACGTTGGTCGCATGTCCTACACGCTGGCCGCAGGTCCTGGACGCTGGCCGCAGGTCCCTTATCATTGCAAGGGCGCGACATGAGGCATGCGTGGGGTGGGAAATGCCCTTTGCATTGGGATATTGCCGATGGGGATGCCATTGTGCAGAGGGGCGGGGGGTCACCTCACCTCCTAAAAATACCACTACTTTGAACGTTATTTCACTTACTCCATGAGTCGGAGGCAGGGCATCGCCCCTCTTTTTGGACATAAGGCTTACTTCGCAGGTCAATCCAGGTGGAGGACATTGTCAGTTGGAGAGTTTGGCTGGGGCAGCACATCTGTTAAAAGATAATGCAGGTGTCCTAAGATGAGCTCAACGAGAGCAAAAATCTCGTGTGGAACAGAAGGGTAAAAGCTCGTTTGATTCTGATTTTTAGTACGAATACGAACCGTGAAAGCGTGGCCCGCACATCGCCATGGAACGGCCTCGGTTCATGCCCAAGGAACGCCCCCAAGTCTCGAGGAACGCCCCCAAGATGGCCCCTGTGCATGGCCCCCCGAGTCCCGCACATCGCTCCGAAACGGCCCCGATCCATCGCCAAGGCATGCCCTCAAGTCCCGAGGAACGTCCTAAAACGGCCCTGGTGCATGCCCAAGGCATGCCCCCGAGTCCCAAGGAACGCCCCTAAAACGGCCCCGGTGCATGGTCAAGGCATGCACCCTTGTCCCGGGGAACGCCCCCAAAACGGCCCCGGTGCGTGGCCGTTTCGTGTCCCCGAGTCCAGCGGAATGCCTACAAAACGACCCCGATGCCTGGCCAAGGCGTGCCCCCAGAGTTCCGTACATCGCCCCGAAACGACCCCGGTCTATGGCGGCAAGGTGTGAATGCTGGCCCCTTGTCTTGAACACTGGCCGTAGGCTTTGAACGCTAGCTGCAAGTCCTAAACGCTGGCCGTAGGCTTTGAACGCTGGTCGCTAGTCCTGAACGCTGGCCGCATGTGTCCTGAACGCTGGCCGCAGCCTGCGCTAGTCCTGAACGCTGGCCGCATGTCCTGAACGCTGGCCACAGCCTGTGAATGATGGCCGCATGTCCTGAACGCTGGCCGCAGCTTGTGAACGCTGGCCACAAGTCCTGAACGCTGGCTGCAGCCAGCGAATGCTGGCCACATGTCCTAAACGCTGGCTGTAGCCTGTGAACACTAGCTGCAAGTCCTGAACGCTGGTCGCGGCCTGCGAACGCTGGCCGCAAGTCCTGAATGTTGGCTGCATGTCCTGAACGCTGGCTGCAAGACTGTGAACGCTGGCCGCAGCCTGTGAAAGCTGGCCGCATGTCCTGAACGCTGGTCGCAAGCCTGTGAACGCTGACCACGAGTCCTGAACGCTGGCCGCAGGCGGTGAACGCTGGCTGCAGGTCCTGAACGCTGGCCGCAGCCTATGAACACTAGCCGCAAGTCTCGTACACTAGCCTTATCCTAGCCAAGCATGAAAGTTAAGCGTGGTTGGTGGCTACTATGGGCACCGCCACCAAACCTCCTTAAACCCAGTAAGGGGATGCCCTTGTATGAAAGTTGGGCATGGTTCATGTCTGCTACCGGCACCGCAGCCAAACCTCCTTAGGCCATGTATGGGGATGGGCCAGTATGAAAGTTAGGGAAGCTTGATATCTACTACGGGCACAGCAGCCAAACCTCTTTGAAGCTTGTAAGGGGATGGCCTTGTATGAAAGTTAGGGGTGCTTGATCTCTGCAACGGGCACGCAGGCAAACCTCATTAAACCATGTATGGGGATGACCCAGTATGAAAGTTAGGCAAGCTTGATGTCTACTACGGGCACAACTGCCAAACCTCTTCAAACTCTTTAGGGGAAAGGTAATTGAGCTAGTGCCCTGCCCACGCCTCGTCTGCAACCCGAGCATGATGAACGACGGTGAATGACACCCCGCCCCGGACCCCGTGCCCCCTCGCCCGCATTATAATCTTTGACAGGGCATAGGGCACAAGGACGTAAGGGCGCGGGGGTAGACTTGACGGACTTGAGCAGACCTTAGGCGGACTGGGCGAAGGACGGGCCGAAGCTAGGCTGTGGCATGCTATGTGTCTCCACGTTGGTGCCCCCCGTCGAGAACATCGATGCCAAGTGTCACGGGTTGATAATTCACACAAACTCAAACCCGTGCGGCCTAGCAAACTTTGCTTGGAACTCTTACTTTGTTTGCTACTAAGCCTTAAGAATGCTTGACTTAGACTTTGAGAAGCTAAGTAAGCACACTCACACTCTAAGAGAATGTAGGGAGAGAAAGTAGAGAGAGAGTTTGGAGAATGCTCTTGTATTACACTTGGAATGCTTGATGTACAAATGAGCCCCCTTGGGGGTTTATGTACACATCCACCTCCTCAGTGGACGGTGGAGATCTATTTGATCCTACGGTTGAGATTGTACATCCAGAATGTTCTATCCACCTCCTCAATGGATGATGGAGATCTATTTGATTCTACGGTTGAGATTGTACATCCAGAATATTCTATACAAATATCTAGATTCTACACAACTGTGGAGTTGTGTGGAATCCTCTAGAACCTTTGGGAACCCTCTAGAACATACTCTAGAGAAATCTATGGAAATCAGGGCATTCTAGAGTATTCTAGAGCGGTCTGTGACATCCTCCCCCACCTAATCTGGCAACGTCCTGGTTGCCTTCTTGTCCTCGTATGCTCGAATTTGCTCACTGAATTTCCATAAGTGTTGGGTAGGCTCCTAGCTAGCCTCGCTCTTGGGCAGGCCTTTCCACCTGACAAGGAGTTCATATGTCGGTGGTTGGTTAGAATGCCGCACCACTCGATCGGCTTGGACTTCCTCTATTTCCTTGTCATGTTGCACCTTGATGCCTATAGGTGCCCGGTGTGAGATACCTCGACTCGGATCTATGTTGTTCCCATGATAAGGCTTAAGTAGACTCACATGGAGGACGGGATAGTACTTGATCTTGGGAGGCAACTCCACCTTGTAAGCTTGTGCCCCCACCTTTTTAAGGATGGGGAAAGGCCCCTCGTATCACTGAATGAGACCCTGATGTCGACAGCTTAACCTTGCGTGGTTGTACATCTTGACAAGCATGACGTCTCCCACTTGGAACTCCCTTGAACGCCTCTTCTTGTCGGCCCACTTCTTCATCTTCTTAGAGGCTTTCTCCAAGTAAGCACGAGCCACCCCTACTTGGTCATTCCACTCCTTGGCGAACTTGTAGGTGGGAGGACTCGGTCCCTTATAACCTGTGGCAAGGGAACTCGGGGTCAACAGTTGTTGGCCCGTGACAATCTCGAACGGACTCTGGCCCGTGGACTCGCTCCTTTGTAGGTTGTAAGAGAATTGGGCAATATCCATCAACTTTGCCCAATCCCTTTGGTTAGCACTCACATAGTGCCTCAAGTAAAGCTCCAAAAGAGCATTGACCCTCTCAGTCTGTCCATCACTTTGAGGGTGGAAGCTAGTAGAGAAGTTAAGCTCGGAACCCATGAGCTTGAATAACTCGATCCAAAATCATCCCATCAACCGAGTATCTCGATCACTCACAATAGACCGAGGCAAGCCCCAATACTTCACCACGTGTTCAAAGAATAAGCGAGCGGCTTGCTCGGTGGAACATTCCTTGGATGCGGGAATAAAGGTGGCATACTTAGAGTATCGATCCACCACAACAAGAACCCAGCTGCATCCATGACTCGTGGGTAATCCCATGATGAAGTCCAAGGAGACACTCTCCCACAGCCTTTCGGGAATAGGGAGAGGCTCTAATAATCCCGCAGGTGCTCCTTGCTCTATTTTATCTTGTTAAATATAAGATAAGTCTTCACATAGGCCTCAACATCATCCTTCAAATGAGGCCAATAGTAAGAATCTCCCACAAGCGCAAGTGCGGTGTATACCCGGATGACCCGCCCACTTGCTATCATGACATTCCTTCATGACTTCCCTCCGTAGATTGTCATATGAAGAAATATAGATGTGCTTGCCTTCAGTGAGGATCAAGCCATCTTCCTCCCAAAATCTCCGAGTCTTGCCCTCCTTGATGAGTTGGATGATAGTTTGGACAAGAGAGCCACGTTAGAGCCCCTCCTTGATTCGGTCTCGTAGGTTACCTTGAGGTTGCCTAATGTTGGTAAGCTCGCCCTTGCGACTCAAAGCATCGGCCACTAAGTTGGTACGTCCCAGCTTATACTCCATGACATAGTCAAACTCGGCTAGGAAATCTTACCATAGTGTTTGCTTAGGAGTAAGCTTCTTAGCTTGTGGCGACGATGTCGGTCTTGATTATGAACTTACTCCTGAGCAGATAATGTCTTCATGTGCGGAGACAATGTACCACCGTGGTCATCTCCTTTTCTTATACCGTGTACTGTCTCTCGGTGTAGCTTAAAAGGCAATGGGATGATCCTTTTGCATTAAGACACCACCAATGGCAAAGTCAAAAGCATCTGTGTGTAGCTTAAAAGGTTTGTTGAGGTCAGGGACAGAGAGGACAGGTTCCTCAGTGATGGCCTTTCTCAAGGTATCAAAGGCATGTTGGCATTCTTAACTCCATGTCCATCCTATTCCCTTCTTCAAAAGTCGATGAGAGGGGCGGCTATCGCGTAATAGCCCTTGATGAACCATCGGTCATAGTTTACCAAGCCAAGAAAAGACCTTAACTCGGTGACTTTCGTTGGTGGCTCCCATTCAAGGATCGCCTTGATCTTTGTCAGGTCCATGCGTAACTTGCCCTTGCCAATAGTGTGACCCAAGAAAGGCACCTATTCTTGTGAGAAAGAGCACTTCTCCTTCTTAACATATAGTTGGTTGTCCTTCAAAGTTCGGAACACTTCCCGCAAGTGTCCCCCATGCTCTTCCAAGGTCTTACTATGTATAACAATGTCATCAAGATAAACAACCACAAAACGATCAAGGAAAGGAGCAAGTACCTTGTTCATAAGAGTGCAAAATGTGGCCGGCGCATTAGTGAGACCAAAGGGCATGACAAGGAACTCATACAAGCCATAACATGTCACATATGCCGTCTTTGGCTCATCTCCCTCGGCTATGCGAACCTGGTAGTACCCACTCCTCAAATCGAGCTTGGTAAAGTACCTTGCATCTCCAAGTTGATCAAACAAATCATCGATGCGAGGGATGGGATACTTGTTCTTGATAGAAATCTTGTTTAGCGCCCGATAATCAATGCGTAGTTGAAGTGATCCATCATGCTTCTTTTGAATCAAGATCGGCGCGCCATATGGAGACTTAGCTCTTTTGAATCGATGCGAGGGACGAACATACCCAGTATCAAGTAGCTCCTTCAATTGTCTCCTTAGCTCCTCGAGCTCCGGAGGTGCCATACGGTAGGGGGCGAATGCGGGTGGCTTAACCCCCGGCTCTAACTCTATAGCATGCTCGACTTCCCTTCTTTGAGGAAGTCTCTTGGGTAAGTCGGCGAGCATAACATCCTTAAACTCTTCAAGCACCTTTTGGATGGCCTTGGGTGCTTGAACTTCCTTGGGTTCCTCCTCCATCTTGAGGGTAGCAAGGATTATTGGTTCCTTCTTCTTGACTCCCTTAGAAACTTGAAGAGCGGAGAGCATCTTGCCTTCATTGATCTCCCTCTTGATGGGAACAACACAAGGTTCCCTCGTCTCCATGATACACATGGTGTCAGTGTAAGGCTCTAGGAAGGCCTTCATCGCATCTAGAAAATCGATGCGTAAATAAAACTTTTTGCCATCTAAAGGGGTAACGGTAATGTCAGCTTTACCTTTCCCCTAGCCGATCTGGATGAGGACAACCCGTGCAACGCCCTCTATAGGAAGGCTTTGTGCATTAACTCCTTTCACGTAGCCCCTTTCCTTCGTGTAAGATAGGCCCACCTTATCGGCAAGCTCCTTAGCCATGTAGACCATATCGGCTCCTGTGTCGAGCATTGCTTGTAGTGGCTTGCCATTGATGATGGCCTCCACATACATGCGTCCATGTGGTTTCTCTTCCACCTTAGCTTGGATGGCATTGAGTAGCTTGAGGGAGGCGATCTTCCTCTCTTCCTCTTGCTTTTGGTCCTCTTCTTGGACAAAGGCGGTAAGCATGCCCTTCTTAGGACACTCGAAGACCCGGTGAGGTCCATTGTATAAGAAGCATCAGTACTTCTTTGGAAACTCATCCTTCTTTCCCTTTCCTTTGTCTTGTCGTGCCTCAAGGACTTGTCCCGGTCTCCCCCACCTTTGCCGCTGCTAGTCTTCTTGTTTGGCTTTTTGGGGAACTTCCTCTTGAACTCGACTAGAGTTTTAGTGGCGGCGATCGCGGAGGCGAGGTCTTGCACACCACTCCTCTTGAACTCCATTTTGGCCCATCCACATAGGCCATCAAGGAAGTAGAAGAGTGCATCTTGATCTCCCATATTTGGAATTTCTAAGAGAAGCTCTTGGAACTCCTTGATGTATTCCCAAACATGACCCTCCATGTGTTGGAGGTGTCTTAGTTTAGCCCTCGCCTCATTCTCGGCATCCTCGGGATAAAATTGCTTCTTGATTTGTCTCTTAAACTCATCCCATGTGTTGATGGGATGGGACCCTCTACAGACGTTGTCACACCTGCGACGCCACCAAACAAGAGCAAGAACCTTGAGTGAGAGGGCTGCATTGCTTACCTTTTGAGCATCATCCTCGATGCCTATGGCCCCAAAGTAGGCTTCGAGTCCTCACAAGAAGTTATCGATCTCCCTCACATTCCTAGCTCCATGGAAGGCGGGAGGTCTTAGAGCATTCCCCTTTTGAGCGGCGGATACTTGGACGGACCAACTATTGGCCACCGCGGCCATGCCCACCTTGATTTGTGCTTAATGGCCTCAATCCTTGCCTCGTACATCTCAATCTTGGTCTTGCAAGCCTCGACCTTGGCTTTAGAAGCCTGAAGTTCACAATCCTTGGCGGCTTCCGATGCTCGAAGGGTTTAAAGTTCCTTCCTAAAATCATCAGCTACAGAGGTCATCGCCAATTGCGCCTCTCCACGGATCTCCTCCATGTCCCCCACGGACTCGAGTTCTACGAGGCGTCGGTCCATCTCACCCTACCCGTTACGGTTGACATGGTGTTGTTGATCTCCACAAGCTTGTCATCTACAAGGACCGACAAGTCCTTGTTCTTGTCCTTGCCCTTCTTCCCTCCTTGTTGAGGGTTGCCAGCATCTATGACACTTGAAGCCATGATCTCCCAACTTGAACCGAGCTCTGATACCAACTGTCATGAGTTGATAATTCACACAAACTCAAACCCGTGTGGCCTAGCAAACTTTGCTTGAAACTCTTGCTTTGTTTGCTAGTAAGCCTTAAAGATGCTTGACTTAGACTTTGAGAAGCTAAGTAAGTACACCCACACTCTAAGAGAACTTAGAGAGAGAAAGTAGAGAGAGAAAGAGTTTGGGAGAATACTCTTGTATTGCACTTGGAATGCTTCATGTACAAATGAGCCCCCTTAGGGGTTTATATACACATCCACCTCCTCAGTGGACGGTGGAGATCTATTTGATCCTACGGTTGAGATTATACATCCAGAATGTTCTATCCACCTCCTCAATGGACGGGGGAGATCTATTTGATCCTACGATTGAGATTGTACATCCAGAATGTTCTATATAAATATCTAGATTCTACATAAGTGTGGAGTTGTGTAGAATCCTCTAGAACCTTTGGGAACCCTCTAGAACATACTCTAGAGAAATTTAGGGAAATTCAGGGCATTCTAGAGTATTCTAAAGCGGTCCGTGACACAAGGCATGCCCTCCGAGTCCCGCGCATCGGCCCCTAAACAGCCCCGGTGCATGGCCAAGGCATGTCCCCAAGTCCCGCACATCACCCCGAAAAACGGGCCTGTGCAAGGCCGAACACGACCCCGGGCCAAGGCCGAGGAATGCCCCCGGGTCCCCACGCTGCCGAACGCCCACAGCAGCATCCATACATGCCGGGCAGCGTCCGTGGATGCTGCCGCTGGGTGCTGTGGGCTGCCGAGGGGTGCTGGATGCTAGCCGCAGCCCTGTGAATTGTGGCCACAAGCTGTGAACCCTGGACGTAAGCCCTGGACTTTGCGGCCATGAACGCTGGCCGCAACCTCGCGAGCGCTCGAAACACGTCCCAAGAAAAAATCCCCTTTTTTGTCGTACATTTTTTCCCAAATTTGTCCCCCCTTATCCACGATTTTTAGGGAATTTACAAGCTTTGTCCCGCATTTTTATGATTTTTCTCCAATTTTTAGGAATTTTTTCATTTTTTGACTTTAAAAAATCATTAAAAAAGCTCGAGTATCCGAAAAATTCCAAAAAACTACTTTCTAGTAATTTCACACCATGATCTTTCCAGTGGTATCATTGGTTGCTACTGAAAGATTCTAAATCTTTAAAAAACCCTAGTATGAAAGTTATGCATAGTTGATGTCTACTGGGGGCAGAGCTAGTAGAGTTATAAGAGCTCTTTATAGGGGAGGTGCTTGGTAAGCAGTTAGGCAATAGTAGGGTCAGCGACAGCCATTGCCCATGCATGGCATGATGTCAAAGGCCTTGTTGCCATGGCATCCATGCACCGAACCTTGCGTGGGCGGATGACGAACCACCCCCAGGTCGAATTTGGCCTCGAGAAGCATGACTAGCATGAAAATTGTTGGATATCAATCGAGGGATTGTGGGAATTGTTGCTATGCTAGTTCCTACCTTCCGAGGTACCGGTGGTACTCCTGATGCCCGTCTTCGGTGGCATTCTTAGGCTTTTATGACGCCATCACGGGTGGAGGCCTTGCTCCCCTCACTCGAGAACGGTGATCACCCCACATGGGCAGGGGTGATTGTTAGTGAATTCCCGCAGCCCATCGTCCCTTCTTTATTGACCCGACCCCCTTGCTCCTTGACATCATTTCCGTTGCTTGACATGCCTCGTCTCAGGGGCGGACGGCAGACGCGCTGGCTGTAGAATTTAAGCGGAGGCGTGTTGTCTTCCACGTGCGGGTTGACTGTCGCAAGCGTGGTGACAGGAGAGGCAACGAGGGATGGGCTAGACGCCCTGATAGTAGAAGCCGTTGATCAGTATGTGAGGGCCTCGATGCTTGAGCATGTAAGCCCCTCGCGCCCGTGAGGCCGAAGTACATGAACTAGGTCGAAGGCTTGTCTTGAAGAGCCGATCCTTGTGACGATGGCGGGGTTGAGTGCTCCGATAGTGGAAGTCGATGATCAGTGAGTAAGGGCCTAGACGCTTGAGCTTGTAAGCCCCTCACGCCTGTGAGACCGAAGTACACGAACGGGGTAGGAGGCCCTTCCCGATGAGCACTTCCAAGGGCACGACGTGAGGCTTGCACGGGGTGGGGAATGCCCTTTGCATCAGGATTTTGCCAGTGGGGATGCCGTTGCGCCCCTCGTCCCTTGTTTCTTGACATGGCCCCTTGCTCCTTCGCATTGCTTTTTGTTGCCTGATGAACCCCCTCCCCTCGTCCCGAGGCGGACGGCGGACGCACTGGCTGTGGGGGGGGGCTTCATTTTTTAGGCCATTTTGAAGTTGTACACTCAAATGTTGTATTTGGTTTTTAGTGCATGATGTTGTATCTCGACGCATTTCAAACAAGTATCTTATTTAGGGAAGATGAATAGTGTCACGTCTCTTGAAATTAGAGTTATGTCTTGTGTTGGGGGAAAAAAAAACACTTACAAATGTGATGTCGATATCAATCCGTAAAGAGGTAAGACTGATTACATGTCCCTTTTTGTTTAAGTTAGGTGTCCTTCGTATCTTAATTAGTCCATGAGCATACAATTCATTTCATTCAAGTGTTTATTATCACATTCTCAAGCTCAACCTTAAGAAGTCATGTACAATCATCAAAATTTTATTATCATAGAGATAGCGCCTGTATTTTTTTAAAGACCAATTATCCAAGTTAGTTATCTTTTTTATCATCTCCAAGACCCTAACTATATATAATTTATGAGAAAATAGTAATGGCCTTTTCGTTTCCTTATTGGCAAATAGGGAAAATAGTGCAATATGAATAAATGAGTTCAATATATGCATTTTTTTTATTAGACAAATTATTTCAACATTCCAAACCATGAATTGGACATAATTTGCAAGGTGATTAGGTAATTAAAAAAAATATGAAAATGCAAATGTTATCAATTTTTTATGTTCTTTTTCTTTTTTGTAATCTTAAATGGTTGATTATATGAGAAGCTAATTAGTACATTGAGTACAAAATTTTAGATTATTTTTAAGATCTAAATAAACATTTGAGGAGAAATGATTGTGTAGCTATGGATACAATATGCAAAAGGAAGCTAAAGTGGCATAATGTCACCAACAGAGAGTTAAACAACTAATTATGATGTAAATTCTATTTAGAGTTTGAAGTCTTAATTACGAAACTTTTTGAATCAAAAGTTTTAGTTGGTTAGCCTAATAATGTTAAAAGTATGACGGAATATTCTTAATGATGCTTTAATATCTTATTTATCTTCTCTTTTGCAAGATTGTCCTCTGATAACTTGATACGATTTTTTTTAAAAAAAATAGATTATTAACTTAAATACGCAATATTCTTTTACTTAATTTTTCAATTTTGTTTCCTTGAAAAGAAAAAAAATGTTACTACAATAAAAACCTCAGAGCTTTCTTTGAAGCTCATGGAACATTGTGACTTCTAATTTATGGGAAAGAATTGGTGGTAAATTGGGTGTTCACCTTCTAACCATTTATACTCTTCATATTGACGAAGGAAGTCATTTTCCTTTCATCTCACCAATAGAGGTCACATTACACCGAGGATACAACGGCCAAGAAGCCATGGCAAATTAGTAAGGTAGGAGCATATCATTCCAGCTAAAATTAAAGTACAATCTGCAAAATTTAACCGCAGATGGCCATGAATACATCACATAGAATATTACAGTTGGCTGCCTGTGAGGTTTTTGTTATAGTCGGCGACAATATATTCTTTTTATATTTCAAGGGAAAAAAAGGTTAAAAATTAAGTAAAAGAATAATGCATATTTGAATTAACAATATCTTGTAAGAAAGTATGTGACAAAATTTAAAGGATAGTGATATGAGAAAGGAAAAAAAAAAGAAATTAATCTCTCATAAAGAATGCTTCGTTATACTTTAATCGTTTAAGATAACTAACTTAAACTTTTTACTCAAAAAGTTTAATAACTAAAATTTTAAACTGTAAATAGTTTGCACCTTAGTTACTTATTTATCTCAATTAGTAGATTTTCCAAACTCATAATTGCTCTAACAATGAAATAATAATGTATTTAGTAGTACAAGTTTGTGCCGTGCTCTTGCACGGGCCATTTAAATTTTAAAATATAACTTAGGTATAATTAGTTATAAAATGGAAAAGAAGTAATTTGATAGTCTAAATAATTAATTTTAGTTCACAATGTAAATAGTAAAAAATTGTTCTTATCATAATCTTCTATTTCAATAGAAAAAGTAGCATATTCAATCCCTCAAAAGCACATTAGGAGAATATTAGGTATGAATTTGGATAGAGATGTTACAAATTTCAAAAAATACATAATGTATGACAATGATAACATGATAAAATTATATAATAAAAAACACGATATAGATAATTAAATATATACATAGAGCAAAATATTAAAAAGGAGTAGAATTAAAATGAAACAATGCACCAAAACTAATACCCCAAAAGAGTAAAACATTAAAGATTTTATTATAAATTTAACTCTTATCTTCTTAAAATTTGAAATTAATTTTTTTTCCTTATATCTTATTTTTAAAACTCAAAAAAGTCAAAAAGACTATCATCAATATGATCCTATAATTTATTTTTTTAAAAATGTGATCCTATGCAAAGCTAGGTTAGGATGTGGGCTTCAAAGTTTTTAAGGTTTACAATTGGTTTGAAAATCTATAACTTGTGGGTTAAAGACTATTGTTTTGGGTTTAGGGTTTAATGTGCTCTTTGATTTAATATTCATATGTTTATCGACATTTCAAACTACTCCCACTGACATGTAGCTTAATACTTATACGGGTTGAAATATAAGACAAGGGCTTGAACTATTGATCTTCCGCAATGCTGGGGACCAAAATTTATACATTGAAATTTCTAAAATCCTAATATTAGAAGTTTCAGGAGCCTTTTCTCTCAGTATAATGCAACTCTATTGATCAATAATGCAATTGTACACATTGTTATGTAATCTTCATGTAATATTTTTTAGTTATTTTTATTATAAAAATTCATAGAATAAGTACTATAGATAGCTATTATTTTCTCTTCTTTAGAAATAAAATATTTAAAATTAATTGTCTCCTTTTCTTCTTTTTTTTAATAGGAAAACAATCGTATGTTATTGTCAAAAAAAAGAATTATAAGTTGAATAATAAAAGTAAGTCATATCTTGTATTACGAATAATTAATCTTAATATTTAAATATTAAAACTAATTAAAATTATCATTTCAAATATAGTAGTGAACTCTAAACAAATAAAACATATCTTCTAATTTTTACTATATATACTACTTATAAATTATTTTACTGTTTATGATTAGGATTCATGGATATATTTATATAATAAATTAATTATGTAATCTTCATGTAATATGTTTTAGGTATTTTTATTATAAAAATTCACAGAATAAGTATCATAGATAGCTATTAATTTTTCTTCTCTAGAAATAAAATATTAAAATTAATTATCTCCTTTTCTTCTTTTTTTAATGGGAAAACAATCCTATGTTATTGTCCCAAAAAAAAAAAGAAATTATGAGTTGACTAATAAAAGTAAGTCATATGTTGTATTGCAAATAATTAATCTTAATATTTAAATATTAAAACTAATTAAAATCATCATTTAGAATATAGTAGTGAACTCCAAACAAATAAAACATATCTTCTAGTTTTTACTATATATAATACTTATAAATTATTTTGCTTTTTATTATTAGGATTCATAGATATAACTTATAAATGTAGCTAAAGTTTTCTATCCTCCAAAAAATAATTTAAACGTAATTACTAATTCTTTTTAGTAATGAACTTCATTATATTTTAATATATGCATAAAAATTGATGTTGATGTTTTCAATGTTAAATATGGTTTGTTTTTATAATTTTGTCTGCAAACAATATTTATTTCTAAAAATGTTAATATTTTCAATTTCATAATTTATTAGGTGATCTTTATTTTTTTTTAAAATTTAACTATATGACCTATTGACCTATGAAAATTGATAAGATAAAAATGTGGGATTGGATTTCCCCCCCCCCCCAAAAAAATAAAAATAATCTAAGGGTAAGATATATATATATATAATATAATAATATATATATATATATATATATATATTATATATATATATATATATATATAATAATATATAATCATATATATTAGTATATTTTATATATATATGTGGTTTCAAATGAGCCACAAAGGCAGTACGATACAATAAGGGAAGGGAAAATCGAGCCTGAGACCTAATGTACTCAGGATCTCAATAGCTAAGATTTATGTTGCGGAATGATCAACGATTTATAAGCACTATTACTTGATATTTTAGAATTGGAGGAGGGAAGCTTTCTCAACCTCTTATACATCTTTACATTTATTATATAAAGATTAAAGGGGTAAGTTCGTAAAATTTCTCGAAAGCACCAATAATATGGATTTACATTTTTATTATAATATATGCTCTTTTTAAAACTCAAAATTAATATGGAATCAAATCAAAATGAGAATATTATGCAGATGAAGTTTCTTTTACTTCGCTTTAAAATTCTCCAATTAACTTCAATTAAACGTTAACCCCATATCATAATATTTTAAGATAACATTCAATGTCGGGGAGAATAAAAATGACAAATTATGAAATAGGTTAATATGTTTCCCCTAAAAGGTCTAAAGTTACCTTGGAAATCCCCACATAAAAAGCAGGGAATAATTTATGTGCATTGGTAATTGGATACCACTTTACCCTTTTCTGGAGGGTGGAGCTTTGGGAGCCAGAGTAAGAGGTGCTGGAGTATAAAAGTGGACATTATTTCATATTGCTAAAAATACAAAAAATATAAAAGTGGGTGTTGTCCCACATAAATAAAATTGAAGGGCTTGAGCATGTATATAAGCTTGTGAGTTACTCCACCTATTGCCAATTGGTTTCGAGATGAAATCTCATTTGAGCTTATATGCATGACTCTTTGTTAATTGTCCAATCGATATATAAAATTTAACATGGTATCAGAGCAAGGTTGCACTAGCTTGATTTGTCACCGTCCCCGTTTGATTAAAATTGTGTGCACGTGTTGAACCTTGTTAGTAGCCCACACGTGAGGGAGCGCGTTGGAGTATGAAAGTGGGTATTATCCCACATTGATAAAAATACAAAGAATATGAAAGTGGGTATTGTCCCACATTGATAAAATTGAAGGGTTTGAGCATTTATTTAAGTTTGTGAGTTACTCCACCCATTGCCAATTAATTTTATGATGGAATCTCATTTGAGCTTATATGCATGACTCTTTGTTAATTGCCCAATCGATATATAAAATTTAACCAGAGGTTAGACCGTTTGAAGGGACAGTTATTTGTGTTTCCGATGTGGTCAGAAATTTGACGCCTGGGTTCGGGTGGTTCTATCCTTCTCTGTTCTCCTCGTTGCTAGTGGAACAATTTCTTTTCTCCTTGTTGCCGGTGAATTGGTCTTCATTAGCCAGTCGCCTTGCTCTATGGAGGATTCCAAGGGTGGGGCGAGTCGACTGTGGGCGAGGGTCCGAGTTTTGAAGTCTGAATTATAGGATCTAGTCCTATCCATATACGGGGAGAATGCTGATCAACCTTCTTCATTTGCTTACCTAGCAGTTTTTGATCAAACTAAAGAGATTCTCACCATTTTCAAAGATTTAAATGGTTTATTGTCCAAGCCTATGCCTTTGCCTTTTCTCTCTTCATATGTCAAAGCCGAGAAGTTGGAGATTTCGGCCAAGACCAAGGAGCACGAGTAGATTTTTGAGAAAACATAGGTATGAACTTCTTCATTGGTTTTTATTGAGAATTTGCTTCCAACATTAGTGTTGTATAATTGCATGATGAATTTTCTTATTTTGATAATGTGGTTGACACTTATATTCTTAATAAAGTTGCCATAAGAAGTGGATGGAAATTCGGATTGTATTTATTAGATTTAAATCTAGAGAGGATGGTAAGAAGGTTATTCAATCCACCATGGGAAAGTTTTATGGGAAAATTTAGTTAGTGTTAATTGTGCCAAGTTCCAAAGGAGGAATCACCAAGGACATAGCACTTGAAATAATCTCTTAAAGTGGATTTGGTTCCAAAACATAGGATTGTTGATGATACTGCTTTTGTGAGTCAATAAGTTATTCTTTAAATAAGGACAATGTTGCTCAAAATTCTTTGGCTATGGTGGTGGATAACCGTGAGGATATGGCTGAAAATAGGGTAACAAATATCCTTATTAATATTTAGAACGACCAATCATATGAGGATTGTCGTGAGCATGATGCTTGCTCCAATGTACTAGAACAATTTTCAGTCTGTGAAATAGCCACCATACCTATATCGTCAAGCTTCACACTTAAAAAAAGTTTTATAGAGATTGTATTCTTAGAGGGTCTTCTGTAGATGATGTTGAAGAGCTTGAGCACTCCACTAACAGTGAATCTATTGTTCCAAGGAAGACAAGCACTTATTTGAGTCCAACTCCAAAAGAAAATGTCCAAGAGATTGTCAGGTAGGACTTTCCTATGCTTATAGAAATTGCTCGAAAAAGCTTAGAGTAAGGTGGGCAGTCGAGAGTTTGTGCCGTGCGGGGATGAAACTCCAACGATGAGGAGGATTACGAGAAGTTTGAGGAAGAAATTTGGAAGCAAGCGACAATGACGTGATGAACTCAATGGACTCTTCTAAGGTGGTCGAATGAGTAGCTATCTAAGACGACACCTGCTTTTTAAAAGTACTTAGTAATGATTATGATGTGATTTAGAGATTTACTCTTCCGTTTTGTAAGTTGTGTATTTCCATATTAGCCGTTATCTTTGTTTTTGCCTCCTGACACTGTCTTGAGTTTTACCCCATCATTAAGTAGGAAAAAAACACTAGGGAATAATATTCATTATTTTTACATATTTTACGTTATTACATAAAAGATTAATCTTTGTTGAAGGAAGAAGGTTAACATTGGCTAAAAGAACGCACTTCAATATACAAAATCATGTAAAATACACAAGTTGTACAAAAATGAACAAAACATTCGACAAGACAACAAGAACAACAACAACACCCCATGTGGGTCTCACTTAGGCGGATTAGGGGAGATCCAGGTGTCAACGGTCTTACTTTTGCATATATTACTACCCACAAAAAGGTTGATTCCAATAGACCCACAAAAAAATTTGAGAAAATCATTTTAGAGTTGAAAAACTTTTGGTACATGGATAATAGAGGAACGCTTAGTTACTAGAAACAATATACAAACAATAGGAAACCCTGGATACAATCAAGGACTAGTAAGACAACACAATACACAAGACAATAGAGGCAAGCGTAGTTACCACTCGCACATTCCTGATTACTAAAAACGTAAACAAGCTGCCCTGATGACCAATATGCCCTCTGTAATTATCTATGAACAAATTTCACATATATAATAAGCTGCCCCCTCCAATCTGACAAATTTTGCACGTACCCGATTACGAACAAATTATCTACTAACATTCATATGAACAAAACGTGAACAAGCAGCCTCGGCAACCAACAAGCAGATCCAAATTTCACATATATAATAAGCTAAATTATCTATGAACAAATTTAAAAAGAAATAAAAACTAAGTCATAACCAATAATAGCTAATATGAATGTCCATTATGGTGACATGTCTGGACTTCCCCCCCCCCCAAAAAAAACCCTAGCGGCCCCCCTCCACTCTAATGAAGGGCTATCATTGGACATAACTGTTGGCGGCAACCCGATTCTCTCTCTCTCTCTTTTAAATGCATTCCTTAGTTTATTAGCAGAGTTACTTGTAGTTTCTGTGTATCGTTTTTAATAATTTTCCTCTCCGTTATGTGAGAGTTGAGTATTTCTTTTGATGTGGGGTTCGCCTTCTTGCCTTGCTTTGAGTTCTTTTTCTCTTGACTTAGTAAATTTTGGTGTGAGTTTTTCTTCCCGCCTTAGTGCAAGTATTTGTAGATTTGAAAATACCAAGTCATGGATGAAAATCGGACCTTCGTGCATGAGGCTTGGTTGTTTAAATTGGGGGCAGAGTCAACATTATAATTTCATGAGGTTCGGTTATGGTGATTTATCTCTAAATCACAATATGTCGAATCAAACAGATATATATCCATGGAATTATACCACGCCTCATCGTTGTTTAGAAAAATGCAAAGTTGTTGAAGAATAAGCTAAGCTTAGTGGTTATAAGGATGCTACAGGTTTAGAGTCGGCTGATGCTAAGCCATTAACCTTTTAGAGGAATTTAAGTTGGGGTTTTCGATTTATTTTTGTTGGATGATTACCATTGTACATGCTATGTGACTTTTCATTAATAGGTTTTCCACTTTATACTAACAAAAATTAGGGTGAAATGTAAATTACAAATTTGTCTTCACCTGATCCATATTAGAAGTATAGTTTATCTCTATCACACAATGATACGTAAAGTGAAATCTCACTTTTGTATTATGGATATAAAATCAACAACGTCATCTTTATATTATAAATGCAAAAATGAAAGGGGCTGAGAGACCTTCTCTCTCTTAATTCTGAAATGTCATTCAATCCCACTATTTTGTTTAGCCCCGCCAGATACACAAAGTTTAAATTTGAATTACATAATAATTTCTGATAACAAGCAGTTACATATGCAGACAATGGGTGGAGATAATGGGGAGTTAAGGAGATAAAGACTATCCCGAAAATTTTGTAACGGATTTATCTAGATTGACAACTCCCATCCCATCCCTGGAAGCTCTCTCTCTCCAATAAATTAAATATTAACTCCCTATTTATAGAGAGCTGTGAGAACCCATATGACACCTACCCCCTTCTCTCACAACACTCCAAATTTGGAGCTTTTAAGATGTGGCAAAAAATGGCTCTCGGTGGAGCAGCAATTCAAGGCTTTGGGTTTTAGACTTTTAGTGGTGGCCATTTGATGATTTATGCTCAATGCATCAGTCCTCCCACTCTCCCTCTAAAGTGTTGTTCTTAATGTTATTGAGTATGACATTATGTGATTAATATTGTTGCGATTTAATTTTTAAGTTTCTTTTCTAGAAACTATCTTGGTTTTCACATTTGATGATCAGTTGTCTTTGCCTCTTTGGTCCAGTAGCAAGGAAAACTTCAGAGGCAGTCCGAGTTCAATAGAGGGAGAAGACTGTATATAAATCATGGTGACTACCAATCCTACCATTGTCAAACATTGGTCTCTAAATTTTTGTTCAATTTTTTTTGTTATTTAGGGTTTAACTCTTAATTTTCATATGTTAATATCATCCCTTTTTGTTTGCAATTACATTTACATGGCAAAACCCAGGCTTTAATTATCTGCTTGGAAGGCCCATCGTCTTAGGTTTCACAACACTTAGCTCTTGTGGGATTTCCGATTCACTCGAAGAGTATGGTGGGAAACTGATATAAATAAGTTCAACAACTTTCTATCTGTCATTCTTTCTCCTAATGATATATTTTTGGATATATATGTTTGTATTTTTCTTTTCTTTTTTTTCTTTCTTTTTCTAAAATACAATAATTCCTAATTCTTAATCATAATATATCGGCAGTTCTAATTATCCTGAATTGTGTTACTTATATAGTAGTCGGATTTGTTTTTGAGCAAGTGAAAATATTGACGTGAGCATGATATCTTCAAATAAGAGTCTACTATGAAGTCCTATAGATAATTGTCGATGCACAACCAATCGAAATTCTATATAAGATAGTCATATTCTTCTTGATTGAAGACATTTCTTCATCCTTTTCTTTTATTGGTGTTATTTTCTTTGGACCTTTTCATCTCAATCTCAATTAATCGAAATTCTATATAAGATAGTCATATTCTTCTTGATTGAAGACATTTCTTCATCCTTTTCTTTTATTGGTGTTATTTTCTTTGGACCTTTTCATCTCAATCTCAATTACTTGAATGTTGTCAATCTAACCACAAACTTCTAGAATTGTGAAGGTTATTAAGGGTTGTAGTTTCTAATTACAAATATTTTGTAAGGCCATTTCTTATTCATCACTATGGCACAATAGTTTTTTTGAGGTTTTTTATCCTTTTTTTGAGATTTTTTATCCCTTTTTATGTGAGATATGGAACAAAGTGAATTGAACTAGAGGCAAAGCTGTATAGATGATCTCATGGGAAGTCCGTGTGCTGATACTATATGATTATGCATGGCATCTCAGAAGATTGATCAAAACTGAAATGATTATAAGGTAATACTCTAACTCGCTATAGGCTTCCTGCATGTGCCCTGAATTATTCTAGATTATCAATCTCAATTATTATAGATTATGAAATTATTTTTTTCTAATTTTAAGCTAATCATGTTTAAACTATTTTTTAAAAATTAAAATACCCGTACACAAGTACGGGCATAAATTAGTTTATCAAATGCTGAGCCCTTAAAAGTTCGTCCATAATATCTTTAGAAAAAGCTACTATTTTGCCTGAAATTTCGTTAACGCAAACGTGAACAACACCAACTGAAATTGAATTGGATAATATCATAATACACTAATTAGATGTAATCTGGGGATGCTACAAATTTTTGTTTTGATTTGATTTGATAGTGGGTACATTTTCCAAGGATATCCATACGCCCCCATATAGAGCAAAATACGTGCAGTAAAAAAAGAAAAAGAAAAATGATACTTATCTTCGTTAGTAGTACATAATTAGTGCAGCTGTTTGACCGACTAAGTTTGGGTTTTCAGTTTATTCCACATGTGTGTGGAATGTGGTTACTTGTTTTATTCCACATGTGTGTGGAATGTGGTTACTTGTAGGTACCTTTGTCGTATTTTTATGGAGGATAATTTAGGACGAACTTTTGAGAGAAGGGCCTCCTAAATTGTAACTCTTACCTTCTTTACCAAAAAAAAATAAAATTATCTAAGACGCAGTTTGGACCTTGGAAAATTTATTGGAAATAAAAAAATTTGGAAAAATAACTTTTTTACTTGTGTTTGGTTTGGAGAAAATCATAAAGAAAAAAATATGAAGGAAAATTGCGTAAAATAATTGTTAGAAACAAGTGATAAAATTTTTCTCACAAAATTGTGAGGAAAGTTTGGGAAAAGTTTGCAAAAGAATTCTTACCCTCCTCAAACCTTACATTACTTTGATGATATCAATATGATTTAAATAGTTCATCAACAGTCAAATTTCTTATCTAAATTGTTGTAATTTTTTCTCAATCCAAACAAAAGGAAAAAAACTCACTTTCTTCCTATTTTTTTTTTTCTTCACATTTTTTTTTCCATTCAACTTTTCTTTTCATCAAATTTTTTAAGAATCAAATGGAGTCAAACAAGATTACTTTGGAAGGCACAAGTTTCGAATTAAACCAAGCAATTCTTTGTTTTTCACTTGATTCAAACAATTCGTTTGATATGATTCCAAGTAAGTTTCTTTCATACATGTAGAAGATAAAACACTGGTGTAGGTGACGCGAGCTCCTCTCTATATTATTATCATCATCATCATTATCATCATCATCTTCTTCTTCAACCTCCAGCGTAATAGTGAAAATTTGTATTAAAGATACACTCCTCTTGAGTCATTACCAATTAGATTTTGAATTCAGAAAGACAAAAGAATAATTAAAAAGTGACCCAATATTGAGACTTATTATTGAATATTTTTCTTTGATTTAACTTAAATCCACCATGTATATTTTAAAATTCACTATTAGTGTTGAAATTCTTGTATTTAGTTGAAGACGCTTAAACAGCTTAAAAGGATAAAATTTTCAACATATCAATTTAAAACCTACTACTAAATATGGATACAGACAAACAGAGACCCTCACAAGTTATAAATGATGAACATATCTGATTTTTTTAATGTATATTTGTAGTTTTTTTAATAATAAAATGGAATTCTAACAAAATTAGTACACATATGCGAAGTTAAATCATTTTGTATCAGAAGTAGATGTTGAAAAAAAAATTCGAAAAAAAGGAAATTTGGATCCCAAAAGGTAAAAGTAACATCCAATTTTGAGTAATCATTGCGACGTTGACAACCTGAAATTCTGTCTTGGAAAGTTGGAGGGGAAGCCTTGACGTCAAGTCAGTATACAGCAAATATTTTTGGCGGGTAAAGTTGGAAGGCTTATTTGAGTTATTTCTCTATTTCAAAGTCATCAAAGAATACAACACTTCACCCCACCAGTCCACCACTCCCACTCCCATTCCCCTCCTTCAGCTGTTCGTCTTCTTCTTCCTCTTCTTCCCACTGGTCTTGTTGGAGATTGTCTGACAATTTAGGTGATAAAATTCACGAAATTGGGTGGTAATTCATCACAAAGTTGGAGATTCTGGTGAGCTCTGATACTGCACATATACATGTTTGTGTGTGTGTCTCTCTCTAAGTGTGTGTCTGTGATACCACTGGAATTGATCGTTGACTTTTTAAATGAATGTGTGATCCACCCAGCATTGAAAACTTATACTTCTTCCCAAATAGTACACCATTCTGAAGTGATTTTCCTCATTTTATAGTATATTTATATGTCTGATAGTCGACCCTGCTTTCTCCAAACATTGGATTGTCTAGTGGTTTCAAGTTGACTGTCCCTAAAGGTCACTAACACTCTCTGCACTTGAAGCAAGTTCTTTTTACTCATGTTTTGTGAAAATGTCAACTAGTGCAGTTAATGTTTTTTCTGTAAAGAGTTGGTTCCTGGGTCATGTGTATAGCTATTGCTCCAACGGTTGTGGGAAGAGGGCAATTCTCCTTTTCATGTACTTCCTTGATATCTGTTTTGTATATGTTCTTTTCTTGATGTTTGTGTAATAATGTTTTCATAGCAGGCCAAAACGAGTTTAGTGCTGCTGCATTACTTAAAGAAGAGAAATGATAAGTGGGGATTATCAGGAAAGGAGACTCTATAAACGATCAATATTGTTGTTGATGAAACCTTCTTATACCCTTAAAAAAGGTTCAAAGAGAATCCATCATGAACATCACGTCAAATTACGAGGCCTTCTTTGCAAGCTCGTGAGACAACAAAGTTGGGTGCAGGCAAGCGGTGTGCTCAGCGTATTGTTGAAAGGAACATGCAAGGAACGCTCACTTCAAAAAAACAGATTTAAGTATTGGGTACAAACTTAATGATTTTTTTATTTTTTTGGGGTCAGCAGGTAGATCTGATGAATTCTGGTTTGTTTTCCTGGCTTTTTGCATGTCTGCGTGTGACCGGTCAGCAGCTGCTTTTCATCCATCCCATGAATAGAGGATAAAGAGTAGGCTTCATTTTACAAGCCAAGTGTGGGGACACTCAGGCAGTGGATAATCTGGCAAATCACCCTTTGCTCACTGAAAAACACTCAAAACAGCGTCCCTTAATACTTTTCTTATCCCAAACACACGGTTAATTTGCATCATTAATAATTAACATTATAGGGAATTTTCTGGTTTTGTAGTACGCACAGCTTTCTTGCTCTTTATACCTCATATAAGGGTTTACTGCACTTACAAGTGTAAGACCTCCCTCTTACAATCTTAGTGAATCAGCTGATTTCATGCTTAATAGACCAGGACCGTATCCTTGATGCCCAGCCGGTGCAGGAAAGAGCTCCTGGCAATTCAGATAACTCACATTGAAAGAACAAATGTGCACAGGTTTCCACTTCTTTTCCACAAGTTGGCATAATTGAGCTTGTGCTTTGAAAAACTTCGCAATTTATAGCTGCAGTCTCTGTAAAAAGCCTATCTTGCACAGCCATCGAAGCATTACAGGATTGGCAAGGCATAACGATGGGTGCCGCTCTAACTCTTGCTAAATCATATTTTTTGTCACAGACGAGCAAAATAGCACTTGGGTCTAAATCAGTAACTTTGCATCTCTGATCATTCATAAGACGTCTTATCCTTTTTGTAGCCTATCTAGTATGGAGATAAGCATTGATACTTGATAGAAATAGGACCTTTTTAAGTAGTATAGACTCTTCAGTCTATCTCAACCACGGATACAAATATCCCAGTCGTCCGCCATAGTATTTATAAAATTTGGATACTTAGCTCAATTATTAAGGAACTTAAAGGAAATTTAGGGATCTTTTTCTTCCCCAGTGATCTCCACCTCAGGCATTGCATGATCAGAACCAGGCGTAGCAGAGCATTTAAAGGCAATGTATAGAAATCACATAAGATTATATAAAGTCCTATGTAATTTACCCCAAACCCTGTCTCCGATTGTTTGCTTGAGTAAAGCATGCCACAAGCAGGAACGTTGAATGCATTGACGAGATTCATGGCTTCCGAATTTACTTGCTCTTGCCCAAACTTGTATTATTCTCTGATTCCTTGATCTCTGTTTCTTTTATAATTGTTCAATTGTTCATTGATTGCTTAATATGCATCCCGTTTTTTAAATAATTCTTCCAGGTTTTTTGGTTTTAAGGTTGCAATGGAGCTTATTAGGCATTTGGAAACTGATGCAGCTGCCTACCGAAAGGGGATTGAGCGATTGTATAGTATATGGATGAGAAAGCTTCATTCATGGAAGAACAGGCCGTTGAAGGTATGGATGATCAGGGAGTTGCTAATTGCAAAGCAGTAATGTGTGAAGTATATCTTTAGTCTGTTCAATTTTCCTTATTTAAGTGTCTGTCTCTGAAAGGGAAAATATGTTATACGACAGATTGTCCAAAGTATTGGTTTGGGAGAACAAGGAATATTTGGGGCTGTGAAAACTATGATGTGTCCTCAATGTATGAACGAATGTCTTACAAGAAATAATTATGTGGTGGAAAAGGACCATACTGGCAAATGTCATTCATCATAGGTTCCTATAATCATATTAGTGTTTCATTTTGTTATTTTGCTTGATGACACTACTAAAACCCTGCTGTTATAAGTACAGTTACATTGAGGCAGTTGATCTATGGACTAAGCCAATAATGGATTGGAGGCCTTCCTTGATCTTGGGTTCTGTCTTCGAGAGAGGCGTCTTTTTTCGAATAGGAATTGCTTTAGACAAGGGGTTAAAGACTTAATCCCAGATGCTAGCCAAGTTACCAATTTTCTGGTATATGTGCCACATGCTTTTGAAGGTGCATTCCTCTCTTTTGCGATTTCTTCTGAAGCTTAGTGTGGTATGGATCATGGTTTTAGGTTGTGCTTCGATATGATGTTTTATTCTCGTGACTTTTTTTGAAACAATTTGAGTATTTGACCATAAGATAAAAGTAGCTTCCATCACTTCTTAGGATTTTCGTCAGAAACAAAACAAGAGAAGATGCTCTTATTAGCTCATGCTTATCACGAAGGCTTGTGGTTTCTGAGCCTGCTTGTTTATTAGCTTGAACTGTAAGGAGAAATGTATGTGAATTTATTTTAATTTTGACTTTCTGTGCAATTAGTTATTTGCATCATTTTCTTTCCACCATTGTTTATCCTTTTTTCAATTGACAGTTTCTTTATACTTCTCCGCATATGTACGCTGTTGAAGATACATTTTGCTTAGTCATATAATATTGTCCAAGTTCAATTTTCAGTGACATAGGCGTCTTTATGGGGGAAAAATTTATCGCCAACCTTATGCTGCTACATAGGTGTCTTTTAATTCTTATTTGATGTATTCCCAAAGATTGGCAATATACATGGAAAGGATACAGCAGCAGTTTTGTGTTCATGATTAACTGGGTACTTGACCTTGATAGGATAAAAGCGCTAAGTTGGAGTCAATTCTCTCTGTCCTCACACATTATACAACTAGAGTGCCTAGTGTGGTTCCTCCTCTAGTTGGAGTCTCAGGAGGTCAAGAGGTACTCAGGCTTCTCCCAAATGAGCTGACAATGTCAAGGAGACGTAGTAATGCCCGTGAGGATGCAAGGAGGTATGTCTCTTATGGTGCAGTAATGTGCTAGATGAAAGGCTTTGTTGATAATGTTTTACGATGATGTCTTTTAAGAATATGTAGTGTTATCATTACATAATTTTAAAATGAGCGCAAATAACATGCATTAGGACAAAACTGGAAGTAGGGGATTCTATTCATTGTTTCTTTCATGTTGTACTTTGATGTATAGCTCCAGATAACTTAAATTTAGATTCCTGTGCAAGTGATTTGAGCTTGTTGAATACAACCCCTGGAGATGACAGAAATTCTACATAGTTAGCGCTGAAGTTTCAACTTTGCGAGTTAAATAAGGCCCTTGTACAGAGCATTAATGTCTGGGATCTGGAGTTTACAGTCGATTGTAAAACTTGATGGTATTCTCATCTGATTTCTTACTTCATGGAAACAAGAAGGGGCTTGCGGAGAACCCTGCTTGGGCGGTGTCCTTGTGAAGTGGACTGCTCATTTTTTTTGTTGATAAATAAAGCTGACCCTTCTCTGATATGTCGCAATTTCTTTGTTGTGTAGTCTTTTATTGGCAGTTGAATCTGCAAGTGACCCTCTGTCGAATTTGGTCATTGGGCTGACCTTTTATGAGGATTGGTATTCTACCATTCCAAGGGAAATGCAGCTTAAAAACGTAGTAGTTGAGACAAGCATGCTTATAGACTTGGAGACAGTGGGTTATAAGGGTGCTAGTGCAGCTTCAAGGGGCAATATTAACGTGCCAGTGGTGGATCAGCAAATCCATGACCATGGTGAGTCATGTCATCTCGATGTTTTATTTTCCAAATCTGTTGCGCTCTCTCTCTCTCTCTCTCTCTCTCTCTCTCTCTTCTTTTTTCCAAGTAAATAACAAATATGTTGGAGATGTTTCTTTTGTGGCTCTTGATTCTATTAGCTCATTCTTAAATGTTGTTATGCTTGCATCGGAGAAGATTATCCTGTGGCGGGCTACAAGTGTGCAAAACGTTGTGTTCTCTTCAATAATGGATACTTCTAAAGACTTTACAAATTGAGCTAAGTGACACTGATAAGAATAGATACTTTTCGGTTTATAGATAAAATCCATTTTCCGGAATCAATCTAAACAATTGTGACTCAGATTTTCGGTTTAGTAGGTTATGATTTTGCTAGTCACTTATCATACTACTTTGGTTTATTCCACTTGTTGTAATGCTCTCTGAGTTTGATGGGTGGAAGACGCATATACGTGTCCACACATGCATGTGCGTACGAGCCTCCCCCAACACACATAAGGGTGGGAAAAAGCTATTTGATAGGATCATCGATCTAAACCGGACACAAAATTAGGCAAAAATAGGCAGAGATTTTTCAACCCCCTTAACTAATGAGTCGACACATTTAATCACTTAATTAATTGGGTTAGATTCAGATTGAGATTCTGAACACGAAAAAGATACCTGTGCATTTGGTGATTCAACAGTTTGCAGTGGCGGCATCATTGTCATATCTTCCTCTACATCTGCTCTTCATCAACTGAGCTTTGGGATAGTTTGGGTAGCCCTCTTTCATGTACAGCCCAGCTGAAAAGCTGGAGCTTGGCTTCTCGCCATGGAACAAAGAAACATCTCTAGCAGAGCTCCCACTGAGAGTGAACTTCACTCTCTAGCGAAGCCCACACAAAGTTGAGCTCAATTCTGACACGGCCAAGCTCAATGTTGAGCTAATTTGCCTCATGATAGCCCTAATCTCTCCGTTTGAATGTTGCTAGTGATGGGAGACTGGGAAGCTGCAGATTTATGAAGACAATGTTGTAATTCCCAATTAATTAACGTGGTTGTTTCAAAGGAATACAAATCGAAATTGTGTACTTGCATCCTCATACCTCCATGACAGTGAAAGCGTAATTCAATTACACACTTTTGAATCTTTAGAATCAGTTGCGTTCAAATAAAATTCCATGGATGCAAATGTAACTGTAATGAACCCAATTTTGTTTCCAATCCATTGCCTCCTACTCAAGAAATATTCCCTTTTCAATTAGGAGTTTTACATTCAGCTATTTCTTTGATCCCTCTTCTTTCACATTTTCTCCTTGATGACAAATTCATTTATCACCAGCTGATCTGTTGTGGTGGGACAGAAATTCCCATTTTCCAAATTTTCCAAATTTTTCATGTGCCCCAGCAACTGCTTATGTGCTTGTTAGGGCAGTGCTGTCTATATTAGGATCTTCCCACAGTCTGCTTTGGCAGGATCCCAACTCAAGTGCTGTTGATTTACACTCCTCGCTTTCTATCTGTCATTGTAATCGACTTGCTCTACCAGGTTTGTGGCAATTGTTGCCCTTAAGGTGTTCTTCTTCAGAGGATATGGAGCGCCTTTTTTCTTCTAGAAGGCTCTTTGATGATACTTACAAGAATGCTTTGAAGCACTTATTGCTAGCTTTCAGGTCGGCGCCTCCGGTTACAGAAGCTGCATTGCTTCCTTTGATACAGGTACTTATTTGATGCTTGATGGAATAACGAGATTGTGTGTGTGAATGGTGGCTATCTTCAGCATATTGCTAATGCATGATATCTGTTGGATTATCATCATGAAGGTAACCCCCCCCCCAAGAGAAAGCACACCAAACATAAATGTTGGAGAATAACAAATGGTGGTTGTCCCATATTGAAGATTTATGAGATCTTGGGCATGCTTATAAGTTAATGAGTTAGTTCAGTTACTCTCAATTGGTTTTGGGATGAAATCTTATTGGTGCATATAAAATTTTACAATAAATTTTGTAGCCAAACAATGGACTCACAGTCTATCCTTGGATGCTTGATTGAATTGCACATTTTTGTAAAGCTTTCATTGGCGTCTCATTGCAGAAGCTGAAATGGAAATAATCACATGCTACATGAATTTGGGGGTCCAGCTTAAGATGTTGCTAACTTGCTCGTCTGAAATGTTTTTGATCTACTATATTTCATAGTGTTGCACTTTTGCGTTCTATCTTCACATTGCCAAGTAAAATACTTCACAGTTACCGGGTTCTAAGTTTCTTGTTTTCGAAAATGGCCAAAAAAAGGTGCGAGTAATAGGAGTTTCATGAAATGTCCTATTGAACTGTAGATATCATTAGCCCATTACTTCATTTTATACTTGGTAGTGATAGGCAGATGGAGCAGTACTGCCTGGACTTGGCCTGTACTACTTGGATTTGGCCTTGTACCTTTAGTGGGATGTTGGATACTAGACAGGTACAGGTATTAGCTCGCCCCTTCTCCAGCATCTTTCTGTGTTTTTAGCTTAGTTTAAAATGCATGCCTAGGTGGGAAGTGACCACGGCAGTGCCTTAGAAGGGGTGAGGCATTGCAAGTTCTTGAGGCGAGGGGAGGTGATTTGCCTTAGCACGCCCCAAGTTGAGACTTGATGCTCGAGCCTGTTCCGCCGTAAGGATGCCAGCCTATTCATTACTCAGTTCGGAGCAGAATAGAGGCGATGATGTAATGTATCTCAAGTCTATTCGCAGTATTGATGTCTAATCACTATTTGATGTATTCAACTCATTTCTTTCTGGAAAATATGTTTTATGAATCATTCTCAGACTTTTTTTGTATAAAAGTGTGCCTCTTATCCGCAATGTGTGCGCCTTGCACCCTGGGATCCTATGTGCCTCGTGCGCCATGTGCCTTTTAAAACTAAGGTTTTTGGCAAAATTATAAGCTTTTGGTTTTGTATCAGCCCGGTACAAGGGCGCGCCCCCTTCCATCCAAGAAGGGGCCAATAGTATTATACCCCGACATTTTCTAGATAGTACTAGGTTGTACCGTTTCTAACAAATCGTAATTGGTTGTGCTGCCATTTAAGAATTTCGGTTGTGTTGCATTAATGCTTTTTATATAGGACTCTAGATGCTTAGGTTTGCTCATGTTTAACAGAGGACTTGCAATTATGCTCTTCTATTTATGTTGCATTAATCACTTTGATGTAAGCAGCATGTCATCGCTCTTCTTTTAAATTATTTTCTTCACATATCGATCAATATCCAAATCTTTTTATAAGTATGCAATTTTCTGTAAGCACAGGTATTGAAATAGGTTGTGGTAGCATTACGTTTTCCATGTCGTGCAACTCTGTTGTTCTTTTTTTTTGTTTTTGTTTTCAGTGGTGTCTTTTTCTTCTTTAGGTGGTTATCTTTTCCAAGATAATGTCTTATATCATGTAGGATTGTTTTATAGTCTTTTATTTTGTTTTTACTTTTTTAATATTCAATATTATTGGATAATATAGTCCATGAATATACATAAAATTCATAAAAAATATGAATTGTTAGATCTTTTTTGTTCTTGTTTACTTGTATCATTTTGTTAAGATTTGTCTTTTTGCAGGTATTGCTTCTTGGGGATCAAATTGAGGAGGCTTTAGTAGTTCTTGGAGATGCTTGTAATGACTCGAATTCAATGCTACCTTTCAGGTAATATTCTTTCATCTTCAATGAGCTTATTGGCACAATTGAATCAGATGTTTCATGTGCAATAATTAACCTTCGTGAAAATTTTTAGATGTTAGCTGTGGCAGTTTGTCGTCAACAAGGAACTCACTAAGATTTTGTGTAATCCTGTCACTGCTGGGCATCTCTGATCAGCATTTTAAAAAATGTTCTCATTGTGTTCTTTTGCTTCTGAGAGCTGTAAGCAGTGCATCTCTGTCGCAGAATCACTGTTGGGTTGTCATATTTATATTTTACCATGCTTTTACTGAACTGGTCTCTAAGGCATGCTACCTTACAGATTCTGTGTGAAATTATGCTGTTATTGTTTCACTTAGTTGTGGAGATTGCAAGCCTCATCCATTCAAATGGTCCACTTTTAACCTAGGATATTGAAAGGAGTGGATTAATATAAGTTCAAGGCCACCTTGACTTTTGCAGTAAATTGAATACTTCAATTTCAATTAGGCCTCTGATGGTTACTGCGTAAACTGCTATTGTAAAGTTGTTGGACACTTGGATTATTGCTAGGTGGGAGACATGTTTAGTTACTCAAAGCTGCCTTTGTGATTCATCTGTCCGCTTTCCTTCTCTACCTTTTCCATTCCTCCTAGCTCATCCAATTAGTTATAGGATATTTCTTGTTCTGATGGCTCCAATATTTAATACTCGCTTTTGAAAGCAATAACTTTGGATAAAGGGTACTATGTTTGCATGTCTTTTGCTGATGCTTATAAAAGGTTTTATGGTACTATGTGTTAGCAGATTAAGGGCTCATATTTCCGAGTGGTTTTATGCCGATGATCTTGACATAATACCAGTGTATGTTGAGGATGTCTTGAAGAAGAACCCTGCATGTAGATATTCTCTGGCAAAACTCATAAGCTTGCACCAAAAGGGTATGGAATTCTATTTGGCTGATTTTGTACGATTTTCTACTATTCCAAATTCCAAATTTTGTATACATTTTTACTGAAGTGCAATTGAAGTTTTATGACAGTAATATTCCCGATTCCCACAGTTTCATCTTTCTGTGACAGGTCACGTCTCGACCTCTCCTTCAAGTGTCTGACCTCCTAACCCCGCCCCCCATTTTTTTCTTCTACTTTCCAGCATAAAACAAGAGGAATAAGTTGAGGACCTTTTAACTACCAAACATATGGTGTAATAATATTTGATCACCTTCCATTTAGAGGTATGGATCATGTCCGACCTGAAAACAATGAGAGGGGAAGACATTTTGTTTTCTGGATAAGGGGACTTTTGATAATCTCTTAAAGCTATGAGTGACCTGGTCCAAATTCCGTCTACATCGGCCTTTGTCCGTCGTTTTTGCCAAAAGATAAATATCTTTAAAAATTGTAGAATTCATTGCCCCTTCTTTTTTGTTTTCTTCTTCTTCTTATTCTTCTTCTTCTTCCTCCTCCTATTGGCTTCAGTAGTAATAGTAAAGTTTTTACTTATAGGAAAGCTTCCCCAAAACAAAATCTTGATGCTGTGACTTTGAGTATTCATTTTTGTATATGTAGACATTTTTTCCCATTTCTTTGTTATCTTGTTTTGTTTTCTCTCTGTTCTTTGTTTCTTTGGGTTGCTGAAAGAAAACCTCAGGCTGCTCCTCCAGATAAGTAATTTGGGGGGGGGGGGGTTTCCCCTCCTTTTATTTGGTTGCAGAAAGGAAATCTTAGGTTTCTCCTTTAAAAAAAAAAAAAAACAGAGCAAAAAGAAGGTAAGAGAGACAGAGAGGACAGAAAAGAAACATCAGGTCCCCCCCTTTTTGGATGGACATTGGTTTGTGTGCTACAAGTTTGTCAGTCTATGATTTCGAACAGGAGAGAGAATCAAAAGAACAATGTAATCATCTTCATGTCACTTGATGCTAGAAGATCTATGTTCCCTATTAATGCATGTGGTTTATTAGTGGTCTGTCTTGCACTTGTTGATCTTTCACCATTCACACCTGCCTTTAAGCTGCTCATGTTCTCATCAATCTGGTTTGATTTGTCCCTGATATTCTTTGCATGACTTTCTGCTATGAACTTTTATCCTGGCTACCCACCTGGCCGTCTAGCCCATTCCATAGCATGCAATGTGAGAGTTACCTAATTAGCACACAAATGAAGCTTTGATTGTTTCTCTCTTACTTCGAAAGGAAGTTCAGGGACATTGCTGCTTTGTTTGTGTAATTCTCGAACTTCGCCATTGCTCACACAATCTGTTCTTTTTAATTTCCTTTTCTTTTTGGTTTTTGTTCTTCTTATAGGAGGTTACGCTGCTGAACGGCTAGTGGAGATGATAGGTTTGCACTTGGAAGCTACTTATCCAGGCCACAACATATGGTGGGAGTTTGCGTCATGCTTACTGAAACTTTCCTGGTGTGAAGAAGATGGAGCATCAATGTGTATGGATGGGGATGAAGTTGCCAGGAAGCAACGTGATGTTCGCATCTCTAGGATCCCCATCATGTTCAAAGGCAAGTCAGGGAAGACTTGGAAACTCCGTTGTAAATGGTGGTTGAATCGTCATTTCAGCAAGAACATTCTGGCATCTGAAATATCAGCAGGTATCCCTTCATGGTTCTCTTGGTCCTCTGCTAATCCTATCAATCACGATGCTGATATGTTTATTTCTCATCGAAATATGACATTTTTAGTAGATTCCTTTAAATTTATGACCATGACAAATCAGCCTTTGCAAGGAATTCTGAGATCAAACTGGCCTAAGCCAATGTCATTCCCTTCGATAGGGTGAAGGGGTCAAATTATCAAATTATACTGCCTTGCCAGCCTACCTCTTCATGACAAAAAGTAAAAAACTGACGCATATGACAATTTAACAGGCATTATGCAGTAAGTCCATATAACTTAAAGCTGAAAATTTAGACGAAAATGGAATTTTTCTGGAAGAGAAAGCGAGAGATATTTGAAATATGGAGGATGTCATATGATATGAGATTCTAGCTCTGAAATTGTACATCATGAAATGAACAAACTACCAAGCGGATGAACTAGGCGTTTGACTCCTGAGGTAGTCCAACAAAAAACTAGTTTTTCAGATGGCACTGGTCTGAAGTTTGTGATTTGAACGGGTGAAAGCTTTCTATCTTTTCAATGAAGCTGGTCTGAAGTTTGTGATTTGGGCAGGCGATTTGAAGCTAATTGCATACAAGGCAGCGTGTGCATGCCATCTTTATGGTAAAGCATCCGAGTACTTCGCCAAGGTTAACACATACTTGGAAGGACATGATGACAAGACATTGTTGACATTTCTAAATATGCACACGAGGAGTTCTATTGGCTTTTATTCCAAGTTTATTAGGAAATGAATGGCCTTGCAATTTCCCCAACCATTTATCCCAAATTTTGCTGTCACATCTAGCTTCAATGTATCTATTTTAGTGACTATGGTGCACTGATGGGGTCTTGCCAACCCAAATACCTTTTGCTGGCCCCCTTCTTTCTGAATCATTTTTTTTTGCCCGGTTTTTGTAAAGCTTGACTTTGGTGTCAACTATTGTATTTAGATGCAATGTGTCACGGCATTTGCTATGTAGTAACAGTAAAACCAAATACTGTTTTTTTGCCCTCCTGAATTATTTCTTTTTCCTGGCTTGGTGAAGTATAACCTGCACTCAAGTGCGAGGTTAAGCGATCACTCGGCCAAGACAAACACACCGGTGTCTCCTTGATAATCTCAGCATCTACTGGCAAGAAAATAGAGCAGTAGTCATGGGCTTATTCCAATCACCCTCTTCCCTGTTGATAAGATCCCCAACTCAAAGAAGTGCCACCTTAGGTTTGCATGGCATGATAACCTGGACGGACTTTGGATGTGGCGACAATTTTCAGTTCCACACACCAAGTGAGTACCTGTCACCCACTTAGCCATCTAGCACCTTTGTCAATCATCGATCAAATTTTTCCAAGTGAAACTGGGCTTCTGTTCCCAATTCAATGTCCAACAAATGAGCATTGAAGAAATAATAATTCTTCAATACCTTAAAAACAAGACAGTTTTTACTTTTTAGATGAATCAAGCGTTAGTTCTAGAGCTGGAAAACGGGTCGGGTTGGGTCGACCTAGTTGTTAAACATGTCAATTTTGTGCTGGTCTTGAAACTAGTTTAGATTTGCCTAAAATTGAAAAATAAACATGTTTTCACGTTAAATGGTGATATCGAGTCGACTTTGGTCGAAATCGGTTCGGTTCGGATCGAGTTGGTATTTCTCTCAAAAACTTCAAATCGGATTCGAGTTGTGTTATCGTGTCAAGCCAGACTTTCCCAATTTTAAGCATCACATTGAACGCCTCTATGTCTCTAAACCCAAGCCTTGGGAACTTGAACGCTTAGCATGTAGGTTAGGATTGCCTATTTCACTCCTAGTTCTACACTTCCCCAACAAGATAAAGTCTTTCCCATCCAACCACTAATCCCCTTTAGAACACATTGTTTTATAGGCACACTGCCGCCTTCTTGGACCTTCCAATTTTAGTGGGAAGTCTCGCTTACTTTTCATGGGAAAGTACCTCTCATACATCAAGAGTGATAATAATTTTATTCTTCCTTTCCAGACAAATGTACCTTTGCTGGCCTCCAACTGCAGTTTGCAAGGTTTATTTTCTGTCCCGAAGCCTCCTAACAACGTTTTAAAATCTCCATCAGCACCCTAGTTTCTCCACTACTTTACAAAGAGCATAGTATCGGGTGTGTTTGGTATAATTAGCTATTTTAGTGATGTTTAGCTGTTTTACTAGTTATTAGTAGTCTTACTAGCGATTAGCTGTGACTCACTAGTGTTTAATAGTTAAGTGGTCAACTAGCGATTTACAATGAATGTAGCTGTTGAAGTAGCAAATTTATATAAAATGACTAAAAAGGGCACAATGAATAAAAGTTTTTAGTAAATAAAAAGAAGAATTTTGTAATTTGCAATCCAATTGCTAGGTAGAGGTTCTTAAAAACTACTTTTATTAGTTTTTGAAAAATACTATATAAACCTCTAAGCACTATCTCATCCACTACTTTACCAGACACTTTTAAGTAGCGATCCCTAACATTTTGATCACTACAAATCACTAACTTCTACTTCAATCTCTATTACCAAATACATCAATCATCTGCAAATAATAAATGACAAATAGATGGGGCATTTTGACACACCTTAAGACTATGATGTATCCTGGAGTCAACAGCATCAGAGAGCAAGCAAGATAAATCCTCTATGCAGAATAAAAGCAGGCATGATAAAATTGGATCACCTTATCCAAGCCCTCTCCTAGGCTTAATAGAGAGCTCATCTTCACTACACGACTTGCACAAATTATCATTTTGTAGACACGTAAACGTGTACTCAGAGTATATATTGAACACATGTCGGCATACTACATGTATTTTTCTTAGATCCAAGAAGCCAGGCCTCATGTAAAATGTTTTAAAAAATTAATTACTAAATTATTTAAAGTTTCTTCTCGGGAGGTAGGACGAGTGTCAGGACGCCAGCAGGGGTTATCAATGACTTCGCCGTTGGTATGGACCTGCATCAGGGTTCCGCTTTAAGCCCTTTTCTTTTCACTCTAATTATGGATGAGCTTACAAATGGGATTCAAGATGAATTATCACGGTGTATGCTATTCGCAGATAACATTGTTCTTATTAATGAGACCAGAAAGGGAGTTAATGGCAAGTTGGAGCGATGGAGACATTCTCTGAAAACGAGAGGCTTTAGAGTAAGTAGATCAAAAACTGAATACCTACATTTTTGTTTTAGTGGGAGGGAGGATACAAGGGGAGAAGTCACCATTGATCGGATGGCGGTACCAAAGGTCGAAAAGTTTAAGTATCTAGGTTCGATCATTCATCAGAAAAAACATATTGACGAAGATATTAACCAATGTATAAAAGTGGGTTGGCCAAAATGAAAGTATGTTTCAGGTGTACTGTGTGATAAGAGGATATCTGTAGGATTAAAATGCAAAGTTTATCGTACAGTAGTTAGACCTGCTGTGCTATATGGATCGGAGTGCTGGCCTATAAAAAAGACACAAGTTCAAAGGTTGATGGTAGCAGAGATGAGGATGATTAGATGGATGTGTGGTTATACAAGAGTGGATAAAATTAGTAACGAACCAATTAGAGACTTAGTTAAAGTGGCTTTCATCAAAGATAAGATGAGAGAAACAAGGCTTAGGTGGTTTGGCCATGTGAAAAGAAGGAGTGTGGACGCTCCAATGAGGAAATGGGAGAGGATTAACATCCCCAAAGGTAAAAGAGGGAGGCGACGACCAAAGAAGAGTTTGGACGAGGTAATTAGAGAGGACTTGAGAGTTGTAGGGTTAGCAGAGGACTTGGCTCAGGATAGGAGATTATGGCGGGATAGAATTAGGATCTTAAATCGCAGAGACTTAGCCTCGTAGTTGTCTCTCGGTTGCAGTACGGTGGATTTGGTTGTAAGTGCTTTGTTCGTATGTCATGTTTGTATACACGTACTACAGACATCTGGAAAGAGACATTGTTTGTATATTCCTTTTTATTGAGGTATAGTACCTTCCCCTGCTATGTTGTACTTATGTTTACATAATTACTGCTACCTGATTCGTTAGTACTCCATATTTCATTCTCTGCTGCTTATCCTTAGTTTCTATTCATAAAATGTTTTCATAAAATCCATCTTCTACAAAATGTTTTCACAAAATCTTACTTTGTGAGTCTTTTGGAATCAGCCTCTCTACGGACAGAGATATCGATAGAGGTAAGGTTGCCTACATCTGGATCTCCCCGGATCCTGCGAAAGCGAGACCCATACTGGAAGGTGGTGGTGGTGATGTTGTTGTCTCTCCAAAAATCGAAAACGACAAAATCAGACTTTAAGTAGGAGGAACTATGGTTTTGGAAAAGATTGGTAGCATACGAGCTCGAACCAAAGACCTCTGGATACAATAGTTAGAGAGTGACCATTTGGGTAGCACATTGCCTAACAATAGCATCTCCCCGGTGAAGTACTTAACGCACAGAGTAACCATGGCAGCAACAGGCTACTGACAGCTAGCTGTAGGCTGTTGAGCCCTATCACTGGAAGAACATGTTTTGCCTACTGCTAGGCCCCAACGACATTTGATATTTCAGTGGCATGTACATTGGTCTTGCCCAAGGGCTGAGGCTACGGTTGACCTAATTGATGGGATCCTTTTAGAATTAGTATACAGAATGGGAGCTTCACTATTTCTGCAAACCTTTAAAGGGATCCATTTATCTCTTCTAGTGTAAATAAGGGAGCACTGCTCTTCTCTAAACACACATTAATTGCATCTCTTTTCTTCTCCCTCTGTAAAGAGGCTGCCCTTCTCTCTAATTCTCGTCCCTATGTAGTTTTCCCTTTAGGAATCCCTTTAAACTCATTCAAAAACTTTGGGTTTTGTACTAGCCTTTAGCATCCCTTAACGATCAAAGGATCTTTGGGATGTTTGTTGTTACCAAATTCGGTTTAAGGTTAAGTCCTGAGGGCTGAGATGAATAAACCAGTGCTTTATTTCTTTCTTGTTTTCTTTTGTGATCTTTCATGATGTGACTCTCTTGTATGTTTTCGTTCTTTGCATATCTTGTACAAAACTATGCAAAAAGAAGTTATCACAAAGGTTTTTTTTTTTTTTTTTTTTTGGGTGTTTATTTCTTCCTTTTCTAGCATGTAATTTGACATAATCAAAGCGATTGGCTAGACAGTTCATGTTTTATATGTGTTGAATTACTAAAAAGACTAAATATGCATGACATTGGATATCCTATCTGGAACTGAGAGATTTCATATTTTCATTATAATCCTTAGTAAAGATTGCAATGTACGGGTGATGTCGGTAGGTGACTTTGTCCTAACGAGTAACAAGACCATGATTTTATATCACGGGGAACCTAAATAGTTCAATGTCTTTATGTATAAATGTGAAAGGTCATGGAATTTTTAGAATTGTCATATTATAAATTTAAATTTTTTAGATTTTTAATACAAGCATATTTATTATTTTCCTTTTTTGTGTAGGACAATATGTCCTTGATTTCACTAGAAATACATATGAAAGCATGCTCCTTCGAGAAATACAGGGGAAAGGTTTTTCCAAGACCTTGCCACCAATAAGCTTTATGCACAAATTGTTCTGTAACATCTTAGTTGTAGCATGAATTATTCAAATTATGAGTCAAATCATTAATCATACTATTTATTTATGGTCCACACCTTCCTATACTAGGTCATATATTAATTCCTCTATATTCCATTATATTTTATTCAATTGCTATATTTTATTCCTTAGTGTAACATAAAAGCTACGCCAATCAACCCAAAAAAAAGCTATTAACCTGCTAATCTGCCGTGTAGCTGTATTTGTAATCTCACATATGCTGATTTATCACATTTTAAATGTGGTTCTTCAATTCTCTCTCTACAACGCCTCTCCCCACCATCGCATCAGCCATGGAATTCGATGATCTAAGGAGTAAAATATAGCAATTTCAAGTGTAGTTCTTCAATTATCTCACAAATGCTGATAAGGCCTCCTTAGAGAAAATTGAATTGGCTATTATTGTTAGCTAAGGCGCCAATCGGCCGACAGTCCTTGCATCCTTAGTTTTCTGATTAATCTTTAAATTTTAATGATGAATATTTTTTTGTTTTGATGATTTTTTAAATGCCTGTGATGATTGATCTTTTTTTTTTTTTTGTTTTGATGAAGTTTTAAATTTTAGAAATGTTTTTTTTTTTTTAATTTTGATGTATTTGGATTATTTTTTGTTGAAAATTTATTTTTATATATTAGTTTTAGGGATGAATATTTTTTTTGTTGATAAATTAATGCATATAACCAAGCAATAAAAGTCAGTGCCAATTGCTGGTAGATTGACTTATGCATATGCGGAGAACAATGATGACTATTTGCAGAACATGATGAATATTGACAACAAAAACAAAAACAACACCACCTCCTAGTGTGAATCTCATTTCCGTAGGATATGAGAGATCCAAATGCAAGCAACATTACTTCTATTGGCATCGCTGCCTGTAGAGAGGCTAATTTCAAGAGATCGATAAAAAAAGGTTTTGTAAAAATATTTTGAAAAAGGAACTAAAGATAAGCAGCAGGAAATGAATTAAGAAATAAATATTAACAAAGTAGGCGACAGTAACGATGAAAAACATAAGCAGCACCGCATAGTAAAGTACTATACCTTAACAAACAAATGAAGTTTAATAACATCTCTTTCCATATGAAAATACTATCTGCATTCAAACACGACAAACGAAAAATGGAAAAAAATATCTTGTATCACACAACAATAAAACCTACCCTACGACCCCAAGGACAGCTATGAAACTATCTGCCTATGCTCCGAGACCTTAATCCTATTTCGCCACATTCTCGTATCCTGAGCCATGTCCTTCATCAGACTTGAAACTTTCAAGTCCTGTTTAATCACCTTGTTCAAACTCTTCCTTGGTCATCCCCTACCTCTTTTGTAGTTTTAACTTTTTACATGAAAATAAGTACTTATCTACATTAATATTTTGTTTAAGAAAAACTAGTATCTATTTAAGTTAAACTATTCATCATACTTGTATTAAAATTCATCAGTATTGACAGTTTAAGTGAAGAGCTAAGTGAACCCATGGGAAAAGGTGCTGCCATCATAAAATTATAAATAAGCACATAAGTTCTTCAATACTGTTGTATAAATCATTAGTAATGCAAGTATTCATCAGAGTATGATTACAATTCATTAGTCTAAAAATTCATCAAATTGTACAAAACTTCATTAATTTTTAAAAAAATTCATCAGTGAACTACAAAAATTCATCATTCATCGACCAAGATTGCGGCTGCACTTGCATGAGCATCCCCCTAAATTACCTTGGCATACCTAGTATGTTGCTCCACAAAGTAATGTATAGTTTGTGATATCTTATTTAGACCTTTTGAAAAATACAAAAAATAAAGAAAACTACCTCGTAAATTATCTAATGAAGATGAAGGAATTAATATATTAAATTAAGCGCAGATAAATATACCTCAATCCTGTAGCTGAAGATGATCAAACATTGGCTTTGAATTACTGGTCGATGAAGGAACTCACTATCCGGAGAACCTTGATGATCACACAGCCTAAGAGCCCTAAGGTTTTGTGCAGAAAACTCTCTTTAGAGAACCGTCAATGTTTCTGATGGATCTTTCCTCTTAGAGTAGTATCCTTTTTATATTAGATGGACCAATCAAGGAGCTAAGGTGGTTAAACCATCAACTTGTAATGTGGATTAGGCTGGCACCCATTATGGGTGTCTCATGCCCTAAATTCAACATCTCCCACTCACACAGAAGGGAGTGCTTATTTCCACCTTAAGAAAAATTTAGTTTTCTTTTATTTCTGCAGAATCTTCATACTGGACAAATAGGTCATGTGACCAGCACACTTGTGAGAGATATATGCTATACATCTGTTAGGAATATATAGCCTCTCATTGACAATCGCGCATGAGTACTTGGAAGTATGCGAGTACCCTAGGTCATTTCAATCTCATTAAGATGTCTCACTTTGATCTTAAAAAACCATCATATCTCATATTTACAATTATGACCCACATGTCCTAACTGGTGTACCGGTAAATAAAAAATAATGAGATTTTGTGAATGACCTTCCTCTTCTCATGAGCCTCTCAGCCAAATCCAACTTGTTTTTTTAGACATGTCCCGCCAGACCAAATCATTCATGATCCTTTGGCAACACACTAAGATAACGATCATTGAATCGAGTCTTAACTCATTGATTGGAGTCCTGAGGGCACAAATATAAGGCCATAACCTTATGTGTTCTCACACAAACATAAGTGTAGATCTAACTTATATTAACTCGATTGGTTGTCTCTTGCACACATGGTATGAAACATATGCTACAACATTATCTCCTTGGCCATTGAACGTATGTCTTTTGGTTCTTTAACCAAAATATCGTACAGATGATATTTAGACACCATATTGTCCAAACTAAGTTCGCAAATCTACTCATTAACGTGAAATCCCATCTAGCCTCTTCGAGGTAGACTAGGTAAAAATTCATTTTTACCCATATGTTGTTATGACCTTCTGTCATTATCAGAACGACATCCATAATTTTAATTTAATGGGTTCTCATAATTATCCTTGTGATAGTTTTACTTACAATCTTATCTCATCTCCCGTCGATATACTAATCAATGGAGGCGGTTACCCGTGTGAGAGGGCCAACCTCAAGTCTACCCAACATACTTTTCACATTCAAGAACACACACCAAGCATCCATGAATAAGAATGCACAATCAAACATTTTAATAATAACTGTATGCAAAAAAACCCATTTGAATTTCACAATATTAGACAATCACTTGTGGACGACAGGAAAACAATTGTTAAACAATACGCCAGAGCATAGTTGTCGTCTACGAAGACTGCTAAGCTTTTACGGGCTCAACAAGCACACTCCCTTACCAAGGCTAGCTCAATGACTCAATAACCATTTCCTTCATAGGAAAGTACCTTACGTTCACTCTCTTTGTGTCTCACCATGTCATTGATAAAATTGAACCTTATATCCATGTGTTTGGTCTTATAACAATACTCAAGGCTTTTGGTACATGTGATCACAACTTGTCCCAGTAAACCATTATTGAATAGTACTATTTGGTCTACCAACCAAATAATCCAAGTACCTCTTTAACCAAACAGACTCTTACGTTTTTTAAGGATAAAGCCATAAACTCTTCCCATAACCAGGCAATATATGACTGGTTCTTACCACTTTAGTACTATTGCTAAGTTAGAAGAAGTATTCGGAGGTTCATTTCTCATCTAAACCTACCACAGTCGAGACCATTGCACTCTTTTGATGCAATTATTGGCTATGTGCCAAAAACGCATGATTGGCGGAGGTTCCTTTCATATTCCTTATGACTTAATCGACTGCTACTATGCTAGTCTCAGGTCCAGTTGATATCTATATAAAGATAACATGTCTAATATACACCACATCATGCATTAGACTTCTAACCACACCTAACAAAGCAAGTTCTGCTTATCACTACTTTTTCTAATAGAGCGTGGACACATTTTGCTATAGGACCTTACCTTTGTTGATGTGAGTACTAATAAGGTCATGGTTGTGCAAATTAGATTTATTTGAAGCCCTTTTGATGTCATTTAGTTTAGGAAAAAGAATAACCTATTTGAATATTCTTTCAAAAACTTTATTTCAAGAGCATACACTACTTTACCTATCATCTTAAAGTTAGATGATGCCAAGGCCTTTTGCCTTACTTAGTAACTTTACACCATTTCTAGCTATTAGAGACTTTAATAACTTGACTACAAAATTGCTTTTGGATATTTTGGTATCAATCATAGTGTAGCCCCTAGAGATAACCACACTATGAAAAACAACCATAGCTAGCTTATTGAAGAGACTTTAAGGTCACAATTGACCTCAAATGTCCTCTAACCCCATGTTTGTGATCTTTTCAGTGGAACATCACTTAATCTCTTTTGAGATTCGTATATGCTCACCCATATGATGTGCCTTTAGGACCAAGCCATCAATAATAGTTAGAGAAAGGTGTAATTAGAATGAAGCACACAATAAGAGGGAAAAGACTCTTTGTAGTTGACTTATCCTATTGTGTGCGCCCTTTTGCAATAAGTTGAGCCTAATGTCAACTATGCCATTAACCATACAATTTAAGAATCGTTATGTTCTCAAATAATTTTGTGTCGAAAAGGCCAGCCAATTCTTCACCTTCATTTACTCCATTTTATTTCCATTACATTAATCCACTTGTCCTTAGAAGGGTTGGTTAGGACATCTTTGCTCATTTGCATTTTGTAGCGTGTTATGGAGGAATGCTTTCTGATAGCTATGTCTTAGCATATATTCATATAATCTCAAATTGTTCCTCTTTGGATTGATTTTACTTCCACTGAGGCCAAGAGCAATTATTTTGCTCCTACGTGGAACAAGAATAGAATTTGCTTCCACTTGGTATAAGAATAAGATCACTTTCATTCGCTCTTGATGATGAAGGCGGGCCTTGAAAATATTCAAAATTCCTCCGACTCAAATGAAGGGATCCGATTCAGTTTGGAGAACTAATAGAGATAAGTCTTAGCCTATCTCAGCCTTCTTTAGAAACCCATTCTTTAGAATGTGATAAATATTGTTAAATTTTAGTAGCACTCCCACTACCTTGTAGCCTAATGAGTTAAAAAAAAATTCAAGGTTAGAGTGTCCTATAAAGACGCTCTTCCTTCCCCCTTTGCCATGTCCATAGGAAGGGTTGTGTTCATGGGCTATATACCCCTGAGGTCGAAAGGCTCTCAGATTGGGCTCTAATCCATAACTCATATAGAGTAATAGCAACCTACTTTACAAGCATAAGGTTAAGATCATAGATTGCAACAAAAAAGATCTCCTTGAAAAGAGATTCACAAATTTTGTGCAATTGTTGATCCTACCATAATAGGGAGCATTTTGTTTTGTTTCTCCACAACAACATTTTTGTTACAGGCTTTTAGGATATTAGCTAATGAACTATCCATTTTTCATCACAATATCCAACAAAATAATGCCAATAAATGTTTGGTAACAATTTGGTCTTTGATGCCTTAATCTCTTAGGTTTATTTGATTTTCAACCAAGGTCACATGTTTTCTAACCGAACTTATCGCTTCAGACTCATTTGAGGTCGAATAAACAAGATCAAATCAAGTGAAGAGCGATGAAATTTAGAAGCTCTACACCTTATTATCACTTTCATTGGACCATAAATGTCCAAATAAATTAACAACAATGGAAATAAGACTCATCTGAGGTCAAATAAACAAGATTAAATCAAGTGAAAAGTGATGAAATTTAGAAGCTCTACACCTTATTATCAGTTTCATTGGACCATAAATGTCCAAATAAATTAACAACAAAGGAAATATGATTCTTAGTAAACTTTAAAAATTAAATGGTTTTTTTATTGTTTTTCCTGCCAGACTATGTTCACAAGTGGGTCAGTCCACTTATATTCGCTAACAAATCTTATTTTGCTGGCTTTTGCATATATGTGCTTTTCACCTATATGGCCTAGGGTAGTATAACAAATAAACATTTCACGTCATTATAATTGTGTGAATACGGAAAAACAATCACTTGGATTCATGAAACAAATATCCAATCCATTGCAAGTAAACCATTTTTAATAAAGCAGAACCAAAACTAAAGGTGTGCTTAAAAAGAATAATTAGGCTTCAATGCCATGAACATAGTCAAATAAAACCAACATAGCAGCATTATTCCAACGAATATTTGGCACAAGTATGATTTCACAAATGATAGCGTATTGGTCGCTTTGTAGGACTAGCTTGTATGTTCTGATTCCTCTAACAGCTACCTTCTGTTGCCTCTACATGTGTCATCAAGTAAGAACCCATTGGAACGTTAGTAAAGCTTCATGGTCTCTAGATTTTTGGTTCGGATTCCTAAACCTATAGTTCGCATAGGATTAGTTTCAGAAAGAAGAATACAATTCGCAACACAAAAGTCACTAGTAGATATTGCTAAGTACCTTCTTGGGCACAGTACAATCATGAGTGTAGTGACCCATCTGATCGTAGTTAAAGCACTTAGCTTACATTAAATCCTTCTTCCTTGCACATTTCTCTTTGACTTGGTCATGTTCAGCTTCCTCATTTGATTAAGCCTTGCCAACTTAGTTCCCTTGGTCCTTCAGCTTCTTTTTAAAACCATTCCTTGAATTAAAAGTTGACATGTGCACTTCTGCACCTACTATTTGAGTGGCTTCTTGCTGCTCTTCCTGTAGCTTAAGTCATCGTCTAATGTCCTCAAAAGTAACAATATACTTAGTTTAAGACAAGACCATCTTAATATGACCCCAGTCACTAGGTAAGGAACGGATCATGGCATGAACTTGTTGCTCATTGGTCAATTCATAGCCCATTTAAGCCAATTCACTAATCATATTTGACATGTGCCTTACATGCTCCCTCTTAGAGAGTGGTCAGTGCCTGCAAGTGCGTGGGTGTTGTAGTTTAGTAAAGATATCGTTCCCACGAACACGAATTGTAATCTATTGAGTTTTTGTCCTTTAAAAGTGCTAAGTAAGAAATTTCAATTAAGAGGTTTGAATGACACTATAATCTAATTAGAGAATTCAATTAATTAAAACATCTACGGATTTGTTTCACCTTGTAAAAATGTAGATCAATGCAATAAATCATGTGCTTGATCTATTATGGGGAATTGAAAGGGGTGCAATCACATTTAGAATTCAATCTTCTTTTGAAACAAACTGAATTGCCTAAACTAACAGGTCATTCTTTCAAATGTCCTTGTTTAGCCTAAGTTATAGATCTTTGATCACTAAAGGGGTCCTCTTCATAAGCGAATCTCTTTCACGTATTGCTTAATCAAGTCCTATCTCGTCAATCAAATATCAAATTTCACCTTTCAGTCCTTCACTTAACTATTCAGAATGAGCGAATGAATTTGACCAAAATCCACTTACAATAACTTCACACACAAGATAGAATTCAACCAATCCGAATCAAGAACAAGAACAACTAAATAAAGTTGAAAGATTCTAATATCAATACTTGGCTAACAATCCCTAGATTGAGCAAACTACTCACACATAATTTAAATCAACAAAACTAAATAGAGTTTTGAGAGAAGAAAACTTAGCGCAATTGGAGATCCTTCAAGGGTTTCCAACTTTGATAGGGCTCCAAAACAGCAAGCTTAAAACTACTAAAAATCTAAACTAAACTTAGACAAAATGGAAAAGGAGTGGACAAGTAGAGAGAAGAGTTCTCTTTCTTTGCTGTGTTGCCTCTCTCTGTTGGGCAAATGGCTTTATTTTATTGAGGAACACGATCAACCTCATTCACATGATGAAGGAAAACGAAGAGACTAGCAGTTATGGCCTCATCGTGGACTATGGCATTCACCACAGATAGTCCATAGAGGGCTTTGTCTCAATGATCTTCTGTTCTTTCTTAGGTCCACGGGCATGATGACTTGGGGGCGTTCGTGGGGAATCAAGTTACAGTCAATTATGGTCAACTTGAGGGTGAAATGGTCCAAAAACCTGCAAAACACTGAAAAGAACCATACCCGAGCGTAAAATCGTAAAAGGAGTATAAATTATAACATAAAGGATATATTTCTCCCTAAAAATGACACAAAATGATCTCAGAATAGTGTACACTTTAAGAACTTTTCAAATTTTCCCATGCTTAAACAATTGCTTGTCCCCAAGCAATCATGAAACTGAGCCTAAAGATAGGAATAACCTCTACAAGAGGACATCAGTAACAGCATCAATAACCAAATTAACCCGAGAAGTTTAGCCCAAAAGTAATGAAAAATTTTACAAACAGATAGGAGAAGGTAATTTTCGAAAAAGGCTTATGAACCATCACATCAAAATATTAAATCAGTTACTTAAATCAACTTGAACAATCATATTGGCATATTACAATATGCAGAGTCTAGAAAAACCAATAGAACCTCACTTTAGGGATGAGGCACTAATCACTCATGTGTTTAAAATAAAATGTGGTTATCTCAAATCTCATTCCATAGAACAAAATCAACCATAAGCTTGATAAGACTCTCTAATTCACCACTACTATAACGCAAAACACGTAAGGCAATCATGAGGATTTTTCAGGATTGTAATAGGGCAAATGGTAAGCCAAATACTAAACGCATAAACTATCATCTCCCAAATAAAAAATACTCCTTAAACTATCAACAACATCCCTAAGTAATGTTATAAGAAAAAGTGCCTAATAATATAAAACCAATGCCAAATCCTCTTATTGCATTATTTTCTTTTTTTGTCCCCGTTATTTCAACATATACACATTTTTTTTGTTACACACCTTTGGTGTGCATCATTTCTTTTTTTTTCTTTTTCTTCTTCTTTTGAGGAGGATAATGGCAAAGGAAACTTTTCAACACTTTTCTTGCAACTCACAAAACATAACCCAATTGAATTTGAAGGGAAAAATAAAGTATGAATCCCTTATCATATCCAACTAAAATATCTATAAAAGATTATTATCCACAAACTACTCTTAATCAACTATGAAGACTCTATAGTCTTTGCTAAAAGGGTATGACATATGTGTTTGGCCAAAGATTATAACATAGGTTCTCTTCAATAAACATGATAAAGGCTCAAAGGGGTAGCGAGGGATAGATAATTTACATAAGGGTGGCTATCTGGTCAATGTAGCTCATAAAGTCAAAGAATGCCTCAATCATGTTGCTTAAATATGCATGCTAAATGTGGTCTTGAACAAGAGTCAACGCAAGTCCTAGAGACCTGAAATTTAGGAAGAGTCGCACTTTAAAAGAAATATGAGACTAAGTTGATGAATTAGTCTATTTAGGCTCAAAATCTCATAGGACAAGGCTCATCTGGCTCTTGGAATTTTATATGCCAAATATTCTTGCCAAAAATCATTAAGCAAGCACCTCATATCTAATGTAAAGGTCAAAACACAAAGCATAGTTCGAAAACGCTGAAATAAATATTTATTCACAAACGGGCCTAACAAAAAAGGTCAAAATAGGCAAAAGAAAGCCACTTAGTTTAAAGATTTATCATCGAAGGATTTATAGGCTTTTCTTTTGTTTTTGGGTTTTTTGTGTTTTTCTTTCTTAGTTTTGGCTTTTTTGTTTTTTGCAACTAAAAACTAAAAGGTGTCAAAATAAAACTAAAACGAACAAAGAAACCTAGAAAACTACATGATCAACCTAAAAACACAAATTTTTACACATCCACAATAAACATACATACGACCATAAAAAACTAAAACAACTCCCCCATGCTTGGACACTGCATTGTCCTCAATACAAGAATAAGACTCTAGAAAGGAGGAGGAAAGGGTGGAGGAGAAGAAGAAGGGTGGGGTTGAGAAATGTGCCAGTCTCGCCAAATCTCTAAGCAGGCCCTAAAGTCTTGAAAATATTGGTTCTGGGAGGCAATCATCCTATCGAGCTCATTATAGTGCTTCTGAACAAAACTCTGAAGTGAGGCATGCTCAGATTCTATATAAGCTCGTAGAGAAGCTTGCTCCTGTTGAATGGACCGAAGGATAGAATGTAGGTCAGGATAGTCATGAGACGAGGAGGGTTGGGAGGAACTTGAAGCCTAGGTCGAGGAGGTGGATGAGGTGGGGCAGGTCGCACCAACTCTTTATCACCGGATAAAAAGCAGATATTGGCCCGATTCAAGAGAGAGGTGCTATCGACATTTGGGAGAGGGATAAGTAAGTTCCCAGGATAAATCCAACAAATGCACCTACCATCAACTCTACAAAATTTAATTTGTTAAAAAACGTCTAAGTTTAACTGCTCCAAACCTGCGACTCTATCATCAGGGTTCGGTTCAAATCCAACCAACCTAGTAATGGGGGTAATAAGGCCCCCGATGACAATCCTATGTGTAGAACTAGTGGCTACACTATACAACTTATTGACCAAGAATGATCCGGGGGTCAATCTAGTCACCTTCAAGCATGCTGTACAAAGAATATAATTCAAACACACGAGGCACATTGATGCTATCCTCCCCGGCAAACAAGCCATAAGCTAATAACCATTGGGCCACACGAATACAGGGGTTTCTAATAACCGTGCCTTTGGAATTGCTAGTGTCATACCGATAATCTTCAGAACGTTCATGCCAAAAAGCATTTGGATTAAATTCCTTAGGGACATGTCGGTATGGGAGGTCCATGCTCGGTGAAAAACCAAATATACTATTTAGGACACTCAAATTAAGCTCGTAAAACTCCCTCCTAAGATAAAAGGAAAGGTAGCCCTCTTGACATCCATGTGACCTCAGCATGTAATGTGCTTAAGAACTCAAATGTGAGGTCCTGATAGGTGTGGTCCCCAGTTTCTAAAAATCAACCCATCCTTCCGCATGCAAACAACCAACGAATATCATCAAACAATCCCAAATGATTCAACACATCCTCATCATAATATTGAGTAGCTACCACAAGTTTACTACTCAAAGCATTATATCTAGTAATGTGTTCAGGATTAGTTAAACCAAGGGGGTGTGGAATATTACCTCGGCTTCTTATGGTGGTGATTGATGTGCAGGAGTCTCGGGGAGCTTGTTTTGGGGCTTGACTTCAAGTCACAACTTCTTTTGCGGTTCTTGTCTTCTTCTATGGTGTCATAATGGTGTAATGTAGATAGGGAAAACTTAAAAAAGAAAATGACAAGAAAAATGCTAGCAAATGTAAAATTTGAGAAAATTGAAGTAAATAGTGAAGAAAAATGGAAGAAAAATGGAATTTGAAAGAATAAAAGTGAAAAATGAAGTTGTGAAAGTTGTGGGTATGGCGATGGAAAAAATGGGAGAGAAAGAAGGCTTGAAAGTGAAAAATAAAGGAAGATATGGGGTTAACGTGAAGAAAGGAAGTAAAAAGGGAAGAAATTTGGTGAATTTTGGTGAAAAATTGAAGGTTTAAGGAGAAGTAGTTATTGAGGTTTTAGAGAGAGAATTGAGTGTTTAGAGAGAGAGAGAGTGTCGAGTTTGAGGAAGAACATGAAAAGAATTGTTTCAAAGAGTGCCTTGAAAGCCCTTGACTACAGACGTGGGGCTCACTACGGTGGTGGCCACGGTCCGTCCATGGTCAGCTCTGGTCTTGGCTCTTTTGTGCTTTTCTCTCTCTCTCTTTTTCTTTTTTTTTTGCTTTTTCCTTTTTCTTTAGAGCCTTCACGGACCGTGGTGGTGTCCATGGAGGCTCTAAAAGACCTCTTATTTCTTCTTTCTTTTATAATTAATTTCTAGTGAAGGTTCGAAAGTCCAAATTAAAAATAACACAAAATACAATAAAAGGGTACATATAAAGGGGAAAAAAGTAAAATAAATACTTAGGTTGCCTCCCAAGAAGCGCTTGTTCAAGATCTAGAGCTTGACCTTTCTTCTATTCCGGTTTGGGATCAATGAAAATGTGGGCATCATTTTTGTCGCAAACTATAAAATTGAAAATTTTCAACTGAAGGTATCACCTTAGATACTCAGGTTGGAAGTCCTTCTTTATCATCAAATGACGCCATAGTGTATTATGAGCATATAAGATAAATCGATAGCAGGTCCATCAGACGGACGACTATGATCATGTTCAATCCCAAGATTAAAATTCAGATCGACTCCATCTATAGGAGGTAAAGAAAGAACTACTTGGGCAAACCTGTAATAATCACTCATGGAAGATTCATTAAAAGAATATGCCTTAATCTTAGGTATGCTATGTGGCATAGGAGCAGCAAACTCCACCTTGATATAATCTTGGTCAGGATCCTCAGTAGAAATCTAATCAGAATTAGAAAGGTCAGGACAACTCCAACCATTCTCCATTTCAATTTTAGGAGAAAAGGGAAATACTTTAGATAGGAAAGAATTGGGGGAAACAACTTGCTTGTCTATAAAATGAAACGTAGCATAACACTCCACTACTTCAAATGTTATCTGCCCCTTTTTACATCAATAATGCAACCTCAAGTAGCCAAAAAGGGCCTACTAAGAATAATTTGTACATCATCGATCTCAGTCATATCAGCAATGATAAAATCTTCTAACACCTCAAAATCTCCTATTTTTACAGGCACATCCTCCAATGTACCCAAAGGTCGCGTTTTAGAACCATCTGCTGATGGGAGTGAAAAGGGTGCGGGTCATAATGGTCCCAAATGAAGCTTATGAAACATAGAGTAGGACATCAAACTGACACTTGCTCCAAGGTCACGTAGGGCTCTTTCAATCTTCGTTTTTCCTATGATACAAGGGATAGAAAGACTATGTAGGTCAGAAGCTTAGGGGGAAAGACTTTTGGGAATCTTAAAGCTATCATTTCCTCTCAACGTCATGGGCTCGCCACCATCACTCCTCTCCTTACTCTCAGCCATGATCACTTCTCTACCCTCCTCAAGTGTAATGTCCTCGGGATCCTCTACCCCTTCTTTTAAGGTAACACAGTTATAATGCTCACGGGGTTAGATTCGGTCTTACTAGGCAGTCTACCTGGGGGGTTAGATGAAGACGTAGCTTGTTGAGCTAGTTGGGCTTCCAACATCTTATTGTAAGAAGTAAGCACATCAACTTTAGAGGCCAATTGCTTAATATACTCATCTTACTTTTGTCGAGCAAAAAGCATATTCTCCATCATAGACTCTAAGTTGGATTTTAGACATGCTTGTAGAGGATAGGATGGTCTTTGAAATCCGAGGATAGTCCAAAATTTATTTGGGGCACGAGTGGGGCATTAGACTTATAAGAGAAATTGGGGTGATTTCTCCAACCTAGATTATACATGCTAGAGAAAGGGTCATTTGTTGGTCTAGGGTAATAGTTGTTCACATAATTGACCTGATCACTTACATCTTAGGTAAAAGGACTACCCACTTGCCAATGCGCAATCAAATGATCAACTAATCCACATATATCACATCATAAGGAACGGGCACTTGAATTAATAAAATCAGCATTCAAGCATTCCAATTTTTGAAACATAGCATCAACTGCAGAAGAAAGCATAGAAATAGCATCTAATTCCAGCTTACCTCTAACCCGTTAGTGTTGGGCTCTCTCAGACGACCATTGAAAATTGTTAAGGGCCATCTCTTCTATAATATTGTATGCTTCATCTTCAGTTTTGTTCATAAGGGTATATCCTGCTGCCGCATCAACAGTGGACCTTAATGATTGGGTGACTCCATTATAAAATGTCTGTACAATCATCCATCTTTGAAGGCCATGGTGACGGCATAATCATAAAAGATCTTTGGATCACTCTCAGGCTTCATAAAGATTCTCATCTTCCTTTTGAGAGAAAGCAGTGATTTCAATCTGCAGGCTTGCCGTCTTACCCGGAGGAAAAGAACTTGGCAAGAAAAACTTTTGCAAGCTTGTCCCATGTAGTTATACATCCTGGAGGCAACGAATGAAGCCACACCCTTGATATATCCCCAAGTGACAAGGAAAATAGGCACAAGCGGATGGCATCAGTAGAAACTCCATTGAGTTTTAACATATGGCACACCTCTAAAAAGACCGAGAAGTGTAAGTTTGGATCTTCTAGCGGGTTGCCTCCAAACTGAGATTGTTCTACCATGGACATAAGGGCTGGTCTGAGCTCAAAGTTGTTCACTTCTATGTTTACCTGAGTGATGCTCAAGGAAATGTCTTAGACTGCTGGGATAACAAAATCCTAGAATGTCCTTTGACCGCCTCCTATTCCTGCCATTGGTGAAGAAACTACTTGAGCCTTGAGTCTTTGCTCTTCTACCCTTAATTTTTTCTTCTAAAGCGAAAAGTCCTTTCGATTTCTGGATCGAATTCAAATAGAATGAGACTTTGCATATAAAGGAAAAATATGCAAAATAGATATTAAAACTACAGACGCAAATAAAAAATATAAAGAAAAAGAAATTAATGATAAAATGCTTAGTCAATTTCTAAGGGCCAACTCAATATCCACAGATTTAATCCCTGACAACGATGCTAAAAATTTGATCGGTGCCCGCTAGTGCACGGTTGTTGTAGTTTAGTAAAGATATCAATCTTACGAAGACCAATTGTAATCTATTGAGTTTTTGTCCTTTAAAAGTGCTAAGAAAGCAATTTCAATTAAGAGGTTTGAATGCACTATAACCTAATTGGAGAATTTAATCCATTAAAGACATCTAGGGATTTGTTTCACCTTGCAAAAATGTAGATCAATACAATATATCATGTACTTGATCGATTATGGGGGATTGAAAGGGGTGTAATCAAATTTAAAATTCAATCTTCTTTCAAAACAAACTGAATTGCCTAAACTAACAGGCCATTCTTTCAAATGTCCTTGTTTAGCCTAAGTTATAGATATTTGATCACTAAAGGGGTCCTCTTAATAAGCGAATCTCTTTCAAGTATTGCATAATCAAGTCATATCTTATCAATCAAATAGCAAGTTTCACCTTTCAGTCCTTCACTTAACTATTTAGAATTAGCGAATGAATTTGGCCAAAATCCCATTACAACAACTTCACACAAAAGACAGAATTCAACCAATCCCAATCAATAATAAGAACAACTAAATAAAGATGAAAGATTCCAACATCAGTAGTAGGCTAACAATCCCTAGATTGAGAAAACTACTCACACATGATTTAAATCAACAAAACTAAACAGAGTTTTGAGAGAAGAAAACTTAGTGCAATTGGTGATCCTTCAAGGATTTCCCAACTTTGCAAGGGCTCCAAAACAGCAAGCACTTCTTTAACACTTACACTTAAAACTACTAAAAATCTAAACTAAACTTAGAAAAAATGAGAAAGGAGTGGAAAACTAGAGAGAAGAGTTCTCTTTCTTTGATGTGTTGCCTCTCTCTGCCACAAAAATGGCTTTATTTTATAGAAGAACACGATTAACCTCAGCCACATAATGAAGAAAAACGAAGAGGATAGTAGTTATGGCCTCATCAAGGACTGTGGCATTCACCACGGACAGTCCATAGAGTGCTCTGTCACGATGATCTTCTGTTCTTTCTTAGTTCCATGGGCATGGTGACTTGGGGGCATCCGTAGGGAGTCAAATTATACTTAATTATGATCAACTTTAGGGTGAAATGGTCCACAAACCTATAAAGCACAGAAAAGAACCTACTAAGAGTAAAAGCAAAAAAGGAGTATAAATTATAGTATAAAGCACATATTTCGCCCTAAAAATGACACAAATTGACCTCAAAATAGTGTGTACTTTAAGGACTTATCAAAGATATAGGGACTTTTCTTATAATTATCAAACCTAATAACGAGAGACCTAAGTCTAGCAATTGTAGTAGCTGACATGTTGCTAAAACATGGAAGTTTTACAATCAACACAATAGTATACATACGTCTAATATCTTAGTAGACACTTATCCATGTAACTTGGCAATTACCGCCGGAATTAATATACACAAACATAGACCCTAGAGCCAAAAGTTCACATATAGTTCCCGATCATCACATAGTAATGAAAACTTTTGTGTAATTAACTTTATTATTTCATTCTAAGTTACCATAACACTTAAGATACATTGAAATATTCTAAAAGAAATTCTCAAAAGAGGATATGCCAACCTCAAGAATATTTCAAGAAAGTTCAACATATATCCATAAATATATGAAAATAAACTTCATCATTTTAGACATAATTTGCATATTTAACAAAATCCTCACAAAACATATTTTTTGAGAAATTCCAGTACCCTGTCACCTAAATTATTTAGGGAGGATACATATTTATTTGCAATTTGGAGGTTGCAACATATGAACATATTCTCATAATATGCAACATAATACTCATAAATTTCAATGAAGGATATATACACTTATTATCTATAGCATGAACTTCAATTGAAAATAAATGAGGTAAATATCATAGAGATTTCATATAATATAATTACTCAAAATAATCTCAATGATATTAAACAAATATGTTCATATCTCTTATGAAATTCAATAGAATGAGATATGCTTAAAATAAAAAATTCTCTAAGAATCACATATTATTTCATTCTCAAAATAATGATATCAAGCATCATAAATACATACTCACAAAAAGAGAATATTTGAGAAATCTCATAAAAAAATTCAATCAAATTAATAAATTCATACGTTCACATACTTTCTTAAAAATTTTATTCTTAGCCAACCCCTACGGTCAATTGGCCAACCCTTATGATCAACTATATACCCAAAATTTTCATAAAAAAATTTTCTTATTTAATAAAATAAAAAGGACTCAAGCAATGGCAGTGCCTTGCACGTGATGGGGATCATCCCCATTCTACAACATTCTCCCGATCCAAATAGCCAGGGAAACGAGTCCTGCGAGCCGCTGTGAAAACCCAAACAAAGCACCAATTTTCGTATGTTTTGATTCAAATTAAGGCATGAAATCTATTCCAAACTTGGTCTGGGAATCAGAACCTTTAATTAGTAAAAACAAGCGAAAACAACCCATAAATCGAACAAAAATTGGTCTGCAAAACACGCACTTTGGGCCGCAAGCTTCGTATGATTCTGGCCAAAATCCAACCAAATTCTAGCGAATTAGCCTTTGATATTATAAGGGTTTTGCTTGGAACATCATGGGTAACAAAAAGCACAGAGTAATTGCAAGCAACAATGACAACAAAAGATGAAAAGTGGATTTCAAAACACAAACAGGGGTGGCAATGGGGCGGGTACGAAGCGGTTTTAGTCGTACCCTTACCCATAGCCATTTTCAAAATTAATACCCATACCATACCCATACCGATCGGGTGTTGTAAAGCTATACCCATAGTCATACCCACTGGGTATAGTGGGTATGCGGGTTTTATTTAGTATATATGGACAAAAAAGAATTAAACACATTTTGTACCCATAGTCGAAATCAAATAGCCAATATGTCACATTAACATTAATTTTCTAACAACATATCATATTACGTCGAATATAACTAAAAGTTTGCCAATCAAAACAATAAATTAACATTTGAAAATTATAGTTTCTAGCAAAATATCTCAGCGAAGTCTCAAATACCATACAACTCAAAGCAACTAGCAAAATATCAAAGTATAAGCAACAAATTAGATCTTTAAACAAACAGTTATGGGTTTTATATGGGGCGGGTACGGGCGGGTGTGAGGCGGGTCTTGATAAAATCGGCACGGGACGAGTAGGACCTATACCCATACCTTTACCCATACCCAAATCCATTTTAGCAATACCCACCCCATACCTTTTTTTTTTTTTAATTTTCATCACCTATGCCCATACCTATTGGGATTGATTTTATAGGTTCTAGGTGGGTACGGGTTTTTTTGCCGGCCCTAAACATGAACCCTAACCCTAGACATTTTCGACGAAAGAACACATAATTCCGGCCAAATTTCAGTACATATTACGAAATTAGTTTGGGGCTTTTGCTCAGAATGATGTTCTAAACTTTCTTCACAAGTCAATTGCTTGAATTAATTGCCAACATTGATCAAAATCGATCAAAAAGGGTTCGAAAAACATGAACCCTAACCCTCAAGTTTGACGTAGAACCCTTTGCAAAATTTGGTCAAAATCCAGTTGAATTGCATCAATTTTTCGAGTGCTTTTACTCGGAGATCCACGAGCAACATGATGCACAAATTAATTGCAAGTAACAATAGCCCAAAATGATCAAAATTGAATTACATATGTTCGACTTGAACCCCACTTTTCATTCACGACTTTTTTATAAAATTCAGGGCCAATTTTGGGTCGAATGGACTTATATTTTGAGAGGTTGGACTCACAAACATTTGAATAACAGAAAATACAAATCAATTTGTAAAACATTTGACCCAAAACAGATCAAAAATCCGGGTAAACCACTTGAACCAAACCTAGAATTGGCGGCTCTTTCTTCGCCAAAATTGTGCCAAATTTTCAATGAAATTGATCAATAAGTTGATGGGTTTTGGTCAATATTGAATGGGTAAGGTAGTTCATGCATTGATTAGCATGTTCATCGAGCGAAATCATTGATTCAAGCAATCAAATTAGGGTTTCAGTTGCGAAGGATGCTAAAATTTCAATTCAAAATTACTCACAAAGTAATTAGCCAAAACATGCATATAATGTGTTATATTAAAGCTCTCATCAAGCACTATTAGAACCCAAAATTTCACGAAAAAACATCAAGGATTTACACATGAAATAATGGCATAATATTTCGAGTATAAAAGCGAATAAACTAAATTATAAACCTATTCTTTGGCACGAATTTTAAGAAATCTGTACAAGTAATCTAATTAGAAAACAAGTCGATTAGCTCTGATATCGATGAAGGAATTAATATATTGAATTAACCGTAAATAAATTTACCTCAATCCTACATCGAAAGACGATCGAACCTTAACTTTGAATTAATGGTCGAGGAAGGAACTCACTATCTAGAAAACCTTCACAATCCCACAGCCTAAGAGCCCTAGGGTTTTGTGTAGAAGACTCTTTTTAGAGAACCCTCGATGTTTCTGATATATCTTTCCTCTTATTCTGGTCCCTTTTTTATACCAGATAGACCAATCAAGGAACTAAAGTTTCTGACGTGGTTAAGTTGTCAACTTATAATATGGATTGGGCCTGCACCCCTTATGGGTGTAGCATGCCTTAAATCCAACAGAAGATATTGAAGTAACTAAAAAGTAAAATCAAGAAATCCCTTTTCTAGGATAAAATCTAGCTTTCTTTCTGTAGAGCTTTGTATACCCTTTAAAGCTTTCTAGGGGCGACTCTTAAGCTATTTTCTCATCAATGTTTTCTCAATCTTCCAGTTAATTCAACATTGTTTTCTTTATTGTGACTCAATTCGATCAGAAATGGATGCAATAAACTAGATTAACAATTAATATCCTTCTCTGGATCGATTGATCGAAATGACACACAAAAATTTTGGGGAGGTGGTGGAAAGGGATCGAACTAGAAGAGGACGTAGATATCACTTTTTTCCTATATGACATATCTTCAATAGGCAAAATTAAGGTTGATAGAGCTATTAATAAAGGAGTTGCATAAAGCATTCTATAACAATCATAAAATCCTCACTATGGGGTTACAATTACACACTTGGAAGACAATGTCAACTAGTTTAGGTTCAAGGCAAAAGAGGACTTCCGTAGCGTATGGAATGGCGAGCCTAGGTCCACTTTGGGAAATCATCTTGATCTTAGAAAGTGGAGTGTAGAAGCACATGCATATGATACAGAATTCTCAACTATATAGTTTCGGGTCAAAATCTTTGGTTTCCATTAACGATGAGAATAAAGTCAAATTATTGCAAAATGGAGGGTGTATTACTAGTTTCTGATATGAGAGAGGACTAGGGATCCTATCTTAAAACTAAAGTTGTTGTCAATACCATAAAGCATGTATGCACTCGCTTTTTAGTAAAACTAAAAGAGGGATGGAAAGATGGGTGAATGTCAAGTGTGAGCGGCTATTAGGCTTTTTTTTTTTTATGTTTTCCTTATGGTAACTTGGAATATGAAGTGAGACTGTGTGATAGGTGTTGACATAAATGTGTCACCACAATACACACTTAACACATATTGCATGCTACGTGCATTGATAGGTCAATGAAGACATTTACTAAATTTACTAATAGAAAAAACAACTTTACCTAGGATTCCTTGAATGTTGTATTGTTACAAAATTAGCTTTCACATAAAGGTTTTGCGAAAATGTTTCAAAATTTCCCAAGCATTTGTAAAAAGGTCAAAGAAGGAGCCAAATTACCCCATTTCAGAAAGATTTAGAGACCGACCATCATTTATACCTTATTTATCACCCTATTCTAGGGTCAAAAGGTAATGGAATCTACATGATCATATTCCTCATTGAAAAGCTTTTCAATGACATTATATGCTTAAATCTGATAAGTCATAGAAGAGGCATGGTGAGACATGCATACAAACTGACACATTCTTACTCTTAACCCCACGACTCTCTCTACTTACATGCAACTTGTATAAAACTTGATCTATTAGAAACTAGACTCAATAAACTTTCTAAAAAAGAGAATCAATCTAATAGGATATCAATTAAGAAAATTATGACCTCAACAAAATGACTAGAAAATCTACGTACGCCAGCGGTAGGCTACTATACCCCATTTTCCTGTCGTCATATCCTAAAGGTAGGGCCTTCCCTACTAGTAGTCCTAGTGGCACTAACATGGGCCCAAAGTCACAAGTTTAGTGGAAATAGTAGGCTGCTGGTCCTACCTTGGCTATTAAGGTTATTTCGGTCAGGTTTTGTGGACGAGCATTCCTTTAATTGACTTAGGGAAATGCGCATGTTGTTTCTACAAACTAGTGTTTCTCCTTCTAATAACTAATATAAAAGGGGAGTTCTATCTCGCTTTCTACAAATTCTAACATAAACACATTCTCTTTTTCTCTTCTACTCTCTCTGTAGAGAGACCATCCTTCTGTCCTCTAGCCTCCCTCCCTCTCTCTCTCTCTCTCTCTCTCTCTCTCTCTCTCTCTCTCTACATATGTGTGTGTGTGTGTGCGCGCGCGCGCGTTTGTGTGTGTGTGCATATGTATCTACCTACCTATCTATCTATCTATCTATCTATCTTTCTATGTATAGTTTTCTTGGCTAAACTTTGCTAAAACATTTTCAAAAATACAAAAACCCTCTTTATCTCCATTTCCTAACAAAAATCCTTGGGATTAGCCTCTCACCACATATACACTTAGTGTAGAATCTAAAGAAGCCTTGAACACTAGCATTGGCAAATCGGACTGAGATGACTTTTGAAGACTTAAATAGCATAACAAATTAATTCTTTGTTCATTCTTTATTTTGCTTCTTGTTATTAATTTTGCACTATCATGATCTTGTTCGATCCACCTTGACTGTTCTCCGTTTATCCAAATGCAATAGTAAAACTATGTAACTAATCTGAGCGGTCACTAAAGTTTATTGTTTTTTTATCGCTTTCCTAACATGTGACATGATAATCCAAGGGATTACCCAAAATTCGTGTCTTATATTCCAAACCACCATAAGATCAAAAATTGCATGAAACTTGACATTGTGCATGGAATTTTAGAGAATGCATGTTTTCTTTGAATCCTTAGTACAGGCCATATTGAATGGGCTCTATTGGTAGGTGGACTTTAGTTCCGACCATAGGCCATACATTCAACAGTTGACCCAACTCTTGGCTAGTGTCTTGGAGTCAAGTTAATCCCCATCCGTCATCATGGAGATTGTTTTCTAAAAGTCTTTTTTAAAGATGTTTTCATATTTTTCTAAAATATGGTGGTGACTCTACTCACTTTTACTTAACTTAAACTTTTCTAAGCACTCGCCGAAAGAGCAATTGGACATTTCAGGTGGGATCAAGTACCTCGTGCCATGAAGCCTTTGGTGGCGACTCTACTGGAGTTGTTTAAGGGGTGATACTTAAAAAGGATTCAAAGTTAAAACATTAAATCTCCAAAATTTAAATTGTATATGCTTAGGCATCTGGCATTGTACCAGGGGCTTTCACCTACTCTAAACAAGGATTGGCCCCCCTCAAAAGGTGTATAAGATCTTTAACCTTATAAACTATCGGAACCCTGAGGGACATTGCCTTTTCCCATTTGGTGCAGCTTTGCATCTATAGGTGATCCCACATGTGATGCTCCTTCCAAGCACACCATGGAGGAATCAAGAATCATCAAAACTTATCCCATACTGAGGAGGGAGATCACATCCTAGGTCACAACCCCCTCTTTGACCAAATCCCTAGGTCAACCTCTTCAAACCCTAAAACCATTGACTAGGTCTGCACTTATGCCTGCGGTTTGTGCGTGTTTTGAAAAATTTATGGCCCACTATTACTTGTTATTTATGTGATGCATGAACATAATCTTAACACACCCATTATCCATGCATTCAAATTAGACAATCTAGGACACTTGTATATAAATTGCATAAAATGAAGAGATTAAAAAAAATAAAATAAGTTCATGCATGCATCTACAACACTTTGCATAAAGGCTTGCAAAAAAATAAATAAAAACAAAGCAGAAAAAAGTAGAAAATACATGATGCATATCCTATTTTAGGCCATCAATCACATGTTAATCCACCTTGCATCATTATCCATGTAGGGTAGTTCATCATACATACATCATATTTAGCCCATCATACATACATCGTAGCTCAGCTAGGTTATATCTTAACCCATATAGGAGAAATTTATGAGTCCATCTAAATCTATCTTAGCGTTTGGACTGATTACATAAAGCACATGTCTATTGCCTAGGTCCATATTCTTATGTAAACCCTTACTAGTCCATCTTGTGCATTCCTTAATCTATTACATAAGCGTTTCCACATAAGTGTTGGCCAAACATAGAACAATCCATCATCATCGTAAGACTGTTTGCATCCTAGCCCACTTAGGTCAAGCTCATTTTCACACACCTTATCCTCTTAGGGGATACATCCTTCTACACATTAGTGTGGCTTATTAAGCAAGGTTTATCCTAGAGTTGTCCCATGAGAGTTACATGCCAACCTAGAGCTAGACCAACTTTCCATCCCACCGTGCCTAAACCTAAGGTACATAACCCTAAATCCTAACTTAGGAACCTTATGGCTTTTTTGCAGACGTTAGCCTAGATCTTTACCCATCCAATCTACAGCCTTGGCTCCTAGCCTAACTCATCACCATCATACTCCTTGGACCTCCATCCCCATATCCAACCTTAACCCTTAACCCTACCTTAGCATTTAGGCCAAGCTTTAGCCCCACCTATTTTCCATCTCAAACCTCGACCGTCAACCTTACTTTGGCTGATGCCCTAGCCTCAACCACTCAATTCCTCCTTTAGCCTTGGCCCAAGCTCTAATCTCACCTCCCTTTTGCTTCAACTAGGGCTACCTGTCTCCCTTAGTCTTTAAGCCCAAGCCTTAACCTCACCCATCTACTACTTCCCCTAAGTTTCCATCCTTCTTGAGCCTTTAGCTACGATCCTCACCTTAGGTTTTCACCCAATTATATCCCTAACCTAAATCACCAACCTTGATCTAACATCTGCACAGGCCCAACCAAGGATCATTTCCTACCCAAGTTTGCAATCCTAACCTAGACTCTCATCTTGTTGTTAGACTTGAGATCCACCTTCACAACTTCATCTTTAATCCTCACCTATGATGCTGTTCAGGAGAGATGCACACCAACTATGTGGAAAGCAACAATAATCATATGGTCCAAGTGATTGTCAATCTCACTGCCCATATCGAGCACTAAGTAAGGAAGATATAACATATCAAATATGAACTTTTTTTTCTGTCAAATCGATGAGTCCAGAATCTCAGGAGGAGCAAACTTCTGCTCCAGCAATTATAAAAACGTAAGGAAGAATCTTCACACCTCTGGGCATGAAGTAAAGGGAAGCTTCTAAATTCGTATACTAACAAGGGCTTATCAAGCCTAGTGATCCCACACTATTCCCACCACTGAACAAATAACCCAGGAGTTTGGATGGAACTATGTAGTGCGATTACCACCAAGGTAAAGGTCATGCTAGTAGCAGGTGTTGGAAACTGAAAACCTTATATAAGATATGATTGACAATGGACCTATCTCTATCTCTCTAATTCAAGAGCTTACAGACAAGGCCAAAGACCTTCACTCCACATAAGATGACTTAGAGCACGGCCACACTAGCCTCAGGTCCTATCCCAACCATGTGAAGATGATGATTGAAGCAACATCAATAGTATCGAAAACATCAGTAGCAACTTAGGTTTTGGAGCTTACTTTCATGTTCTAGTGTGAGAATTCCCCACCTTATCCTATCCGTTAAGTCCAAGTCTTGTACTTCAATTCCATATCAATATCATTTTTTTGTCCAAACATGTGCATACTTGCTTCATTCGCTTCGCCCTTCTAAATGTTTCTAACCTATAATGAATCCAAGTTGCAAACATGTGAAATTAGATTTTTAAAAAAAGGCCCCATGCAGGGCCGAAAAGAGAAAAAACTCGAAAACATCTAAAATAAAGAAATAAAAAATGTGACTAAAAGACTCACAATCCCTATAGGTATATGAAAGATTTCGTCTGAGTCCTATATGAGCAAGCCTAGGGCCATCAGTAAGGGTAAGCAATTGAGCCATCAAGTAATTTAGTAATCTAAGTCTCTCTATATTCTTATTCACAATTCTTTTTTTTACTTCAGTATCCAAGGCTCTTGAAGAGGGAAATACCACCTACCTCCTTATTGAATATTTTATAGGTTATCAGGTGGGGCATTGCTCCCTCACATGTTCCCGTTTTGAGCAGCCAAAGAAAGATACTAAAACAATGTGTTATAGGTCATTATATTTACAAATATATCTTTAACATTGCTTCTCTAAACCATTAAAATAATTTAAAGTATATCAAAAGTTGTTACTTAAATAAATTGTACACTTGGTGTAATAGATGGGTATGATGCTGCTAATAATAATTGGCTTTTGTGAACAACGAGGTGACATAATGGGAAATTCATCCTAATATGTTAATCTATAGTTTTCACTATTAGTATGTCCCATACATATTTGGTGCTAAACTTGGATGGAAAAACAATTTTGCGCTGAAGCAGGATAAAACTAAAATGACTAGACTACCCTTAGTATTGTTTGCAATTCAAGGCTTTGATGTTGATTTTGATGGTGTTTCATTGCTTTTGCTAATTTTTCTTTTTAATTTGTGGAAGGTATAACATTTTACAATTAATATATGTATGAAACAGTTTTAAATTAATTAAATATTTAAATGGTTGGTGCTGGTTTCATTTAATTTGCTTGATTGAATTTCTATGATTAGAATTCTTCTTGTGAAATGGGCTAAAATTCTTGGATTATGAAGTCATATTGACGTAAGTTGCATTCATAGATACAATGGTAGCATGACCTTTTTTTAGTGAAATGGTAAGTAATAAAACGATTAGGTAGTCCCTTTTTCAAGGGTTCTACCTATGTTGTCCGCAATGACGATAGAAAAAAACGAGATACAAGGAATAGAGACTCATGCAATAGAAGAAGAAATAAAAAGGCCAAGTTTGGCCAACCAATCTACCATGTGATTTCTTTCTATAAAAATATTTTGGATGTATACTTGATTGCAATAATTGAGATGGATTTGTATTTTCAATAAGAGTTTGAATCTCCTGCGGAATCTGAGCTTCTCCCTTTAAGGCTTTAATAAGCGCCTGATTATCGCCCTCAAGAACCATTGAATGATATCCTACTTGAAGTGTTGTATGTACACCAAATTGCATTATTGTTACTTTTGCTATTAAAACTGAGGTTGCTCGAAGACTGGTAGTACCAACTTAAAGAAATCAAACATCCCAATCCCAAGTACCCTTAATGGTGTGACGTTAAATAAAGAGGTGACTTGTTGACTCAATTTTTGAACGATAAAGAGGTCAAACAGGGTCTAAGTAAACCCCTTTTTTAATTAGGTTGCCATATGTGGCTAATGCATTGTCACAAATTCACCAATAGAAACTTTTGAACCTAGGCATGATATCAATTTCCAAATTCAATCAAATTTCCAAGGCTTTTGAGTATCAACGGAAATATCATGTACTTTCCATATTAAAGATTTAGGGGTGAAAAGAACGCTTTCTAATAGAACCCAACAAAAAATGTCTTCAATACCATGAGAAGGAATACGAATGCTCTTCATAAATTACAGATATCATTAGGGAACAGAGAATCAAGCAAATAGAAATTCCACTGCCTATTACTAGCAATGAAATCACTTACTATTACATTAAAATTTCGAACATCGTGTTCTCTAAAATGAAGCATCTCCAGAATGCTTTCCTGGCCACACCATTATCAAGCCAAAATTTATTTGAATGTTCATTCCCAACTTCCTAGTGAATCCCCATCCAAAAAATCTCTCTATTTGAAAATATGCCCTGTCGAACCCGAGAATCATTAGACTTACATGGACGAGTAAAGATATCTGTAGTTATATGATGTTTAACATGCAAAATTTTAATCTAAAAGTTGTTAGGCTCGGTAAGGTATTCCTAAGATAGCGTACATAAGAATGATTTATTAACTACCTTTGTCTTCTTAGAACCAAGTTTGTCCATTTCTTTTAGGTGACAAATTTATCCCAAGATACTATAGGAAGACCTTTTGTAGTACTTAGCTTTTTCCTAAAATAGCAAAGCTCACAAAATTCTATCAAGATTATTAGTCCTAGATTTAGACAACTTAAAACATTGCATCACATGGTTAAGAAGGGATTAAAGATTAGATTGAAAAAGAACTAATCTACCTTCTTGGAAGACAGAATTAGCTTTCGAATTTTGTATCTGTTAGAATTCCTTCCTTAATTGGTAGGAGTTATCAAAGTTTAAAAAATAGTAAAACAAAGAAAAGAGGGAGAGAAAGAGAGAAATAAAGAGAGGAAACATTCAAAACTTATTCTTAGAATTAAGAAAGCCGATGTGTTTTCGTAGGAGAGAATTTTTCATTTATAATAGTCCTTTCAAGTCTCTTTAAATAGAGGCATCATCCCAGGGAAAAAAAACAAACACAACAACAAAAACACAATCCAAGTGAGATAAACACTTGAGGGAGAAACCACCAGAAATTGGTGAGAGAGTTCCACCAAAAATTAGGTGAGAGTCATTTTTGTATACCATCCGAGTGGGTGAGACATTAAGAGTATACTTTCTAAGTTGTTTAGAGGAATTGCATTTGTAATCCTGTTGTAAAATAGTGGAAGTATTTTTGGACTAATTATCCCGTGGTTTTTACCTTCGTTTTGGAGGGTTTTCCACGTAAAAATACGTGTGTCCCCATCTACAATATTTATTTATTTTTTATGACCTATCTTAATTGCACAAAGAGGGAAAAGAATTTGCTTCTACATTATTCCGTTGTTTCCCAACAGTGGTCTCAGAGATCAGGTTGAGCAATCATATTCTTGCGTAATCAAGATGGAGGGTGTTGTCACTTATGATGGTGACATGATCAAACTTGTCGCAGACAATTACCCCAATTAGAAGGCCATGACGAAGGACCTTCTAATTTGTAAAGACCTTGCTGAGCTTATTTTGAATAAAAATTATGCCAGAAGGTAAAGATAAAAGCGAGTTGAAGTTGTTGAATCGCAAAGCAGTTGCAATAATCTGAAAGTACATAGATAGAACTTTATTTGAGCATGTGTCAAATTTTGACAATGCGTACGAACTTTGAACAAAACTTGAGTCCTTGATCCAAAAGAAGACGCCATGCAACAAAGTGCTGCTTGTATGACGATTGGTGAAGCTCCAGTATAGTGACGGGCAAATTATGATTGAGCACTTGAATAACTTCAAGGGGCTCATAAATCAATTGACGCAAATTGTGATGAAACTCGATGACGAGTTGCAGGCACTACTGCTTCTCAGTTCATTGCTCGAGAGTTGGGACACAATGGTAGTTACATTGAGTAACTCTGCCCCAGCAGGAAAACTCACTATGGATACTGTGACAGGCAGTCTCTTGAATGAAGAAGTAAGGAGAAAAGAAAGTGGAATTTCATCGCAATCTGAACCCAATTTTGTCGAAAACTGTGGTGGAAGTGAGAACCGTGGAAGAAATAAGGGACATAACAAGTCCAAGGGGAGATCTAAATCTTGCCCTAAGCTAGTTTGTTATTACTGTGGCAAGCCAGGTCATAAGATCAGAAGACTGGAAAAGTCAAACCAGATCAGATTGAATGTAAGAAAGAAGATAAAAGCACAACTGCTATTACAGCAAAAGATGAAAATGTTGTATTCCCCATTGAAGAAGAAAATTATCTCAATCTAGTATATGATGATTGTTCGTGAATTGTTGACTCAAGTGCTGCCTTCCATATCACTCCACATGAACATTTTTTCTTATCTTAACAAGGTGGTGATTTTGGTAAGGTAAAGATGGGAAATCAAGTTTCGAGCAAGATCGTTGATATTGATGACATTACCTTAGAAACCAACACAAGATGTATGCTCATGTTAAAAGATGTGAGGCATGCTCCAGACATGCGCCTCAATCTTATATCAGTAGGAAAACTTGATGATATTGGTTTGGTTAATCACTTTGGTGGGAGAATATGGAAGCTCACCAAAGGAAGTCTAATCATTGCTAGAGGAAAGAAGGAAGGCTCCTTGTACTTTATGCAAGGAAAGTTGTGCAAGGGGGAGGTTAATGTTGCCTATGACAACTCAAATTTGGAGTAGTGGCACAAAAGACTCGGCCACATGAGTGAAAAATGATTATAGATCCTCACTAGGAAAGACCTTCTTTCCAACATAATAGGTAAATCCCTTGAGCCTTGTATAGATTGTTTGGCTGGAAAACAACAAAGGGTGGCATTTCATAAAAATGTCCCACCTACCAAAAGAAAATACATTCTTGATTTGGTTCATAGTAACGTATGCTCTATAATTGAAAAGTCACTTGGTGGAGCATTACACTTTGTTAGTTTTATTGATGACCACTCAAGAAAGGTTTGGGTCTCTTTGTTAAAAACAAAAGACCAGCTACTTGAAGCGTTTCAAGGAGTTTCACACTAAGGTGAACGTGAATTTGGACAAAAATTAAAGAGCATTCGAGTAGATAATGGTAGAGAATACCATGGTCCCTTTGAATTATATTGCAAGTTGCATGGGATCAGGCTGGAGAAAACGCCACCAAAGACACCTCAGCCAAATGGCTTAGCGAAGAGAATGAATCGGACCATCGAAGAAAGAGTCCATTGTATGCTTTCTCACGCTAAACTCCCTAAATCTTTTTGATGGAAAGCCGTGAAGATTGTCGTTGACATAATAAATCTTTCATCATTAGTTCCTTTGGATGGTGTTATCCCAGAGGAAATTTGGTCCAGAAATAAGGTGTCATATAACCACCTAAGAGTGTTTGGCTGCCAAGCATTCGTCCATATTCCTAAAGACAAGCGAGCCAAACTTGATTCGAAAATAAAGGAGTGTATTTATCTTGGATCACCAAGAGATGAATTTAGCTACCAACTTTGGGATCCTGTAAATAGAAGAATTGTAAGAATTTAAGATAACGTATTCTTTGAAGACCAAACCATTGAAAATTTTATAAAGGAAAAGCCTAAACACTTAGTTGTTAGAGATTCTGATACTAGTCCATCCCCTATGGTTTTTGATAATGTAGGGGAGGACACAACTGAAAATAATAATGAGACTAGCTTAAATGACGATCCCGCCTCCTCCTCCAATGATGACCAAGAGGAAGGTCATTATGAGTCGACCAGATCTGATGCTAAATCCACTGAGGAAAGATCTCAAGAAGACCCCCAATTGAGGCGATGTACTAGAGAAACAAGGCCATCCACAAGGTATAACCCAATTGAATATGTAACTCTCCCAGATGAGGGGGAGCCTCAGAGTTATGAAGAAGAAATGGCTGATAACCATAAGGTAGAATGGGTGAAAGTAATGCAAGAGAAATGAAATCCTCGCATGAGAATCATACATATGATCTAGCGGAATTACCCAAGGAAAGAAAGGCCTTCAAGAATAAATGGGTGTATAGACTCAAGAATGAGGAGAATCAACTAAGACCCAGGTATAAAGCTCGTCTAGTAGTGAAAGGGTTCAATCAGAAGAAAGGGGTAGATTTTGAAGAAATATTCCCTCCTGTTGTGAAAATGTGTTCCATTCGAGTCGTTCTTGATCTAGCCGCTAGTCTAGACTTAGAAATAGAACAACTCGCTATCAAGACAGCATTTTTACATGATGACTTAGAGGAAGCAATGTACATGGAACAACTTGAAGGGTTTAAAGTTGTAGGCAAAGAAAATTTGGTGTGCTGACGTCAAAAGAGCCTCTATGGTCTTAAACAAGCGCCCAGGTAATGGTATAAGAAGTTCGATTCTTTTATGACTAAGCATGATTTCAGGAAGACACTCAATGACCATTTTGTCTTCATAAAGAAATATGCTGGTGGGGATTTCATCATCTTATTCCTTTATGTTGATGATATGTTAATAGTTGGCCATGATCCAAAGAAAATTTCTGCTTTAAAGAAGGCACTGAGTAAATCATTTGCTATGAAGGATTTGGAATCAGCAAACAAGATCCTTAGGATGAAAATAACTTAAGATAGATTAAAGAAGTTCTTAAGGTTATCGCAAGAGAATTATGTTGAAAAGCTATTGGAAAGATTCAACATGCATAAAGTCAAACCTATGAGCAGGCTACTTACTGGACATTTCAAGCTAAGTATGAAGCAAAGTCCAATAAGTAAGAAAGATAAAGCACAAATGAAGAATGTTCTCTATTCATCTACTGTTGGTAGCATAATGTATGCTATGATACATACTAGAACCGATATTGCTGGCGCTGTAGGTGTTGTAAGCCGATTCTTAACTAATCTAGGAAAAGAACACTGAACAGCGGTGAAATGGATATTGAGATATCTTAGGGGCACAACCAAGAAATGGTTGTGCTTTGGTATAAGGAAAACCCATGTTAATGGGCTACACAGATGTTGACCTAGAAATCAACTTTTGGGTATTTGACTACTTTTGCAAGGCGAGCAATGTCTTGGCAATCTAAGCTCTAAAAAGGTGTTGCCCTATAAACCACCAAGGCTAAATGTATTGCAGCTACTGAAGCATTCAAGGAGATTATTTGGATAAGAAATTTTCCACTCGAATGGGCTATGAGCAAGACAAATACGTGTTGCAATATGATAGCCAAAGTGCTATACATTTAGCCAAGAACTCTACTTTCCACTCCGGTTCAAAACATATTCATGTTCGCTATCATTGGATTCGGGAAGTGTTAGAAAATAAACGCCTACAATTTGACAAAATCCACACTGATGAGAATTGGTTAGACATGATGACCAAGGTGCTATCAACCAAGAAGTTTGAAAATTGTTGCGAAGGTGGTGGTGTGATGTTCCCAGACCTGATCAACTTGAGGGTCGGGTCGGGTTGAGGGTCGGGTCATGAAGGTCGGTAGATAGGATTTTCTCGACCCTGACCCTATCCGACCCTCATGCGGGTCAGCATACCCTGACCCTTCATCGGGTCAGACCTGACCCTCAAACCTCATGATATAGAAAATTAGATTTTTTACTAAGTTTTCTTTTTATTATAAAGATCAACATCAAACATCTTATAAAATAAAAAGTCAAATGATAATATAATGCTCCAGTAAAGCGCATTGCAACTACAAACACTCTAATATGTAATTTAGTCATTAAACTAATAGACCGATTAATTCACTAAAATGGCTACTCAGTCTACCCTAAACATCAGAGAGGGAGCGTTAGAAGGTTTGAACCAGTGAGATTTGGTAAGGTGAATGGGGGAAGATACTAAGAGGAGATGGGAAAATGAAAGCGAAAAAACTTTGAATAAATGAAACCGAAAGTATTTTATTTTTATTTTAATTTTTAATTTTAAAAAAAGTGAGGGTCAGCGGGTCAAAACTTTTACCGAAGCGCGACTCTCATCATAGTCGGGTATCCTCAATTTGAGAGTTGGGGTGGGTCGGAGACAAAAAAAGTCAACCCTGACCCTCATTTTTGAGGGTCGGGTCGAGGCGGCTCGGCGGGCCTCGACCCGTTAATCAGGTCTAGATATTCCCCAATAAAGTTAGGAAGGGGGAGAATTGTTATAATTCCTTCCTTAATTGTTAGGAGTTATCAAAGTTAAAAACAGTGAAACAAAGAAAGGAGGGAGAGAGAGAGAAAGAGAGAGAAATAAAGAAAAGAAATGTTCAAAACTTATTCTTAGAATTAAGAAAGTGGATGCGTTTCCATAGGAGAGAATTTTTCATTGGTAATAGTTCTTTCAATGTCTCTTTAAATAGAGGCATCATCTCGGGAAAAAAAAACACACACACACACAACAACAAAAACATAATCAAGTGAGATAAACACTTGAGGGAGAAACCACCAGAAATTGGTGAGAGTGTTCCACCAAAAATTAGGTAAGAGTCATTTTTGTATACCATCCGAATGAGTGAGACTTTGAGAGTATACCCTCTAAGTTGTCTACGAGAGTTACATTTATAATCCTACTATAAAATAGTGGAAATATTTTTGGACTGATAGTCCCGTGGTTTTTACCTTTGTTTTGGAGGGTTTTTCACGTAAAAATTCGTATGTCCCCATCTACAATATTTATTTTTTTTATTACCTATCTTAATTACACAAAGAGGGAAAAGAATTTGCTTTAGCATTATTCCGCCTTTTCCCAACAGTATCCTACTATTTGCTTTATGAACTAGATCAAAAAATAAATTGGATGAAGTGCTTCCCTGGAAGACATGGCAACCAAGATACTTACCCAAAGAATCTCAATGCGATATATTGAACACTTCAGCTGTAGTCGATTTGGCCATTGAAATGGCATTTTTAGGGAATAGAAAACACAAATAACAACTTCTAGAATTAATATGTCGGCAAATTGACTACAAAACTCTTACAATATAGTACTCAGCTTGCAGCATGTTTCTAGGTTAGATTTACAAAACAACCAATATCATAAGCCAATAGGAGACAAGGGATTTTTTCTAATGTAGGGCATCCCAATTCCAAATTTAATTTTAGATATTGTTACATGTAAGCTTTGAGCAAGGACATATGTAAAATAAATGAATAAGGCGAATGCAGCTCACCTTATGTGATCCCTCTTAAGGGTTGAGTGAACCTGCATACATAGTCATTAACAATCATAATCGAAAAAAGGATTCTAACGACGAAAAATTTTGTTGTTAAATGTGTAATTTTTTAGTGCTACAAGTTTTAACGACAAAAAAGGTGTTGATTGTCATTCGTTGTTAGTGGCCCTGTCATTAATAGTTTTAACCATGGGTTGAATATTGTTGTAATTATTTTCAATGACGAAGAAATGGGTTGCCATCATTATTAGCTGACTAATTAAAGACCAATAAGATATTACTAATGACCCAATTATTCATTGAAAATTTGAAATGTTTTATAACTATAAAAGTTTTAAAAGCGGCCATTAACAATGAATTTGATTCATCGTTATTATTCAAGTGATAATTAATGACAAACTTGGTAGCTATTGAATATTACAACATCAAATATTAATGACAAAATATTATTTGCACAATTTACTTGAAAACAATATGGTTGCACAAATCACTAAATATATTGAAGAAAATAGTGACAACCAGAAAGGTGAATCGATATAAATACATGTATCAAATTAAACAGTAATAGTCTGCAACTATTTCCCACACAACACAAGCTAATACCAAAAAATATCCCTTAGACCCCTATACCATCAAACAATTTTCAAAGAGTGGAAAACGGAGTTGGAGATGATCTGGGGGCAAACAACCGCATAACACACCACAATGAAGCCACCTAAGTATACATGCAGATTGGTGAACTGTAAAGTTATGGATTTGAGCAAACGATTTTGATGAAATGAATGCAACACCTAGCAATTGACTTCTAAAGACAGATGATGGAAGCATCCATTTGCAAGGCACCCGTTCACTGCAAAGCACCAGTTCGCTGAGTGCGAAACCTATGTGATAATAGATACACTAAAATAATAATGAATCAAGACAAAAAGGGGCGTCATAGCAGTGTTAACCTTTGTACAGGGAAAAATAAGAGCCAGAAACTAAAAAGATGCATTCATATGAATATATGAGCAAGATAGATATGCCTGCTCAAGTCTTCACTACTCTCCAAACAAATGCAAAGACATGACATGATATTTATATCAAATGTAAAAAATTTTTATTCTCATTTACTAGCGAAATAGCAAACCAAAAAACTTGGTTTAGAATCTGAATGTTATGTGTAATCGATATTGTCTACAGTTCCACAATTACTGCATTTCACTTTGTGTGAATACAAGACACTGCATTCTATAAGAATAATGTCTAACATCTGCAAAACTACAACTAGAAGGATAAGCACAAATCTAATCATGATCAACGCATCAAGCACACGAACTCCGTTGAGATCAGCATGAAGTCCTCCTTGAAGTTGAAGCTTGTGGTACTAATGACCTCCATGTCAATAATTCACAACAGATCCATGTAGTGGAGAAAAATCGACACAATCGAAGACGACATATGCACAATAAGTTGAACCTCCCCTCAATCACTCATTCTCTCAATAAGTCTAGAATTTTTTTGGGGAGGGAGGGCAAAGGACAAATAGTAGTGGGAAGTGATTTACAATCGATTGCTCTATATAATTGTTATAAAACTAATCTAGCACTTACACTCAAATATATCATTGAAGAATACTCGACTAACAGCTTGATCATGTCAAGCAAAGGAATCAACAGCTCACGTGTTGATTCAACAATGGGGAAAACACCAACATTGCTGCCTTTAATTAGTAATTTAGATTTTGGATTTCGTTCAGCAGTTATCTCTAATGAATTTTTAAATTTTATGTTCTATTGATTGCCTAATGTGTATTTATCAATGAAATTTGACGAGCACAAAATGTTTACATCATTGTTAGTATCTTTTAACGAGGATTTGTATGTGTGGTCGTTAAGTCATTAGAAGTTTAAATTCCAGTAGAGAATAATAGAATAAGACATAGTTATGACACATTCAAGTATCCAACTAATCCAATCCAAGAATCCAACTAATCCAATCCAAGTATCATGACTACCCAAATAAAATCCCACTCAAGTGTCTCATAAGCCTTTTTGCATATCTACTTTGAGAGCTTTGTAAGATTCCTTACATTTTATGTTATTGAATTATTCATGATCTCATGAGCCACAAATATGTTATCATGAGTCCCTCTCTTTGGTACAAAAGTACTTTGGACCAAACTAGTAAAATGGGTCACATTCTATTCATAAGGATTTTATAAATAATTTTATACAAATTATGACAAAGCCCTAATAGGTCTAAATGGACCAATCATAGTTGGATTGTTGACATTCGAAATTAGTGCTATAAGGGTATGATTAACTTCTTTCAAAAAATCCCCTTCATGGAAAAAATTCAAAATACAACTCGTAAATCAATAGTGGACCGATGTTTTTTTTGAAAAAACATGCATGCATCGAATCCATCTGGCCTTGGTGCTTTGGATGGATTCATTTGAAAAACTGCGTCTCTGTTTCTTAAGGGATGATGGCAAAATGAGAAGGTCGTTTTCCTTTATAGAAACTATCTTAGGTAGATTAGTGCTTATAAGATTCTGAAAATTCCTTCTTCGGGATTTGAAACGAGAAAAAAAGTCAGAAATAAGTTTCTGTTCAACAAGGGATTTACCATCAAGCCAAACACTTGATTCATCTTTAATGCGAAGTATAGAGTTTTTTGTTTTATTTTTATTTGTGTAATTTGGAATTTCTATCACATTTGATCAATCATTCTTTTTACAGAACTTTCATCAGTATTTCTGATTAAACGGGAGCAAGCGCTCATGTTCATTAACCAAACGAGCATGCAAGTTGATATGACGAGAATTCAATGGGGCCTGAGATTAGTGTCTCTCCTACATTATTTAATTAGGAAGCATTTTTGTTTGTTCTATTAAAAAATTACCACAAGACTTAATATTCCAACTTTTTGGATAGCTTTTAGCTTCCTTAGGTTCACGCATCACTCTAAATAAATCTGGGAGAAGCTCGAAAATTTTTACGCCAATGGGTTTTAATAATCTTTTGCACTCCATCATAAGTACACCTATGATTCTGAGATGAAATTTCGAACATTAGCGAAATTGGTTAGAGTTATCTATGCTGAGAACAATATAGGTAAGGCCAAAACAAGAGAATGACCTATGAGCTACTAAACGATCAAGATATAAATTTAGCCAATCACTATGACCAATTACTCGATCCAGCCTTTTATAGACAAGGTGGTGAAAACTTACTTTTTTCTAAGTAAATACGCACCTTGGTGGAGGTATAGTTTTTCCTATGAATAGAATTAAAAAAAAAAGTGCGCATATGTATGACTTTATCTAGACTCAAATGAGTACATCGATTTTATTATATAAGCATTCCATTTCATTAAAATCTCCTATGGTACATCAAGGAAGATCAAAGATAGTGTTAATATCCATAAGATGATTCCAAATTGCATTTTTGTAATTTCTTAAGCCGGCCTATAAATACCTAATATTATAATTTCTTTTTGAGTAATTATATCATGTACTAAAAGTGGAAAGACCCTTTGCTCTTTTAAGAGAGCTTAAGCTAAGAATTAGTGGTATCCCACAACACTCATATCCCCCGCCCCCGAATGATTTTTAGGGAGGGCATAATCAAGAATAAGCATAACCCAATTTAGAAATAATCTGATCAGTATGAACTTTATTCGTCATTGTTTCTAATAGGATTAGAATATCTGGAAAAATTTGTAATTCACAATCTTAATTTCCTCTCTAAGTTGGTGTTTCTAGCACATTGAACATTATAAGAAATTACTTTCATATATAAGACTAGAAGATGACAGAAACAAAAACTTGTGAAACTTGGTCTATAACAATTAGTCTAAGTATGTTATCATGCAATCCAAGCGTGTTACCAAATGAATACACCCTTGGTCCAAGAGATACATCCATGGTGCCACAGGGCCCAAATGAGAGCATACTTGTGAGCAAGAAGCAGGAATTGTGCTCATAATAATGTTGACATTTACCCTTTCACCCAAAAGCAAAAATATTAGCAATTTTCCAAATAAATCTTATGCGATCGACAAGTAGAATTTAAGTAAACTATAAAAATACAAATTAACATACTCAAAAGCCTGAAGCCAACCAAAGATTTGTTGAAATTGGTAAAAAATAAAAACCAATTAGCCCATGCATGTTATCATGTAGTCCAAAGAGGTATATTCTTGTTAAGCAATGTACCAAAGAAGAAGAGAAAAGATAAGCTTACCAAACTACCTACCAAATCCAACAAACTTGGAGCTTGAGCACGGAAGAACCTGAAAGAAAGTGAACAACCAGCGGCAAGCACAGGCAAGGAATTCTCCAAACCAATACAAAGAGGGGTGGACCAGTCATATAAAGCATAGCCAAATAATGCATGCGCTAAATTGAGATAACAAAAGCAATACTCTTGAATCCAAATCAAAATGTTAAGGGCACTGAGATTCATTGATATAATTAATTCAAAGTCAAAGATTGACCAGAAAAAGACCCACAAAGAACAGCTAATAGCATAAAGTAGAGAACAGAACACTGAGGGTATAGAATCACTAGAAGCTATCTCATCAAGCCCACTAAAGCAAAGATCAAGCAAAGTCCTGCTAGTTTGTAGAAGGGGACCCGCCTCACAAAGTAGGGAGCAAGAGCATAGAAATATATAAGACAAATAGGAAATTTAAACTTTATAAGTTGATAGAATAAATCTACATTACAAAAAGTCGTTCTCCCTGAACGAAAACTAAAAAGAAACATTGATGAAAACACTTAATACAAGCTGATAGATTATCCAGAAACATTGATGAAAACACTTAATACAAGCTGATAGATTATCCAATATCCCAAATAAACTAGAAGGTGCAAATTACACGCCCAACGGGTAGATTCAAAAATCACAATTAGAACAAGGAACGACATGGAAAAAAATTAGAAAGTGCAAAGGAAAAGAGAGAAGCCAGGCGGAAAATTGTGAGTACCAAATTGGTGTCATTAGAAATTTGCAATAAAAGGATGCTTGAATGTCCTATGCATTGTCCTCTGGTGATGACAATCACCTAGCCCACGGAGGATAAAACAACATTGTGCTTGAACTCTTAATACTTAGTCCGTAAACAAAAATGTTTATTTATGGTAAATATTCCTAAAAAGCTTTAAAAAGAATTGGAAAACCCAAAAAGGTTCAAAATAATTTCAAGAAAAGCGAAAAAACCCTATTTTAGAGCTTGTGGGCATGGGGGTTTAAGCCCATAACCTAGAGCATGACATAGCTAGAGGCAGAACTTGTGGGTGGCACATTGCTTCACGCTAATCTACTCCAAAGCAATCAATTTAATCATTAATGTCAAAATATAGGTTTGACCCAAAGTGTAGGATGGCGTCATGATCACAAAGTCACCGAGGCCTAGTGATAAGTTTTGAAGTTCTAGCAGCCCACAATGGTGGTGGGTCGGATCTGGGTCGGATCAAACCCACTTATTTTTTTTAACTTGGATGTAGATCTAGACCCTTTGGGTTTGGAAAGAGAGGACCCAAATCCAGACCCAGTGGGTCCGGCAGGTCCAAGGGTCCTGACTATTTTCTCATTAAAAATTATATTTTCCACATCACAACATGAAGTAACACATTCTAAAGAAAAATAATTAAATTTAAAAGACGTGGTATTTAATAAGAAAATATTCTAGGAACACATACCGTAATTAAATGTTCTAACTTGTGTCTTAAACACCAAAAATAGTATTTTAATACAAACTGCAAAACAAAATCCATCAAATTTTAAACAAATATAACAAAATAGTTCTTCTTTTAAAACCAATAGAAAGGAAATTGACTTTAGAGTTTACTAGTTTAGAGTTGCTTCAGCCAATTTCTTTTGCCATATTTTTAAAAAAAAAAATTAATGGTTTTAAATGAGTCCAAGACCCAGACCCGTCTCACGTCCCTCGAACTCAGACCTTCTTAAGGCCTGTCGGTCTCCTTTAATTAGATCCAGACCCTCTAATTTGGGTTGGGTATGACGGGTTTGGGTTGGATCCAGGACCCGTTGGCATCCTTACCAACGACGGCCTTTAAGCCCGTAATCATGCTAAATGCGTTCTTATGATTTGCACTTTATTTTTAGTCTAAGCCTAGGGCCAATGCACACACGAGTTTATATAAATTGATTCGTCACTGAAAGAGCTTTCCTACAATATATTATAAGCTAAATTCCGATAAGCAACGAAAAAGCTATAAGTCAAATAGTGAGGCATGTGCAGAAACCGACACTTCTTCAGTCGTCAACTCATAAATCTTTTTACACTTATTCAAAATGCATGAAACTTGGTCAATTAGAGCCTAGATTGATTAAGATTTTCAACAATAAAGAAGAATCACATCCATTGGATATTGTATGAGAAAGTTATGATCTAAATTAGTTGATCCCGCCGTACTGACCAACCTAGTGTCGTAATATAGGCAGTAGCGCCTGTCGCTAGCCTGTTTGCCCGTAGCTAGGTCTACGTTGGCCTCTACTACATGAATTAATATATGTTTTACATGAAAACCTCAATCAACCCCATAATAAACCTTCATATTTGGATAAAAGCGATTTTGATTAATAAATTGATTGATTTATAAAATAATCTAGATTTTTATTTTATTTTTGATTTTTGTTTGACTTTTACTTGCAAAAGTGTTTTGATTCATTTCCTATCCTAGTATACTTCCTCCATCATAAAAGGGAGTCTCTCCTCCTTATTCAATACCATCTCATATCTAGAGGAAGCTTTACACATTTCTCTCTGCACTATTCACTAACTAGCAGAAACTCTCTCCCTTTCTCCCTCAGTACTCTCTTGCTCTTCTTATTCGTCAAAAAATATTTTCAAGTAGCAAAACTCTACCCAAATCTTCACTTAAACTCTTTGTTAGCTAGACTAGTCTTCATCCTACCCTAGAACCGTTGAGAGCAAGGAATCAAAAATCGTTGTTTTGCCAACCACTCGGATTGAGGTAGGTCCCAAGCGACGTATATTCGAGAAAATAATTCATTTAAAGCTTTCTTTTAATTATAGCTGCTGTAATCGTGCTTTTCCTTGATTCATTCATCCTTTTGCTCATAAAATAAAACTAGATTCATGATAAAGTGATCACAAAATTTACCGCTTTCTTGCACATTTCTCTTCCTTATAAAATGGATTGCTAATAAGTGGTGGCCAAAAATATTTCTTTTGTTATTTGCCTTACTAGGTGAGACTAAATTCATTAAAAATGTCTTTTACATGGAACTGAAAAATTAGGAGTTTTGACATATTCATTTCTAATGGAGGCCGCTTGTGAAGCGGGTGGTCTAATGGTAGTTTCCACCATCCATTGGATCATACCTTCACCCTCAAGTGCATTCTTGTGGTCCAAAACCATGGAGTTATTTTTTAATAATTCCCATTCAAGATATCCGAAATTATAGTTTGTAAAAAAATCTTTTCCTTCTTGAGAACTAAATCCTATGTCCCTCGCTTGTCTGTGCGGTTTAAGGATTTGGTTGATAGAACGAAGTAACTATTTTTTGCAGGATTATATTATCGATTTGTATATTTCCTTTAAAATGAGCTGGTGACTCTAACAATTGAAGTTCGAATCCATTCTACCACATAATTGTACATAATTACCACTTTGAGAAAGTTAATTCGATGCACCCGTCAAAAGATGGCAATTGCGAGTGAAAGCTGGTTAAGCCTTGGGGAGCCCTAGGGTTGGCCCCTATAGGCAATTTGATATCAGAAATCCAAATTCGTACTTGAAAACAACAAATACAACAGGAGCATGGTTGGACTTGTGAATATAGACCAACCCTTGTACAACTCACATTCAGATTGGTTTTCCGAAATGCATAAAATTGGATTTGAGCTAACTCTACACACAGTAGAAATGTTCCACCACAATCCTTGTAGCTATCGAAGCGCGTTATCGTAGTGACCACAATACCATATAGCCATTTGTTACATAAATAACTAAATTAGACTAGTTTGACATGAATTCAAATGCGCTATCTTTAGGGAAAGTCTTGCTAAAAAAAAACAATTGGTTAGTGACGAGGACTTGATTTATGAGGACTTGATTGAAAACCTCATAGGAAGGTTCAAGGAATACATTAGGCAAGGCCTTGACTAATATTAAGGAAAGAGTAGGACATCAAAACAGGGAAGAAGGATTGCCACTAGGGGTTCTAGCGATTCTTTTTTCTTCATTTTAGGGTTCTTGAAAGAAAGAGGCTAATTAAACTAGAGAAGGAGAAATTCTCTATATCTCGGGGACTCTTTCTCACAAGAGAAAGCCGTCTAGTCGACCTTCACATGCATGGTAGCAATACTTGTTCCCACCATTTTTCACCTTATTGTTAAAATGGAAAAATAAAATTCTTTCTAGATGTTGTGGTAGAACTTACGGATACAGATTTTTATACGCATAAACAGTAAATATAATGATGTCACAATATTTTTTGCCCATCCCAAACTTTGGGGTGGGGGCGCAAGAGACTGTGTTGCATTCTACTCATGCTCTAAGAGGGTCTAGGAAAAAAACATTTGCTCATCTTTATTTCTCCGAATTTCTTACACCATTGTTGTTACATGAAACATTTCAAAAACTAATCAATATGTGAATATAAAAAATAAATTAGATAAATTAAGAATAAAGTTTCATAAGATATGTCTACCCAATTATATCGTTTGTATTTTCTTGGTAAACCTTAGTTAATAACATATGTAACTTTTTATTAAAAATATTTCAACCTATGTCTACTTATAAAAAAACTTTCCAAAAGAAAAATAAAGTTACCGAGTGTGAGTTTAGTTGCCTCTTAGGTCACGAGATCTAGTGCATGCCAAATTAACCCACCAAATTTTCTATGTTTACCAAAGATGACATTTGTCAAGCTCTAGGAGAATAGATACACCCATCACTCTCTTTAGAGGAGAGGAAGGGCAATTTTTTTGTGATCTGATTACCCCCGACTTGAGGAGCTTAACAGTACATTCGAATTGGGGTTAGAGGAGGGGAAGGGGAGGAAAAAGAGGTTAATTAACCCATTTTTCCTTTTTTGAAGGGAAAAAGACAGGAGAAGAGAGGAGAAATCTTCAACCCTTATTAAACCGCATTGACTCAATTTTTACCCTCCTCTAAATTGAGGGAGAATGGAGGGCAAGGCATGGGAAGTAACAATAATAATAATAGAATATCCTTCCTCTTTCCTTTTATCTCTTCTTTTTCTTATTCCAAACATGACAATTTTAAACAAAATGTTAAACGTCTTGCTAAAAGACACTTTGTAGGTGTCTTGGTAAAAGTCATATTTATCATTTATTAAATTTTAAAAAAAGATATGACTAAATAATGGGAGGGTATTACTACTTATAAATTATGAAAAATTGTCTTTTTTGTTTACAATCAGAGAAATGAGCATATGATTTGTCTTTGTGGATGAAGTTGACTCAATTACGCCATGTTTTTTTCATTGGTAAATCCCAATTTATCAAGTTCAACTCACTTCAATCCACTTCACTAACGTCAATAAAAAAAATTCTAACTTCAACTAACTTTAACCAACTTTAACCAACAACTTTAACCCGTCATATAAAAAAATATACCAACTTCTTCCAACTTTAACCTATTTCAACCTACTTTAACCCACTTTAACAAAAAAATCAATTTAAACCCCCTTCAATGTACTTTTATCAATCTTAACTAACATCACCTATTTTTCAATCCATATTTCCTAATGAAAAGAACATGCCCTTAGGGTGTCATTTTGTATTTATCAACCTAACCCACAAATATTAGAGTTTTACCATTTATAATTGTTTCTAATAATTAAAAAATTAATAATATTAAAACATTAATATATTATTTTTGATTAAAATAAGGTACTTAAAAGTGTCTTATTATAAGACATATGCCACCGCCCTAAGTTTAATTAATCCTTGTTTTCCTCCCCTATAAATCCAAGCAAAGCGAAACTACGTCTCTTCCATCTCCTTTCCCTCTTCGTCATTATTCCAAGTGGTGAGCTATTTTTTTCTTCACCAGTAGGGTCCGCCTCTTTCATATTAGTTTGTGATCTAATTTTCTAGCTCACAATTCTCCCTATTTTCAATTAGAAGTTTACAACTTTGACTCATCAAATAAGATAATACCTATGAACCCACTCTATAACACACACCTTTATTTTTAGAATAAAAAAATTAATCAAACAAATATTTAAAAAAATCAAAAAGCAACCTCCAGCCCCCGTGAGCTGCTTGCCGCGAGCGAGTCACTAGAGAACTCCTTCCGCCTCACCCAGTAATTCTATTATACATACTCATGTATCTAACTATGTACACACCTATATGAGAAGATGTATACTGTGTTTCAAAAATTTTTAAATACAAGTATATATATTTTAGTATGATACACATAGGGATGGCAACAGGGTGGGTCGGGGGATGGAGGGCATATTTCCCGTCCCCGTACCCATCCCCGTCCCCGCTAGGATCCCCGCTCCTCGTCCCCACCCCGCTCCCCGTAGCGGGGAAAAAATTCCTCCATCCCCATCCCCAGCGGGGATTTAATCCCTGATGGGGATTTTTCCCCGCTGTTTTTTTTTTTTCCCTCCCTTGCAATAGCTATATTACAACTCTTAGATGAAAACTCAATTTATCATTCCTATACCGTACTTCCTAGCCCAATTAATTGTACAACAAGCTCTTCTAAACTCCACGCAACACAAACATAATAAAATTCATCAAATTTTACAATCCAAATTCCAAACTAAATTAAAGTTTAACAAGTTATGCAACATAAGTCTAACAATACACAAATTACACATAACAATTCAACCAAAGTCTAAGTAAGTCAAGCATAACCATAATTCAAAAACTAAAAGCTTAAAACACAACCAAAGTTCAATAATCCTTCACCACAAAATACAACAATGTCCATAATTTTAGTTAATAGTGGGGACGAGGATGGGGATTTTTCCCTAGTCGGGGTATCGGAGATGGGGATAGGAACAGTGATAAATCCTCGATGAGGAAACGGGGTGGACTATGTCCCCGTTCCCGTCCCCATCTCCGTCCCCGTCCCTGTTGGGGATTAATTTTCCGCCCCATCTCCGTCCCCGTCCCTGTTGGGGATGGAGATTTTTTCCCACTTCGAAGCAGGGTTCCGACGGAGATGAGTTTTTCTCAATCTTTTGCCACCCCTAGATACACATCTCTTATATAGATGTGTACATAATTAAATACGTGAGTATGTACCATAGAATTTTTGCCGCCTCACCTCCTTTCTCTCTCCTCCGTTTTCGCTCGCTGGCCGACCATTGGAGATGGTCTTAGCCTCGCTACACAGCCTACACCTCCCTCATGTCCAAACAGTCTCTAACCATGGAGTTAAGAAAATTGGGATTTAGGGTTCCCCGCCATATTCCCATCATTTTTCCCGGCATTTTCATCTTCACCGCGCTTCTGATTAGTGCTTAAATATCTTCGAATGTAAGGAGTTTGGCATCGATCAAATCGACCCTACTCCAGACAGGATTTGCTTCTCTGTTGCTACCGTTTCCGCTCCGATGGTGGTTAATTTTCTGTTGAAGGGGCACCAAGAATCGAAGGTAATTCCCGAAATTCCCACTTATGAGATTCATAATAACAACGCTATGGCTTGTAGTGGCGTTATTGTATGTGCATTAGCTGCACCGCTTCCTTCTGAATCTGCTGCGAGGACTAGAATTAGGACTTTGAACCGCAGAAAATTACAGCAGCATAATCGTTACTGTGAGGGCGGATTTGATGGGGCGATCGAGATGAAGTGTGATAATGATAACAATGATGTGGCTACTAATGGGATGATTGTGTTAGCGTTAGCTTCGCCATCCCCTTCTGCTGCAGGAACCAGAAGTAGGGAGTTGGGGAGAGGAAAATTAGCACTATGTGATGTTGGCCGTGATGTTGGTCCGGGTGGGGTGAAGCAGAAATGGGGTAAGAGGAAAAGGAGAGATGAAAATTGCACAGGTTCTGGAAGCGGGGAAGCTGTTGTTCGGGTTGTTTCTCCGTATTTTAAGGAGAAAAAAGAAGGGCAAGGTGATAAGGGGAATGTAGTTGTGAGGAAACAAAGGAAGACAAAGCGGAGGAGAGAGAATGAAAGATGTTCTAGTGCGGTGGAGATTGGAGGAGGTGAGGTTTTGAATGCAGAAGCAACTGGGTTTGTGAGGGCCTCCCGTTATTTTCAGAAAGACATAGCTGTTTCTTCTACATGTTCTGAAGGTGAACGAATCGGTGATGTTTATCGGACGGAGAAGATGGCGGAGGCTTCTGTGTTGCAAGAGATTGAAAATGACGGAAATGCCTGTGGGATGGAGAAAGCCGAGCAATGTATTGGGGGAAGGAATCTGCGGAGGCATCAGTCATCGGACACTCCACAAGAAGGTGATGATTGTAAAATAATGGTTGAAGATTTGAAGAAGCAAAATGTCCTTGAGACGAAGAAAATGCTCAGGAAAGTTCCTGCTGTAACCTCCGATGACAGCCTAAGAATTGTTTCTCAGTATTTTGTACGGAAGATTAGTGGCAGTAACACATCAAAAACGGTCAAAAAGGTGGGCAAAAAGAGGAAGCAAAAACCTGTAGATAAATTACATAGGGAAAGTGAGATGACTGTGGTATGCACTGATTCTGTCCAGAACATTTCTCCTTGTTCCTGGACTCCTGGAGTTGACGATCGTGGAGAGGAAAAAAATGGCGCCATGGAGAAGAAAGCAGATAAGAAAGTGAAGAAGAAAAAAATGACGAAGAAGACAAAATGTGATGAAGATAACGAAAAGGAAACAAAGACAGAAACATCAAAGAAGCTGATGAGAAAGAGGAAGGACAAGAAAAGGGCGCATGATGATCAACATTGTCAGGAGGCGAATGAAGATTCTGCTTTGCGACCTCAAAGTGCTGATTCTGCATGTGTTGTATTCAAAGCAAACAATGAGGCAGCACTTAAGGCAGGTGAGAAGAAAGTTGTCACATCAGCTCCAGCCGGACTTGGAGATGTGGCCAATCACATTGTCTCTGGAGCAACCAAGAAAGTATCTCCATACTTTGATCAGGAGGAAAGTAAAGAAAATCTATCATATGGAGAAATTGAGAAGGCTGCTGTGTATACTGAGTCGCTGCAAGATGGTTCCCCATGTTTCTCAACATTAGGAGTTGATGGTCATGGAAATAGAAAAACTAAGAACTCAAAAAAGGAATCAGAGAAAAAAGTGAAAAGAGAGAGAAACAAAAGGAAGAAAATAGCACGTGATGAAGACCTGGAGATGGGAACAGTGAAGATAAAGAAACAGAAGAAGAACAAGAAAAGGGTGCCTGATGAAGGACATTGCCAGGAATCTAAAGATGAGAATGAAGATCCAGTTTGGGTACCCCAGCATGCTAGTTCAACATGTTCTGGAGTTGAAGGGAAAAATAAGGTGGAGCACGAACGAGGTGAGAAGAAAATAGCTGTTAAATCTAATCAGGTTCTGTGCATAGAAACCAAGAAAGTTTCTCCTTACTTTAATCATTCACTGGAGAAAGAAGGGTGTGATGATCGACAGGATAAGTCTGGTGCTGAACATCCTGTTAGGACTATGTGCATTGAGCTTGAGGAGATCCTTTCCAAATATGCCTACAAGTGTGAAAGTCAAATGAATCAGGCAATGAATGAGGTGAATGGTTCTGCGAGAGAGCAGGACCAAAGAAGGAAACGATGGCGAAAAATTGCACATGGGACTTTGAATGCTAAAGAGAAGTTGGCCGAAGCTTATCGAAGGAAGGCTCCAGACAATACATGGGTGCCACCCCGCTCTCCTTATAATCTTCTGCAAGAGGATCATGCCCATGACCCATGGAGGGTTTTGGTGATATGTATGCTTCTAAATATGACAACTGGACTCCAGGTATGTATCTATTACATGTGATAAGTTGACTATCAGGAACTGAAAAATGTGAATCACTTAGGTCTGGTTGCCCTTTCTCGAATTGCTAATATTATTTGTTTATTAGAAAATTCCTCTCTTTCATGCTTTGGATAGTGGCATTGTGTTTGAGATTGATGTTCTGTCTTATGATCCGTGACTCTTATACTTGAATTCTGCTTCTATTGTTTAGACTGTTGGGCTTATTGAGATCTTCGGTTTGGGGCAAGTTGGTAACAAGCAAAGCAAGGTGCATGGTGGAATCTTAGGTTAGAATGGAAGCTGAAATTTTGTGAGGTGAATTCATATAAGAAGAAGAATGTAATCTTGTAAATAATTGCATGAGAAGCATCAAATTAGAACATAATGAGCAAGATGATGAAGATGTGGAAGCGAGGCCTTAAGGAAACCTTTTAACTGTTCTTGTTTGTAATGTATTAAATTGGAACATGTGAGCAAGAGAGGGAAGTTCGTAACTCATTATTTTTTTAGAGGAAAAAAACAGAGGGAAAAAACCCAAGAGAACGAAGATTGTGTTGGTGAGACTTTGAGAAAACTTAGCGGTCATTTTTATTTGTAAACTTTAATTTTGAAGGCTTATCATTCTACTACACATATGGAGGTTAGAAATGTAAAAGTGATCTGATCTTTATAAGCTGACCCACATATTCTGAATCAGGCCTAACTTAAAACAGTTTAACCTAAAACAAAGAAAAAAGCTGAATCTGGAATTGCCCTACCTCACTTGATGGAATCTGATGTTAGTTTGAGTGATTATGGCCCATATTGGGAATGGTTAGAACCAAACCTGATCAACCTCTTGATAGTAATAGTTATCCTATCCAAATAAAGGTTATACCTGACATGAGCTCAACTTGCAATAACTGGTTCATTACCCAGTGGGCTTATATTTAACCCGCCAACTACAAATGTTGTGAATTGGAAGTGGTTCTCTTGATAAGAACGGCAGTGTTCTCGCTTTTGAGTTGCTGCAAATCTGACAGAAGCCAACTTTTACCAGCCAAAGTTGATTGCTTGTCACTTCTAAGAAGTAAGAAGTACTAGGCTTGATTCATCATGTGGTTCAATCGGCCGCATAGGGTTGGATTGAACCATGACCAGCCTAAGCTTGCTTGGTTATGTATGGCTCAAGCTCTAATACTTGGCTTATTTCAGTTTTTTTGCTCCTTTTTTTTTTTTTTTTTGGGGGGGGGGGGGAGGGAGGGTAATTTGAAAATATTGACTGTCAACTGTCAATCTTTGAACTCGCCGTTCTATACTGTAAGAATCAAATGGATACCCCAAATTTTGAGCCATAACAAATGTTAAAAGAACAATTTGACCTCCATTCACTGCCTACATCCTCCACGAATGGATCAAAGGGGATGAGAAATGAACTTAGCTGAGCTGATTAGAGCCTTATTGGGATTGGGCTTGACATGGTACCATGGTAGGCATTTGGGCTTACTCCCAGGGACTCACCAAGAAGGTTGGTTTAATGACAATCTGTGGTGCAAATTAATATGCTTTTACAATTGGATTTTCATGAGCCACTGGAAATATTAAACTGGGCTGATGCACTTATCTTTCATTTCTGTTAATAATTAAAATTAATCAGATCGAGATGGTCTTAATGTTGGTTGACTCCAGTCCAATTTTGAGGATGTCAAAGGATTGCACCAATTGATTTTTCAATATCACCTTTGAATAAGTAATCTAGGAAGTAGGAGAACTGAGAAAGACAGGGGGATGCTGCATATGTTTATTCAAATGTCTTATCATTACAGCTCATGAGATCCCCTTCCCCCCGGCCACCTTCAAGTTTCAGTAATCAACACAAATGTAATGGAATAATTCCTATTTTGATAGATAGCCATCAAAGAACCCGTCAAGATGTGGCAAACGAAAGAGGCAACCATATCTTCTGATATGAAAATACCCTGTCACGATAAAACAACAGCATCCATGCCAGGATAGTTACACTCGGAGAAGGACAGCTATGCTATTTCAGCTTGTCATCTCGTGTTGCTATTCGCCACATTCGTGCTGCAGCCTGCATGATTTCCCTATTCCCCAGATATTGCATCAACGCCTTGCCTGTTGGCCATGGGGGATTCTTCTCTCAATGGATAGAAGAGAATAAAACTGCTCAAAATTTTCAATATCTTCCATTCTTCCTATGTAGCATCTTCAAGTAGTTGATTATGGCATTTGACGAGCCAATAAGACTTGATTATGCCTCATGGTGACCTTATCAATAACATCAGTAGGAGACTTTTGTGGAAGCATCAGCAGGAGATACCATGGGAGAGGGTTACAGTAGTAGGTGAAGGTCGCTGGATTTTTCTTCAAGGAGAGAAATATGAAATGTTATTTGAGAGCCATGTAGTAAGGTACAGTACAGGAGACCTTGCTGATATTAGAAATCAACCTTTGGATGGTTCTAATTTTTATTGAAGATTGTTTGTAAACCTTGAGTTTTAAGTAGATTCAATCCCCAATTAGTGATCAAACTCTGCCCTTGAAGCAAGGAACCCTTTTGGATGATATCCTCATGAATGACAGTATAAGTGAATGGGAAGGAATTTAATTCAAGAGGGAAAAAGCTGTAGGAGAGTGTCAGAAGAGAATAAATACTAGTTGCAATGTGGTTAGTTGGTGCTGTGGCAGCAATTTCTTTGACTAATGTGAGTGCATGTCTCAGCTTCTAAAAGATTTGCCAGTTACCAGGACTTTTTGTCATCCAAAGGTGAGTAAATTGTACAGCCAAATGTTGGAAATGCCGAAGGATATGGGTGAAGGAAGACAACCGTTGCACTACAAACACTGGCTCACAATCTGCAGGCTTAGTAGTAGGACTCCACCGTTGCATTGACATTCATAGTGGTATTCTAATATGTTGTTGATAGAATAGCTTAACCCACCACCATATGAAGTCATGCTAGCCACCCGACATCCTGGCTTAAAATGTAAGGACGATTCGGTAAAATTATGTGTCAAGCCACCACCTACCAGCAAGCAGGGATTCAAAATGCAGATTCAATCGCGATTATAGTTTCGGTTGCGATATGGAGAAATCGCTGTATTGCGGGAATCACATTCCATAACACCACGAATAACGCGGTTTGGCCAACTTAAAAACCTTTCCGATGCTGCTGTTTCGTCATGGATCGGCCACATCTTGAATCCATGCTAGGAAGTGGTGCTGTTTGTTGGCCACTCCTGTGACCCTTATTGTTTGAGAAGAACAAATCCAGAAAGTAGGGAGTTAATGGAGATCTACATAGGCCAAGGTGTAGAAAGCTCAGCCTACAGGTCAGGTTCTGGAATGCGTATTATAGTTTCAATCTATGGGTGACACAGTTGAGGTTTCTCCTTCATGCTTGTGTGGCCAAGGTCAACTTTGTTTTGACATTAAAAGCAAAAACAAGTACCTTTGGTTCTCTTTTATCGAATTCTGCAGCAGAGGATTTCTCTGTAATAGGAGGGTTGGGGTTATGGAGAAGGGGAGGTCTAGTATTGGAATTCTATATCCGTTCTTTGTTAGTGATATTGCCTGTGGGTAACAATCATATTGGTGAGGTTGCTGTGAAAATTGAGCAAATGATTCAAACCTTTCGAAGTAGAATGTACATAAGTTTACATTTTCCGAGTCCATGAGACATGAGGCTAGTTTAAAAACATAGGTAGACTATGTTGAGAGCATGGATTCAAAATGTGGCCGATTCGTGATGAAACGGCCACATCAGAAAGACTTTTGAGTTGATCCAAATGCTTTTTCTCGGTGATGTGGAACGCAATTTCTGCATTAGGGTGATTTTTCCACATCGCGACCAAAAACACATTTTGAAACCTTGGTTGACGGCAAAAAATATTTGTCAAATGTGCACTTGTTAGGGGACAAATTATCATCTTAAGAATGCTCTTTGTAACATGTTTAGTTTTGCTCATTGGATTGTGCTTGAAAGCATCCTTTTAGTTTAAGTCCCTTGAATAAATTAAGTCGGGAAGATGGTAGTCCACCATTAAAATGCTTCAAAATATAGTCAAAGGAGATGAATTGCAGTGGCTTTTACCACTGGAAACTAAAATGCAAATAAGAAATCGGAAACAGATTTTGGTGACTTCCGGCGAATTCATTGCAGAACTGATTCAGATTAGGATGGTGCTCAAAACTATTTTCCAAAACCCAATATATTGGACCAAAGTCTTGATGATCATTTAATTCGGATGGATTGGCATTCAATGGCCTGTTGTTGTGCGCAGTGAAAACAGTCTGACCTATCCGTGTGACTGTAGAGATGTTGAATTATTCTTTTATTTGTGACAATGAGGAATTGAGGCCTACTTAAACTTTAGTGCCGTGGTGGGCTGGGAGGTAGGCGTGTTGGCATTTTGTTTTCTCATCCTGTCACCGGACCTTCCACTCATTCTTTGAGTTGATGTCCAATGTAAACCTATTGGTACTAAGCTTTTGTGATGTATCTAGGGATGAAAATCACATCCGAGTTCGAGGCACATGCTATCCAATCTGAGGCAAAATAATCCAATTCAGATCCAAAAAAAATATTCGAGTTCGAATCTGGAAAAAATAATCCAAATTTGAGTCAGATCTGGATTGGATTTGGAGGGAAAATAACATCTGGGCCGATTTCCCAATCAGGTCCGACTGTTTTGTTAACTAAATAAAATTCAAAAAAATGAAATTTTATAAATCTAAAGTTTACCTTCCAATCTGAACCCTAAGTCCCGAACACCTTCATTAGTCGCATAGTCTCTCTCTCTCTCTCTCTCTCATACTCTTAGCCTCATTCCATTGTTGACAAGGTTGAAGACATCATTTGCCCCTTTGTTATTTGCCAGTCTTTGCTATTTTAGCATTAAATGTTCAAATATTCGGTTGGTGTGATAGTAAGATGCATATTATCAGATCGATAGGTAGACAAATAAGTTCGGACGAGAAAAACAGTACAAAATTGTTGTAGAGAAAGGAAATCAATTTGGATCGGGTTAAAGCCGATTTTGATCGGCTTCGAGTCGGAGCGAAGTTGCAGGTTCCATCCGGTCTGGCATATCGGATTCGGATTAGATCTTTTATCCAAAACTTAATCGGATTTAAATGTCCCAACGTTCGATTCGAATTCGGTCCATTGCGTCCTTAGATGTACCTCACTCATTTTGGTCCCTACCATTTTTGCATTGAACTTATTTTTACGTCTTCCCTTCAGTTGCATTGATTTCAGCCAGTCAAACCGGTAGTCTGTGTTTGGTTTCTCATAATCAACCTCTCTGCCTGTGGGGGTCATTTGCCTACATCTTGATTCTTAAGTGGGATCCACACAAGGTGGTGTTCCATTCTTAAGTGGGATGCACACAACATGGTCTTGTTGTGAAGTAGTTGATTGTCGCCTCATCACTTTTGAGCTTGTCAGTTGTGTAATACGGCAGGCATGCATGTTTAGCATACAACATTGATTAATTAATTATACACATAATTTTATTGTAGGTCAGGGATGTTCTGTGGGACCTTTTTTCTCTATGCCCAAATGCAGAAGCTGCCATCGACGCTGATCCAATTGAACTCCAAAGCGTGATACAAAGTTTAGGTTTGCAAAGAAAGCGGGCAGCAATGATTCAACGATTTTCAAGAGAGTATTTGTCAGACAAGTGGACACACGTGACTCAGCTGCACGGGATTGGAAAGTGAGTATTACTTATGTTTTTCACTACTGTTAATGATTTTCAGTTACCAGTAAGGCACTAAAGTGGTTTGGCTTGTATTATGTTGTAGGTATGCTGCTGATGCATACGCAATATTCTGTACAGGCATGTGGCATCAGGTGAAGCCGAATGATCATATGTTAAATTATTATTGGAAATTTCTCCATAGACTAGTCATACAAGTGGGTAAATAGGTAACTATGGTAGGTGTGGAAGATCAGGAAGAAACAAGTTGTAGGGTTAATTATCGAGAGATTTTGCTTGTAGTAGCCTATGTCAATCTTAGCTCCACTGCTACTCTATTGTAAATGCCAGTTTTGATGAATGTGGAAGGAGCGAGATGCAATTCACTATTTAAAAGGAAAAAAAGAACATTAGGCTCGTATTTTTAATGGAAAAGTTAATAAGGGTGTGCAGCCATAGTGTATATGCTGATGGTTTCTTAAGCATCCGTGCAGTTCAAAGCTTACCTATAGGCTTTCTGGTCTATATCATGGATTCGCAGTGGGGTCGATGGTTTGGAGCTGACAGCACCCGATCCCACAGAATTGAGGTTCGGTCAAGAAGCATGTCATTGTTCAAGCTGAAGACTACTGGGATATGCCATACATCCCTCCTCTGGAGAATTCTACTGCTCACACATTGTAGATAAGCATGGAGGTTCTGTCAAGAAGCATGTCATTGTGCATGCTGAAGACTACTGGGATATGCCATACACCCCTGTGAAGAATTCTACTGCTCATACATTGTAGATAAGTGGGGGTTGATGCACTATACTCCTGAGTCCTGACCTAATGAGTTAATAGTTAAGAATCCTCATTGAAAGTCCATAGATTGGAACAAAAACTTTCGTCGATCCAAGCCTTAGGATTTAAGTAGGGGGATAGAGGTAAATATAGTGGTCGAGTAGGGATAAGGAGGTAAACGGAGCGGGCAAGTGTCGAAGAGAAATTTTGGTTGTAAATTTATGAAGGTTAAAGGATTTTTAATGCGTTAAATTTTGATGAAATTTGGTGGCCCGGGGGAGGGGAGTGTACTTGTTGGGAAACGATGGTTGGACCAACGGATGAATAATGCTGGAAAAATAGAAAAAAGGCGCGAGAATTTTTACGTGATTCATACCCTCATTAGATTTACTATTATGATCCCGAGTTTAGCATGATAATATCCACTATAACAATACTGTATTAATGAAATGTAACTTTGAATGGAAAACAAACCCTCTGACTCTTCCACCTAAAGAACTGATTATACCATATTTGTTAATTGGATCAATAGGATATATTTTTGGTACACTCCTTTATACTCGTGGTTTGTACACCCCCTTCAAGCTCTTACTTCTGAGTTATTTTCAATCTTGTATACTTGTGCCGTGAAGTTTATAAGCTATTTGTGGTAGCTTGTTTCACACGTGTATATCAAAATCAAAAGTGTGTAGCCACCTATGTTACTATTAGCCTACCATTTACCTTCATGTTTCTACACCCCATTACAGGAAGGCGCCACTAATTCAAGATGCTATTGACAATATCTTAATTTGGATAATTAGTTTTGCAGGCTTGCACTGTTAAATGTTAGCTCTATCTCTTTATTATTATTATTCTTTTTTCAATTGACATTGTTATTACTATATTGTTGGCGTACTCCAAATTAGAGCGAACACCTTGTCTCTCTCCTTCTCAAGTTTGTGTGCTATAGTCTCGGATCATTGCCCTTTATTAGTAGAGATTTGGTCGATGAAGGAAATTAGAAACTACCCTTTTAGAAGCATCATAGCTTGGCATATTTCCAAGAACGTATTTATGCCACACCTTAGCAGATTTCCTAAGCGGATCTATATTTTCAGTCGAACTCCTATTTTGTGTGCTATAGTCTCGGATCATTGCCCTTTATTAGTAGAGATTTGGCCGATGAAGGAAATCAGAAACTACCCTTTTAGAAGCATTATAGCTTGACATTACACCCTCAGTTCAAAGATTATTTCACTACATTATGGAAACAGAATAGGAGTTTGACTAAACATATAGATCCGTTAAGGAAATCTACTAAGGTGTGGCATAAGTAACTTCTTGGAAAGTTAGTATCAAAAAGAAAAAGACGTTGGCCATATTAGAAGGTATTCTGAGAGCAATTTTTTATAAGCAAAATACCCAAAAAGTTTTGCGCTAATTTATAATAGACCATAAAGTTTTGATGGGACATATAGGTGTTATTTTATGTGGATTCCTCAACTGACTAATAAATGATGTGTAAGAGAGTGTATAGACTAATTTATCATTTGGACAAAAACTAAATCCCACATGCTACTGCCCTCACCTCCTCCCCCTTCTTCCCCCCCCCCCAAAACAGCCATGAAAACCAAACCACCAAACAATGGCTTTGCCAAAAAGTGTAACCATTGCAACTAATTAAACATAACCTTTGACACCCTAAAATTAAATTAAGAAACTAATACCCCTATAGAATCTATCTTCGTTTGCCCAGATTATTTCAGAATCCTTTTTAAGTAGAAGTGCCTAATGCTTTCCTTCAAGCAAACTGAAAAAAGATAGGTGAAAGATAGAATATAATTAATCTAGTTGAGCCTCAAGACTTCCTGGAGAAACACCAGCAACAACACCGTGTTTGGTGGCAAAGGCGCGCCTTTGATTGTAAAGGCCTTTGGACAGTTGCTGAGCAGTGTTGGTGGTGGTCTCTAGGTGGTGGCTGGTACATTTAGAAAGACATTGAAACAGGGCTGTTGTAGTCACGAGATAGGGAAAGAAGAAGGGAAGAGAGGCAGTGGAGCAATTAGAAGAGAGGCCGAGCAGAGGCAAGCATGAAACAGGGGCCATAATCCACTATTTCTCTATAGCCTAGAAAGAGAAAGAGAGGAAGAGCGAAGGGGCAGTGGTGGTGTCTTAGGAGGATGTGGGTTTTCGGATCTAGTTGAAGGTGATAAAGCAAGTATAGGCCAAACCCCTGTTCTGTAAGAGCAAAGAGGGGAAATAGAGGGGGTTGACCATGTAACACCCCTACCCCCTAGGGCTAGAAGTGTTAGTGACTTCTTAAATTTCGGAACGAAATGGACAGAGTTCCACCTAAAAACTGACCATATCCCAGGCTTAAAGCCTTACATTAGGTCCCTACAACAATAGAAACATAAAAAATACCTTGACGACTACACGCCGGAGACCACAACTGTACGAGCCACACACCCGGAGTACATAAAGTACAAAATTCAATAAAAGGGGTAAGTAAAAGATACAACTCAACATACGATACATTCGAAGCACTGGGATTTACATTCTATAATAGCTAAAATCAACTAAGCCAAACGACCGGTTGTTTAGATAACTGGCCCACACGGCCATTCAAATTTCTCAATTGATGTGACTTTCTCAAGACTCCATGCAATCAAGTCCAATCATAGGATTCCAGTATCAAATTTCACTTTTCGGTTCTTCACTCAATACCTAAAACATGTAAGAAAGTGATCAAATTTCTCATAAGACAATAAACATCTAAGATTTGATAAAACAATCCAACAAATTGTAAAGTGCCGAAACATATTAACACAAGATCGAGAAATTAAGTAGTACTTGCATAAATTCACGATCAAAACAACAAATGGTAATCTAAATTGCAAACATAAATCCAAAACGAGAAAAGAGAAGGGAAGAGAATTGCTCAGCCAAGATCGCGCTTGAACAGTCGTTTGCAAATCCAGTTTGGAATCCTTGCAAAATCTCCACTTTAGTTCGCACTCTTTTACTTTAATCTAAATCTAGATCCTAATCTAGATTACGAATGTTGAAGAGTGGAACGAAATGGTGAATGAAAGCAGTAAGATGAGGCTTTTATCACTAAAATAAAGTCTGCAAACATACTAAACGCCTAGAATATGAAAAGCCGTAAAGAAATCCAATAGCCCTAGGAGAACAAAGCTCATCACAGTGTATCCATGGGACCACCCATAGATAGTGGGCACCACCACGGTCAAACCGTGCTGGCCACTGCCATGCTCATTCTCTCTTGATTCATCTGCTGCTTCTTCCTGAAACCTTCTAGGCAGTGATATTGGCCACGGTTTTTCCGTGGTGAGTGTCTTTAGGCCTATTTTGCTATCTTCTTTAATCCACAAGGCCTCAAAATCTTCATTGTACTACCATGCTTTGGCTTCACAAGATCGAGAATCTGCAACTGCTCTCAAAACAAGCAGAACCAAGCGCCATAGAAGAAATAGGGCATAAATCATACATTAAGCACACTAATCCCCTGAAACGACACCCTAACACTCAGAAATTCTATGAAAATATGACATTCATCAATTCTACACATGAAGTCTCTTGGATCTGCAAGATTCTCACTTATTTACACGTAATCAACAGTGATCATGCCATCTTTCATCAGTTGATGAACACAGGCATGTCTAAATCTAATGTGCCTTGATTTGTCATTATAGATATGACTATAAACCATAGACAGTTTCGACTTGCTATCACAATGCATCGAGTGGTGACATTAGCTTTGGCCATAAAGGCATTTCCAACAAGAAGTATTGTAGCCATTCTGCCCCTTTATTGATTGCAACTAAGGCTACAAACTCAGCAGCCATGGTGGAATCTATAATGCATGTTTGCTTCTAGGATGCCTAAGACACTAACCCTTCATCAAGCAAGTATATTCAACCTGATGTCAAGGCATAATCCTCTCTATCAATTACCCAACTTAGATATGAGTATCCTTTTAAGATTGACGGATAACTAGAGTAAAGTAGGCCATAATCTTGAGTTTTCTTCAAGTATTTCAAAACTTGACGTATTACATGCCAATGAATCTTACTAGGATTACTAGTATATTGATTTACCTTCCTAACAATGAATGAAACATCCAACCTTGTGCTAGTCATGGCATGTATTAAGCATCATATGGTATTTGCATACTCAAGCTGTGCAAGAGGTCTCCCACTATTTCGAGTCAACTCATAATTTGGATCGAAGAAGTGGCTATTGGGGAGCAATCTTGGTATTTGAACCTCCCAAGTGCTTTCTTAATGTAATGAGATTAAGTCTAGCAAATGCCATCATTATCTCTAGTGATCTAAATGGTAAGTATTCATGGAGAATTTGGAAGGTAGAAAACTTTTTATTTTGTCCACTTCCTCTAAATCAGTTCCAAGGATTAGCATGTCATCTACATTTAGAAATATAATCACACCTTTTCCATGCTCAAATTTAGGATAAACACATTTGTCGGATTCATTGATACTAAAACCAAATGATAGCATACTTCATCAAATTTTTGATATCATTATTTAGGTGCTTGCTTTAGGCCATAAAAGGATCTTATGACTTTGCATACCTTCTTTTCTTGGCCTGGAACTATGAAATCTTTATGTTGCCTCATATATGCCTCTCCTTCTAACTCACCGTTCAAGAATGTAATATTTACATTTTTGGTGAATAATTAGCTTTTGAATTGCGGCAAGAGTGATGATACTCTAATAGTTACAATCCTAGCTGCCAGTGCACAAGTATCAAAATAGTCAATACCATGTTTTTGGTTAAAATCCCTCATTACTAGCCGGGCTTTAAATCTTTCTATGGTACCATCTACTCTCTTTTTCCTTTTAAGGATCCATATTGATGTAATAGGTTTACATCGAAGGGTAAATCAACTAAAACTCAAATATTATTTTCCATCATTGAGTCCATTTCCTCTTGGACTGCTTATTTCCAGAAAGGAGCATCTTGAGATTCCATAGCCCCTTTAAAAGAGTTTGGATATGAGTCAATAAACATAGGAGATTTCATTTTCAATGGAATCCATAGTTCCTTCTTCTAGGTAGAGAAAGAAATTCGATCCAAAGGACTTCTCCTTTTTAATCTGCTTACTCTTTTTTACTTCAACTATGTCTCCTTATTCTTAACCATTACTTGGACTCACTATACTTTAATTATGTCTACTTTCTAAAACTAGAAGCACAATTCTTCCTAACTTCTAGAGCATAATGTACATAATTCAATGTAAGAGTTTTACCGAAAGTAAATACTAATTCTACTTGGCGTATCCCTTTGACATCAGTGGCAAAGATATCGTTCACGTAGAGCATTTTTCTATCTTTAACTGGCACATGAATCTTAAAGAAGGAGCGGTCCTTATGCACATGCTTAGAAGCACATCAATCATTGTCACTTAAGATAACATTCAAATCCAATGCCTCAAAAATTGCCCCACCAGGTTAGGTGTGGGGAAGAGATATGATGTAGTAGTCTTACCCCTAAATTGTAAAATTATAAAGAGACTGATTCTAATTGACCTAGATTTAAAAACTGTAGACTAGCTACTACTCCACATAAATGGAGTAGAGGAAGTTTTGAGAGATATTTTGCTTTAGTTTGTACAATCTAAACTGAAAAAAATAATCCAAACTTATCTTTTTCAGCTACAACATTTATTTAATCAAAGATCATGGCCGAAGTTATACTTTGCTGTAGCCTTTTGTTTGTTTAATCCATGTTTGCGCATCCAAATAGTGCATTCTCCCTTCTTGTGGCGCGATTTGTTGCATTTCCAACAATCCATTTTTGCCTTCTTGTTACTTGATAAGTGCTTAATGTGTACATCATTTTAAGGCTATTTTGCTACATTTGTAGGAGAATTATGTGCTTATTGTTATTATTTACACTCCTATTCTCAATTTATTCTTGGATATAGTTGTTTGATGTGTTTTACGGGATTTTTAGCCTTTTTACCCAGCATTTGATCATAAATAGATGTATTTTGACCTCCCCCATGGACACCCATGAGTTGCTATGCCCATGGAGCAAGAAGAGAATAGAAATCCAGTTCCAACCCAAACCACAGTCGGACCGTGGTGCATGCCACGGACCGTGATGAGCCTGTAACTGCTGCCTCTTCGTCTACCTTCGGCTGTGTGGCTGAGATTAAACGATCTCTCCTATAAATAGCTTCGTCCTATAGCAGTGAAAAGCAATCCTTCAATCCTTTAATCCTAGAGTAATACAAAAAGCATAGATTAGAGTTTAGTTTGGTTTTCTTTCTTTCTCAAATTTTGTTGTTTTCTAGTTTGATTTTTAGTTTTGGTGAGAAATCTTGAGTGTATGTGTTTGGTTTTTAAGGCGGTTTGAAGCCCTTGGTTGAAGGCCATCTCAATCAAGCCTTTCTCTCAGATTTCCCCGGTTTGTTTGTCTATTTCTTAATCATGTTCGAGTTGTTTTCTTTTATTGAGGGATTTAGTAGTTTATGTAAGTGTTGTTGGAATCATGTTTTAATTTATGTAATTGTGCTTATTTTCATGGTTCGTTTGATTTCGTTTATCAAGTGTTTGATATGTTGTGAGTAGATTTTTGGCTAAAATTTATTTGCTTACTTGAAACAAATGAATGAAAAACTGAAAGGTGACATTTGGATGTTGGACTGCTTGATTAAACCTAGCATTGAGTCGTCTCAAAATAGAGATTTGTATATGAGGAGAACTAGCGAGTAATCGAATACATTTAACTTGAATTAAGGCAAATTAGTTTGAAAGAATAACGTTTGCTTAGTTTAGGTAAATTTGATTGATTTTAAAAGAATGGATCAAATTTCTGGATAGATTACAATTCCTTGAGATTAGCCGACTAGAGAAAAACATATGTTATTCATTTTGATCCAACACTCTTTCATAACTATGAATTTCTAGACGTATTTTCTCTTTGATTGATTCAGAATAGTGAATTAGTAGTTGTTATATCAGCACCAGTTGAATTAGAATTTCACTTAACACATTCTGATAGATAAAACTCAGTAAGTTACATTAGTCCCTGAGGAACGATATCTTTATCTATATTGCAGCTACCCATGAGCTTGCGATGTTCGTTTAGTTAGTCTCAATCAAGTTTTTGGCCCCGCTGCGGGGGACTAAATTGTTAACTATTGAGATAGTCTTGTGAAAGTGACTAAGTATTTTATTGTTTCTATTTATTGTTATTTCTTTTCTTGTTTAACTGCGCTGGTAGGGTTGTGAAAGTGCTTGCAGGAATTTTTCTTAGTTTACGCGAAGTTCGATCTTGTGCGAACCCAATCCTGAGATTGAGAGGACTTTCTGCTTGAGGAGGAAAAAGCAAAGGATTGAAGAGCAAAGACACGAGGTAAGAAGGAATTCAAACATGGCAGGAGGAGAAGGCGACCAAAGAAGAACTCTTTGAGATTTTGTTACCCCTGGAGTCCAAGGGATCGCCTCAAGCATCGCTTGCCCTACTGTAGATGCCAATAATTTCGAGCTAAAACCGGCATTCATTTCGATGGTGCAGCAGTCCCAGTTTGGCGAAACTCCTTTGCAAGATCCGAATCTACACCTGTCGTTCTTTTTAGAGGTGTACGACACATTGAAGCTCAATGGAGTCTCCAGTGATGCGATTTGCCTGCGCTTATTTCTTTTTCATTAAGGGATAAGGTAAGGGCTTGGTTACATTCTTTGCCATCTGGATGAATTACCACCTGAGATGAGTTGACAAGAGCATTCCTCGCCAAGTTTTTCGTTCCAAGCAAAATAGCAAGCCTCAGGAATCAAATCACCAACTTTACGCAAAAAGATGATGAGACCTCTACAAAGCCTGGGAGCGTTTTAAAGATTTGCTATGCCTATGCTCCCATCATGGTCTTCAGCGTTGGATGATTATCCAAGCTTCTATAATGGTGTGACCTAGTCTGTGAGGTCCACTATTGATGCGACGGCAGGAGGAACCTTGATGAGTAAGACTGAGGATGAAGCCTATAATCTGATCAAGGAAATGGCACTAAACAACTTTCAATGGTCCACTGAATGAGGCCAACCCAAATGGGTTGGAGGTAAGCTTGAAGTTGATGCACTTACTTTACTTTCTGCTAAAGTAGATGCCATGACCTAAAGACTGGACGACATGAATGTTAATGCTGTGAATTCTAGTGCCCCTTCTAAATTTGTGGTTCTGTTGAGCATGTGACTTTGAACTGTCAAGTTGAGAGTCCTTTTTTCTAAGACCCTAATGAAGTTAATTATGTTCAAAATTTCAACTTAAGACCAATCAATAACCCTTACTCTAACACGTATAATCTGGGTTGGAAAAATCACCCAAAATTTTCCTATAGGTCTATTCCAAACCCATTGATGTGCCCCATATGAATGCTAGACCACCCCCTGGTTTTCAAAGACCCTCATTCCCTTCTCAGATGCCCCAAAAGTATAATTTAGAGGTAATGATGTAAAGCATGCTTATGGCACCCAAAAAAAAAGGATAAGTATATTAAGAAATTAACCTCAAATGTTGATGTGCTTACAACTCACAATAGGATGTTAGAAGCTCAAATTGCCCAAAAAGCTACTTTCTCATCTATGTCCCTAGGTAGACTTTCTAGCAAGCCTGAATCAAATCCTCATGAGCACTATAATTGTGTTACTATGAAAGAAGAAGAGGACTTAACTGACCCTAAGGATACACTAATGGAAGAGGATAGGGAAATAATCATGGCTGGAAATAAAGAGAGAAATAATGATGGCAAGATTGCCACGTTCAAAAAAGAATGACACTGTTGAGATCCTCACCATTTTTTCCCTAAGCTCCCTGGCCTAGGTAGTTTTTCTATTCCATCCATTGTGGGAAAGGTGGAAATTGAAAGAGGTCTATGCGATCTAGGTGCTAGTGTTAGCATCATGCCCTATTCTTTGTTTCATAAGCTGCACGCAGGACCATTACTAGCCGCACCATTTTCACTCCAGTTGGTTGATGGTTCTGTGATGCAACCTATAGGCAAATTGGAAAATATGCAGTTAATATAGGAGACATTTGGGTGTTGGAGGACTTCATTATAGTTGATATGCCTGAAACAGACGATGCTCAAATTATCCTAGGACGGCCCATTTTAGCGACAGCTAGTTGACACATTGATGTAAGAGAGCGCCGTATATCTTTTGAGGTAGAAGGATGCTTTGCTGTGTTTAGTCATAGAAAGGAGGACATGGATTCTCCTCATTCTTTTATATTGGATGCATTACTCGTTTCCCCTGAGATCGATATGGAGGATGTCTTGAATTATGAAGATCCTCCTGATTTTGACTGGATTTCTTATGAGGACCCCGATTAAGGGTATGTTAAAGTGAAGTTTTCTGCTCCTATGCCACCTAACAAGCCCAAGGTTGAGGCCTTGTTCCTAACGAATCTTCCATGAGTGATTATTGCAGGTTTGTGTAAACTGTTCTCTCTATGCTTCCAATGGAAGGTTTTGATGCAGATTTTGATGTAGGGGTTGAACGAGTTGATGGTAGCCCATCTGATGGGCCACAAGAGCGATTTCTTTTGTATGCAAATTATGCATTATGGCACCAAGTTATGAAAATGAAGGACCTGCAGCCAAAACTTTTAAGATGGTACCTTCGACTGAAGAAATTTGATTTTGTGGGCCAGGATAAAGCTAATGCCCACACATTATCTGATCCAGACCAAGCATAGAACAAAGGTCAAGTTTTAACCTCAAAAGAGCTCTTCTTGGGAGGCAACCCAAGTCCTTTTTCTTTTTCCTTTTTTCTTTCCTTAGCTTTTATTTTTACTATTTTTGTAATTTGTGATTTGAAAAAAAAAATAAAAAAGAGAGAAAACAAAACAAAAAATATATATATATGAATAAAATGTTGGCACCACGGCCAGTACCCTCAGAAATACGGCCGTGGGATGCCAACCCAGAAAAATCAAAAAAATAAAATAAAATAGCAGACCAGCAGATACCACGGTTGGCCCATGGTGAAGGCCACGGACCGTGGTGTGCTGCCACGGTCTAGGTTTTTGACCACAGTGCCCTTTCCTCTCCCTCACTTCTTCTTCAACCTCTCAACATACTCTCTCTCTACCTCCATTTTCTCTCACTAAGTTCTCCATACCTCCCACCATCAATCTTCCTCATTTCTTCACCATTTTCAATCCTTTTCATACCAAATCATCTCCTTTCACTCAATCTTTGATCTTTCTCCATAAATTCCATCACTTTCTTCTTCTTTTTCTTGAAACTTATCTCATCTACCATACCTATCTACCACACCTATCCTTTTCTCTCTCTTGTTCTTCATATTTACTTAATTTCTTTAATTTTCTGGGTTTCAGTTCTTATTTTTGGTTCTAGTTTTGTTTTTGGTTAGAATTTGCAACCATGGCACCAAATAAGAGACAAAGGGGCACCAAGAAGGTTGGCTTGGTTCTTCAAGTCAAGCACCATCTCAACCTCAAAGGGCATCCCGAACCGCGCGTGCTAAAGGTAACATTCCTCACCCTCTTGGTTTAGCGCATCCCGATCATATTGCTAGGTACAATTGTTTGAATGAACGTATGGTTGTAGCAACTACATATTATTATGAGGATTTGTTAGCCCGGTTGGGAATGTTGGATGATGTTAGATGGTTATTTACAAGAGGTGGTATGGAACAACTTTTAGAACTCAAAGAGCATACATACCGGGACCTGACCCTAGAGTTTCTTAGTGCACTCCATGTCGAGGTCACTAGAGGGCCTCATTGTCAAGTCGGTTATATATCGTTTTATTTGCAGGGTCAATTGTATGGACTGAACTTAGGTGCCTTCTATAGTATTTTCGGTTTTCCACCTAGCATGGATTTATCGCATCGCCAAGTCCCCTGCAGATTCAACCCGAATGCACTTTGGGGTGAACTTTTAGGGAATGTTAGGCATAGCACCAGTTCATCAAAATGCACACATATTAGGAACCCCTGTATTGGAGTGGCTTAGCGTATCTTAGCTTCTTCTTTGTTTGCTCGAGACGATAGTCTGAATGTCCCCAGACTTTCTGAGTTATACTTTTTGTCCTGTATGCTTGATGGATATCAGCTTGACTCAGGTTCATTTTTAGCTAGACAATTGCATAGTGCTATTGTTAGCACTAAAGGTAGGATAGTCATAGGTGGGATTGTAACTACTACTGCTAGATTTATGAGAGTTGAGCCCAATTCTGAGGATAGAGTTTTCGAGTTTGAGCAGCTTGATCAAGATGCTTTTGAGGTTATGTACTTCTGTAAAGTTGAGGTTGGCCGTTTGTGTTGGATTTACGCCGGGGACCGGCTTTTGCCGCTTCCTAATGTTGATTGCGCCACCCTTCTTCACCAACGTAACCTTTATTGGGTACCTGGTGATGAGGAGCTTGTTCGACTGACAACCCATTATCCAGCCCCTCACTCTAGTCAAGCTGAACCTAGTTCTTTCTCTCAACCACCCCCTCTTGACTATTATGATATTCAAGACACCCTTAGGTCCATTCAAGAGGAGTAAGTTTCCCTCTAAGCTTTTGTTGCTTCTGAGAACGCCGCTCTTCGGGACTTTGTCCAAGAGTGCCACAGTGAGTTTTGTGGGTTGCTTGCTTCACAGACACAATATTTCCAAGACTATAGGGCATGTCTAGAGACCTGACGAGATTGGCATATCTCCTATGGCCAACCACCCTATCCTCCACCACCACCTTGTTTCTGAATGCTATGTGCTTCTCCCCTTCCCTTTTTCTATTCTGTGCCCACATTGAGGGCAATGTGTGATTCAAGCATGGGGGAGTTAGTCATTATATTTGGCGTCTGATGCCTGTTTCTGTTTTGGTGTGTTTTGCTTTGTATGTGTTTTTAGCGGTAGTTTTTATAGTTTTGATTTTTGGTTTTAGTTTTGTTTAGCAGTGCATTTAGCTTTCTTTTTATTCTAGGTTGCATTTTAATTCCTTTCTTTTATTAGTTTCTTTGCATTTTTAGTTTGCATTGTTTGTAGAAGCATGCATATAAAAAAATGAAAAAAAATATAAAAAGAAAATGAAAACAGAAAAAAATCTTCCGATGATGATCTTTATAGATTTGGTAGACTTCTATGGTTTAATTTGATCCTTTGATTCTCCCAAATTATGCATAAAATGTTTACGAATGAGTTTTCGAAATGATCTCCATGTTTTGACCACGTGTTGAATACGAGTTGATTTACCCCATGAGTCTTTACACGATTATTGGCATGTGTTTACTAGTGTGTTAGTTTTGACCTTGGTAGATATCCCGTGAAATTTTGAGCTTTTAGAGGCTATTCATCATTTTTAGTCTTATATTTTCTTTCATATGTGACTCTTCCTTGATGTCATTTCTCTAGAACTTACTTTGATTCTCATTCAAGATCACATTTTGCATATGCATTTAGACAATATGATTGAGGCATTTGTCTTTTCTTTGATTCGTTGAAACCCACGGCTCCACCTTTGTTGTGTATTGTATCCTTTGCTAGCCCCTTTGAGCCTATATTCGTTTCTTGATTTAAACCTTCTATTATAGCCCATGGCCAAATACTTGTCTTACCCTTAAGCCAAGACTAAAGTAGTGTTTCATTCTTATGCATCATAGGCACTAGTAAGGTGGATTGTTATCTTTTAGTGAATTTTGGATATTTGATGCAGGGATGTGAGATTTTGATAAATACCTTATTTTATTGCACAAAGTTTCGAGAAGAGTTGGAATTTAAAGTTCGTTATGGATTTCCCCTTCGCTATCCTTATTAACAAAAATAAAAATGAAAAACAAAAAAAAAATAAAATTGAAAGAAAGTGTCAACCTTGGTGGGATTATAAGATATTTGTGATTTTCGACTCTCTCTCTTCAATTTGGGATTTATCTAGTTGATGAATTGATATGGTTTAAGAAGGATGTTATATGATGCATTGGAATTGTTTAGCTCTTAGTCTATGGCTTGTAGCTCTTCATTTCCAAAACATTTGTTCCGTTCTGCCGACCTTGCTAGCCTTACTTGTTTCATACGCTGCAATGATTGTATTTGACGATTTGGGGAAAGATTGATTTAAGTTTGACATTGTAGTCTATCAAAAGATTTTTGCAAATTTCATTCCCTATTCTGTTTATTAATAATTCTTTGCATCTTTTTGGGCTGCATTTGGATTAGCTTTACTATTTGAATGTTACCTATGTCTATCCTGAGGAGGTTATGTATAGTTTTTTTTTTTTTTTTTTTTTTTGAGCATAATGCTTGAGGACAAGCAACACTTTAAGCATGGGGGAGTTTGATAAGTGCTTAATGTTTTGCTACATCGTTAGGAGAATTATGTACTTATTGTTATTATTTACATTCCTATTCTCGATTTATGCTTGGGTATAGTTGTTTGATATGTTTTACAGGATTTTAAGCCTTTTAACCCAGCATTTGACTATAAATAGGTGTATTTTGACCTCCCCCATGGACACTAATGAGTTGCTACGCCCGTAGAGCAAGAAAAGAGCAGAAATCCGGTTTTAGCCCAGACCATGGTCGGACCGTGGTGCATGCCACAGACCGTGGTGAGCCTGTAACTATTACCTCTTCATCTTCTTGCGGCTGTGTGGCCGAGATCAAGCGAGCTCTCCTATAAATAGCTTCGTCTTGGAGCAGTGAAAAGTAATCCTTCAATCCTGCAATCCTAGAGCAATACAAAAAAGCATAGATTAGACTTTAGTTTAGTTTTCTTCTTTCTCAAATTTTGTTGTTTTCTAGTTTGATTTTTAGTTTTGGTGAGAAATCTTGAGTGTACATGTTTGGTTTTTGAGGCGGTTTGAAGCCCTTGGTTGAAGGCCATCTCAATCAAGCCTTTCTCTCAGATTTCGTCGGATTGTAGGTTAGTTTTGTTTATTTCTTAATCATATCTGAGCAGTTTTCTTTTGACTCGGGATTTAGTAGTTTATGTAAGTGTTGTTGGAATCATGTTTTAACTTATAGAATTGTGCTTTTTTTTATGATTGGTTTGATTTTGTTTATCAAGTATTTGATATGTTGTGAGTGGATTTTTGGCCAAAATTTGCTTGCTTACTTGAAGCAAACGAATGAAAAACTGAAAGGTAATATTTGGTCGTTGGACTGCTTGATTAAACCTAGTGTTGAGTCGTCTCGAAAGAGAGATTTGTATATTAGGAGGACTAGCGAGTAATCGAATATATTTAACTTGAATTAAGGAAATTAGTTTGAAAGAACGACTTTTGCTTAGTTTAGGCAAATTTGATTGATTTCGAATGAATAGATCAAATTTCTGGATAGATTACAATTTCTTGAGATTAACCGATTAGAGAAAAGTACATATTATTCATTTTGATCCAATACTCTTTCATAACTACAAATTCCTAGACATTTTTTCTTTGATGGATTCAGAATAATGAATTAGTAATTGTTATATCAACACCAATTGGATTAAAATTTTACTTAGCACGTTCTGATAGACAAAACTCCGTAAGTTACATTAGTTCATGAGGAACGATATCTTTATCTATACTACAGCTACCCGTGCGCCTGCGGTGTTAGTTTAGTTAGTCTCAATCATTACTCTTGTTGGTATTATCCTTGTTGGGCCTCTTCTTGTTTCCTTTCTATCCTCGACTTGACTCTTCATCTTCAGTCACGTAAATCTTGGAGACATGCTCATTTAATTCATCCTGCATGCACAACTCTTCTTCCATATGAAGACGGTTAGCCAAATCCCCAAGATGCATTTTCTCTTTTGTATGTTGTAGGGTTCTTTTAGTGTCTTTCCAAGAAGGGAAAAATTTGTTTACTATAAAAGACACTATAATAGACTCATCCATATACATTTGATGCTGCTTGAAGTGACTCAAAATACACTAAATTTCATACAATTGGTTTAGAATAGAACGTTCATTGACTATCTTACAATTATTGAACCGACTTACTAGGAAGTTCTTGCTAGAATCATCCTCCACCATGTGCTTGTTCTCTAATGCTTCACAAAGTTCCTTGGCAGACTACGTCCCCTTATAAACATAGAATAAGTCATCCGACATGCTGTTCAACATGTGTCCTCAACAAATATAATTATCATTCTCGAACTTAGATATCCAGCGGGCTTGCTTTAAAGTCTTATTTTTTAGTCTCAACGGACTAAGGAGTTTTAAGTACGTACACCACCTTAAGAATAGTAAGAAAGAAGTGCATCTTCTTTTGCCAATAACGAAACCTGACGCCCTCAAACTTGCCCAATTTCTGCAAGTGAGAAGTCATCCCATGGAGTGTTGCCATTGAAAGGAAATAACTCTTAAGATTGTTAGTAAAAGGATGAATGTAGTACTGGATATTTCAACAAATAGTGAACATATCATTTTCCTTAATACATATTTTCTACACTGCAAATAATGTTAGGGATAAGAAGCTGAAGAAACAAGTATGAATGTTCAAGGTTTCCCAAAAGTTCAATCAATTTGACTACTGCAACCACTCACATAGATTGTGTATGTTGCTTCTATATGTTCTTCTTCCTTGTATACATTGCTTAACAATCTAAAAAGGCACCATATTTAATAGGATTTAATGGTAGTTTTGGATGGAGATAATATGTCATTCTTACCCATCAATTCAGATAACAAATACCAGAAAAATTGTTTACCACGGACACCTACTATCAGTTTTTCAACAAGGGAAAAGCCAAGCTAGGAACTAAGGCCCATGGTAGCACACGCTTGAAAATTCCTAACATTTTGTTGGTCATATCCTAATTTTTTGAAAATTGATGTTTGGACATTCACGTTGTTACATTACATGTGAAGGTTAAATGACCATCAATTAAGTAGAACAAAGCTGTCAATGAGCTTTCTTTCTTTCCCTTTTTTTTGGGTGCAAAGCCATCAAAAAGCATATAACTACAAACTTGTACACTCTCGACGTTGGATCAAATTGTAAATCAGTTACAACAGATACACAAGGATCTAAAATTGCTCATACAACTAATACAAATGAAATCAAGCTAATTAAGTACCTACCTTAATGTCTAGTTTTTCCAACTATTATAAGACATAAAAAGAATTTGATATCTATAGTTATTATAACACCCACTTTATTATGAAACAAAATACGTTATTTTTTCCCAATATTTTAGACATTTTGAAATCTATTTCATTATCTGAGATACATGAACCAACTAATAGAATTGTGGATGGGGTGCTTCTTTTTTAATGCTTGAAGCAAATTTCTTTTTTGCTTCCATCGATCATGAATTTTCTATTCAGAAAGATTATTTTTTAACAAAATGCTACCAAACAATTCACTTCCTTAGATTTTGAGCTTTTCCTTCTCACAACCGCAAAGAGCTTTCTTCTCCTCTTAAGTCTTGCTTTGCGCTACTCCTTTTTTCCCATATTTTTTATTTTTTTAATATGAGCTTCTACTTCTAACTAGAAAAGAAAAGCAAAATCTTTAACGGAAGCTCATCAAATGCTCAGTTTTTCATTGACTTGTAACAACATATTTGAGGTCCGATCAATGTTAGATCTAAAAACGCTTTAGAAACAGTAATGTTTCGGATTACTTCAAATAGTGTCAGGGAAGGAATTGAAAATTCTAAAATAACTAATCACTGAAGTGCATGCTCATTTGCTCAATTCTGGCCTCGACTTAAAAGGAAACCCTCCTGCCTTGAACTCGAAGCCCTTCCCTTTCCCTATCATAATTGAGTGCAAAATGCATTGGTAAATAATTTTCGTGACTGTCGGTCCGCAAGTACTCGCCGTCTCCCCCCTTGTATTGCTTACCCTAGACCCTCTAAATGCCTAATCATAGCTTCTGTAGCAATTGTGCTTGAGGTCGTGCTCTAGTTCTGCTTCACTACTCTGTATCCTTCATTGCTTGTACCATTGTGTCTTCGTTCGGTATGAAATTTTGCAATTTTTTCTCATCATTGATTAGTTTGTCAGTTCTATTTTGCCCCATAGATATCGTTGCCCTCTGGGCCCTAGATATGCTTGTTTGGAGCTTTGGTATAAACTATGAAAGTGCACAAAAATTCTAATTTAAGGCTCTACCTTGTTAAATTTAAGGCTTAAATTGCCCCAGTTTTTATTGTTGTTGGGAATATATTTGTCTATGAATGTCTTTGATGGCTTAAAATGCCTGAAACTCCATTGATGAGATCCTTAACTAATTGCAAATGTAGATCGCTTAATGAATTGCAAGTAGTTTTTGGTTTTTACTTTTTTTTTACTCTTAGACCCTCTTAACCCTGCCTTTTCTTCTCCCTCATTATAGCTCTTCCTCTTCGTTGAAGTTGTTTTGTTTTTCTCCCATGGCATGGAAAATAGTAAATTAAATACATTCTACTAAAAATGTTTTGCACAAAGTACAAATTACTTTCATATGTTCAAGGGATATGCAATCTTACTTCATATTTACAATTTTACCCCTTTCTATCTATTGCTTAAATATCCCATCTCTATTTAAGAGGTGAATTTTTAGTATCTTCCTAATGACTTGGACTATCTCCTTTGCTACAATGTGTCCCCTTCTTCCCTTCATGGCTTTAGCCGAATTACCTAATATGCCATGTGAAATGTTCTGTTCTCTAAAAGGGTTGGTCAAAATATTTTATCCTCTTATTGTGTGGAAATCTTAGGTGGGAAGATGTGAGACTTTTGAGAGATGGCCCATTGATAAAACTATCGATTTTAATCTTGAGTGGATAAGATCTTGCCTTCATAAGTTTTATGTCTGATGCTTGAATACAATGTCTCTTTATCCCCATCTTGCAATTGAGAGTCTCTAACTTTGCATGTCCTTATCTCAACATAAGGGGCATTATCAAGCATTTAACACTTTATGATTTGAATTCATTATAGATTGCAATTAAGAACACTTATGAGTTCAAAATTCTGGTGGAAATTGATAGGGAGAGGATCAAGAACACTTTATAGGTGGTTTTTTTGGGGGAAATCTATATATTTATCTTTATTGTGCCAAAAAAGTTCTATGTGGTTATGATTTAGTTATGACAGTCTTAATCTATTTCACCTTAGGCTGATGAACATCATTTCATTGATGGTCATCTCTCATCTTTCTCTTAAATTTTTCTTCTATTTGGTCTACCACGCGGCACACTAAAGTTTCATTCATTTTTAGATCATATAATTGCTATCGTTCTTAACTATTCTATGGGAGCAAGATTTAGTGAATTCCTGTTAGATTTGATTAACGGTCATAGCTAAGTGACCTAATATAAATATGGGTAGATAGGATTATCAATCTTAATTAAGTGACCCAATTAAATGAAGGGTCATTTTTGTTGTTTTATGGGCAATGTTTAGCATTTGCTTTGTTAGAGATTATAATGTGCTTATTTTAAAAAAATAATTTCTCATTTTTAATATAAACTATATTATCTAATATATTTTAGATTATAATATAATTATCTATAATCTGATTATCTAATATATTTTACATTATAAATAAGACAACTTTATGGAAGACGAAGAGTTAGAATGGAGGAGAAGAAAAGGGAGGGTTAAGAGGGTCTAAGAGTAAAAAAGAGTAAAAACTAAAAACAACTTGCAATTCATTAAGCAATCTACATTTGCAATTAGTTAAGGATCTCATCAATGGAGTTTCATACATTTTAACCCATCAAACACGTTTATAAGGCTAAAAACCTTTATGTTGGGGCCAATCTACAACTATCAGATCAATACTAGTATCTATCATAGGGCTATCTATAATAGTGGTTGAGTGGAAAAAAATCAGATTTTCCCATAAATAGGCCCATCCAAGCTAGATCTATGGACCAGACCCATACCTTAGATAATGAGCCCCAAAAGCGACTGTAGGGGCTTCCCCTAGGGCCCTTTCTTGGCAAGACTGGTGGCCCATGCAGATCGTTCCAGGCAAGATTACTATTTTACCCCTTTGTCGAATGAACTATAAATAGTCACCTACCCTCCTTGGGAAAGGGGTTGGCAGTCTGGTACATTTAACTCATACAACATTCTCTTTCTATCAACCTTTGACTTGGACCCTGGACTGACTTGACCGTCGGAGAAGCGTTACCCAGTCCACAACCCGGGGGTGCCCTTTTTGCAGGTTGGGCCTTTGGAGAAGAGATGGTCAGGTGTTGCACGCAAACTGTCAGATAAACCCGCTCTTTTGTCCTATGTCATCATCTACAGTACCTCGAAGGAATCTTCCGTAATTAGATTGACACCGTCTGTGGGGAAAGAGCAGTAGCGATGGTTGTAAGTGAAGCTACATGACCACGGACTCACAAGGAAGAGGCCTCCGCGGTTAATACCTCTGCGCCTCCTGAGGTACAGGACGGCTCGGAGAGTTCGCGGGCAAATCTTCGATAAGCTAGCCCTGTGTCCTCCAGGGAGAGAGGCGTACGTCACGGTAGACGTCCTGAAAACCTTTATGTCCACCATGACGGACACTATTACTCGGCAGGTCTCAGAGCCGATTAAAAGGGCTATGGAGGCGGCGAATTCGACCAGGCCATTTCCTCATTTTGACTATGTACCTACCAACAGATGCGAGCCTTCTCACCGGCAGGAGCGGGTACCATCTCCTTATTACACAGAGCGGGAGCGGGAGGTATCTCGGTCGAACTGGAGCGATCAACCCTATACAGAGCAGTAAGGTCGATGCGTGGTAGCGAGACTAGTGGCCGCCCTACATAGGGGGCAACCGTCAAGTCTACCACTACTTCCACTCCCTATACAACCCATTCCAGGCGAACCGCCTGGCTCGAAGAATAAAAGCAGACTTCCAAGCTTCAGGGGGAGATCTCGGGCAAGCGTCGGCTCAGCCCGAAACGCCGCTCTCACCGTGACCGCACCCAAAGTCCTCCCCGCGGGGGATCCGCGGTCAGGAGCCGCGCTGAGGAGACCGGTCCCCAGCTGGAATTTCGAGGCATGGCCGGGAGAGGAAGAGCCCCTTTATTGTCAAAGTGGACCACCATCCTAAAACCCCCAACAAGGTTTCGGGAACCGCCACTCGACTGACTGCTATTCTTTTCTCCACCCCGTTCAGTGTAGAAATCATCAATGCTCCTTGCTACGGGAAAGTCAAGATGCCCACGGTAGACCTTTACGATGGGACGACAGATCCCGAAGAGCATCTAGGGGTCTATAAGGTGCAGATGTATTCGCAGGACGTGGATGATGCCGCATACTGCCGCTATTTCTCCGCTACCCCAAAGGGGGTGGCGCAATCGTGGTTTAATGGTCTGCCCCCAGGAACCATCACTTGTTTCCAGGACCTGGCTGATAAATTTGTCAGCCAATTCATCGCTAGTCGGAAGGAAAGGAGGACTAGTATCCATCTGTCCAAAATAAAGTAGGGGCCACATGAGTTCCTCGCCGAATTCGTCAAGCGCTTCCATTAGGAGGCGGTGCTGATTTCGGACCTGGAAGATGGGGTGACGTACACCTCCTTCCTGAACGGTCTCAGAAGCGGCCGCTTCAAGTTCTCCTTAGTTGAACAGAAGGAAACCACGTTGGCCGAGGCCCTAAGAAAGGTGCAGATTTCATCAGCGTCACAGAGATTTATACCGACAATTCTGACGCTCGAAGAAGGCCAGGATCCCAGGGGATAATAATCTCCATCATGGTGACAGGAATCTCGGCCCCTGGGAAAGGAGGCCGTAACTCAGGCAATTGACCCTCGGTTTACCACTGACGCCAGAAGCATCCTCATGGAGGATAGGGGACATCCCATGCTGCGAAGACCGCCACCCATGACCGCACCCCTGAAGCCGCAGAATGCCCGAAAATACTGCGAGTTTCATGAACAGAGTGGACACACCACTATTGAGTGCCGAGAGCTGAAGAAAGCTCTTTATGAATTGGCAAACTGACCGATTTTTGAAGAGGGGTCCACGTTTTCTTGACGAGAGTAGGATCCCGCACAACCCTAACTGCAGGATAAGGAGTGTTCGACAGAAGTCGTAGCCACAATTGCTAGAGGCTATGCAAAAGGAATGACCCAGTCAGCTTAGAAAGCTTAGCTCAGAAGCGTGCAACAGGTACTCACCATTGAGCAAGGGTCCCGCATAACGGTGAGTGGAAAGGAAGCCCTGCAATTCGCCTCTCCACACAATAAACCCTTGGTCATTAAGATGAAGATAGCAAGCGCAATTATGCGGTGAATTCTGATTGACACGGGTAGCTCCATTGACATCATCATCTGGGATTGCTTGAAGAAGCTCGCGCACCCAGGACGTGACATTGTCCCCTTGGTGCACCCCATCTTGGGTTTCAACGGGTAGGAGGTGAATCCCACTAGTATGATTCGCCTCCCTGTACGCTTTGATGATAAGCTTAAAGCCAAGAACCTAGAGGTTGACTTCTTGGTGGTTGACATACCCACGGCCTATAATATGATCCTAGGATGTCCAGCCCTTCACAAGGTGAAAGCTGTCATCGCCACATACCTCCTCCAGCTCTAATTTGAGGCTAATGACGGAAGCATCGGTGAAATGCATGGGGATCAACGGACGGCCCAGAAGTGTTACTTGGTGAGCGTTCGACCCCTGGTAGAGCGAACGAAGGAGCACTGGCCTGATAGACCGTCCCAAGCGGGGAAGCGTGCAAGGGCTGGACCAGCCACCACGGTCCCTGAAGCATTGGTCATCCACTCCCTCACCTCGGTGGAACCCTCGCGGCCTCGACCGGAGGCTGCAAGTGATATGGAGCAAGTTCTACTTGAGGAGGAACGACCTGAGCACACAGTTTAGCTGGATCGAGATATGACAACCCTCGATCAGCAATCACTGTTCTCGCTCCTACATGAATATAGAGATGTCTTCGCATTTGGACCTGAGGAAATGCCCGGCATCGCCCCAACTGTTATTAAACACCGGCTGAACGTGGACCCTCATCACAGGCCGGTCGTCCAAAAAAAGTGCCATATGGGCCCAGAGAGAGCGGCCGCTGCCAATGCCGAAGTAAAGAAGGCTAGAAGTTGGGTTCATTCGAGAATGCCAATACCCTGAGTGGATCTCGAATGTGGTGTTAGTGAAGAAACCCAATGGGACGTGGAGAATGTGTGCGGATTGCACGGATTTGAGCAAGGTTTGCCTAAAGGATAGCTACCCACTGCCGAAGATTGACAAGTTGGTGGATGCCACGGCTGGGCATGCCTTATTGAGTTTTATGGACGCTTTCTCCGGGTACCACCAGATACCTCTCTGCCCGGAAGATGAGGAAAAGACTACGTTCATCACGGACCGTGGCCTGCACTGTTACAAGATGATGCCTTTTGGATTAAAGAACGCAGGGGCCACTTACCAATGCTTGGTTAACAAACTGTTCAAACCCCTTATTGGCAAGACCATGGAGGTCTACGTTGATGACATGATAGTAAAAAGCAAGACCAATAGGGATCATGACCATGATTTAAGGAAGACATTCGATATACTACGGGCCTTTAGCATGAAGCTTAACCCCAAGAAGTGTGTGTTTGGGGTACGGTCGGGCAAATTTCTAGGGTTCATGATCAGCGGCCGCAGAATCGAAGCTAACCTGGACAAGATCCAAGCCATTCTCGACATGAAGCCTCCACGGAGTGTAAGAGAAGTGCAACGCCTAACCAGCTGCATATCCTCCTTGGGCCGATTTATGGCCCGGTCCGTAGACAAGTGCCTGCCATTCTTCTGCGTCTTACGACAGCGGGGCAATTTCAGTTGCGACTAGTAGGCTGACGAGGCCTTCCAAGCATTAAAGACCTACCTGGCTCAGCTACCCAAATTCACCAGTCCCCTGGAGGGGGAAGTTCTAGTCCTGTATCTAGCCGTTTCAGAGCACGCGGTTAGCGCTGTTCGCATATTGGAAAGGGCTAAGGAGCAGATCCCTATGTACTACGTGAGTCATGCCTTGGCGGGGGCGGAATTAAACTATCCTCTTATAGAGAAGTTTCCCTATGCCCTAGTGATGGCTAGTCGGAAGCTGAGGCCCTACTTTGAGGCTCACAAGATCTTGGTCATAACCGATCAACCACTAAAGAACGTCCTTCAAAAGTTAGATGCCTCAGGACAGCTCTTGAAATGGGCCGTCGGGCTATCACGCTATGAGTTGGCCTTCGAACCACGACGGACCATCAAAACCTAGGCGCTAGTTGACTTTTTGGCTGAGAATATGATGCTAGCCGAGGAAGGTGATTTACACGCGCGGGCCTGGAACTTTTATGTAGACGGCTCGCCAACCAAGGATGGGAGTGGGGCCGGCCTCATTATTGAAATTCCCACCGGGGTACAATACGAGCACGCTTTGAAGTTCATGTTCAAAGCGTCCAACAATGATGCAGAGTACAAAGCCCTCATCGCAGGAATAGAGCAATGTTACACTACAGGGATGAACTCTGTGCAAGCTTTCTCTGACTCCATCAGCCAGCTCAACGGCGCATATGAGGCAAATGATGACACCAAGGACGCATATGTTCGGCAGGTACGGGAGGTGACTAAGTTACTAAAGCACTTTGCGATCACACACATCCCTTGCTCACAGAACTGACAGGCTGATGCCCTGTCTAAACTGGCAAGCTCGTTCGATAACGAGAAGCCTAAAAACATTCAGTGGGAGACCCTGACCGAGAGGAGTATTAATCCACATGAAGTGTTGTGGTTAGACAGAAGCTCGACATGAATGGATTCTATCCGTGCGTATCTCACTGACGGTACCCTTCCCGTGGATCCCAAATAAGCAGATAGAGTGAAGAAGAGGTCGGACTGGTTTATCCTATACAAGGGGATCCTATAAAAGAGATCTTTTGTCCGGCCCCTCCTACGTTGTGTGACCCTGGAGGAAGGGAGAAAGATACTGGAAGAGCTGCACGAAGGCATTTACAGCACACATACCGGAGGTCACGCCCTAGCTGTGACAGACATTCGAACTGGCTACTATTGGCCTAGCTTGCGGGAGGATACCATGACGCTAGTGCGGGTCTGTGACAAATGCCAGAAGTTCGCCCCCATCCAACGAGACCCCTCCACCCCCATGACGTCAATCGTCAGCCCCCTGCCGTTCACCACATGGGGAATGGATATTCTCGGCCCTTTCCACAAGGCTATGGGGCAGCGAAAGTATCTCTTTGTAGCGGTAGCCTACTTCACCAAGTGGACAGAGGCTGAGGCCGTGGCCAACAGTTCGATAGCAATAAGCTCACCGTCTATCTCAGCAATTTAGGCTGCCAAGCTCGGTTCACCGCCGTTGCACATTCCCAGACCAATGGCCAAGTCGAAGCGGCCAATAAGTCTATCCTCCATGGCCTACAGAAGAAACTTGACGATGCAAAGGGAAAGTGGGCGAACGAACTACACGATGTTCGATGATCCCTCCGCACTACTGAGAAAACCACCACTGGCGAGACCCCCTTCATGTTAACTTATGGATCTGAGGCTGTTCTACCGGTAGAAGTCGCTCTCCACACTCATCGGTGGACAACTTTCCAAGAAGAGTTGAACAATACAGCGTCTAAGAAGCCTTGGACCTCCTCTCCTCCATCCGTGGCAATGCTCTCCTTTGGGAAGCCCTTTACAAGCTCTGCATCTTCCGCCTGTAGGACTACACAGTGTGCTTATAACCGATTCATGCAGGCGACCTTGTTCTCCGGCACATAGAAGCCGTAGCTCGTGCAGGAGAACATGGTAAACTCACTGCCAATTGGGAAGACCCATACAAAGTTGCTTCTCAAGTCCGCCCCGGAATGTATCGCCTCGAGATCATTAGTGGCTCTCCCATGCCACGAACCTGGTATAGCAGCAACCTGAGGAACTTAAGGTCACGCTTTTGTTTACATCCATTGGTTATGTAGTCCTTGATTACGAGAAATAAAAAGCCTACAGTGGCCATCTTCGCATTCATAGGCAATCTTACCTTTCCATGGACATAGCCTTATGGCCGGTCGCTACACTCTTAACCCAAGTGGGGGCTAAGGGTCCCAAAGCACGGCCTTACAGCCGATCACTATACCCTTAGCCCCAGGGGCGGCTAAGGGTCACAGAGCACGACCTTACAGCTAGTCGCTACACTCTTAGCTCCAGTAGGGGCTAAGAGTCCAAGAGCACGGCTTTACATCCGGTTGCTACACTCTTAGCCCCAGTGAGGGCTAAGGGTCCCAGAGCATGGCCTCACAGCCGATCGCTATACTCTTAGCCCCAATGGGGGCTAATGGTCCCAGAGCATGGCCTTACGGCCGGTCGTTACACTCTTAGCCCTAGTGGGGGCCAAGGGTCTCAGAGCACGACTTCACGGCCGGTCGCTACACTCTTAGCCCCAGTAGGGGCCAAGGGTCCCAGAGCACAGCCTTATAGCCGGTCACTACACTCTTAGCCTCAGTGGGGGCTAAGGGTCCCATAGTACGGCCTTTCGGACGGTTGCCAGTGGGCACTAAGGGCCCCAGAGCACGGCCTTACGGCCGGTCGCTACACTCTTAGCCTCAGTGGGGGCTAAGGGTCTCAGAGCACGACTTCAATTGGGGCTAAGGGTACCACAGCACGACCTTTCGATCGGTCGCTACACTCTTAGCCCCAGTGGGGACTAAGGGTCCCAGAGTACGGCTTTGCGGTCGGTCGCTAAACTCCTAGCCTCAGTTGAGGTTAAGGGTCCCACAGCACTGCCTTTTGGCCGGGTCGCTACACTCTTACCCCCAGCGGGGGCTAAAGGACCAAGAGCATGGCCTTACGGCCGATCGCTGCATTTTAGCCTCAGTGGGGGCTAAGGGTCTCAGAGCATGGCCTTATGGCCAATCGCTACACTCTTAGCCTTAGTGGGTGCTAAGGGTAACACAGCACGAGCTGTCGATCGGTCGCTACACTCTTAGCCCCAGTGGGGTTAAAGGTGTCAGAGCAGGGCCTTATGGCCGGTCACTACACTCTTAGCCCCAGTGGAGGCTAAGGGTCCTAGAGCACGGTCTTTCGGCCGGTTACTACACTCTCAGCGCCAGTGGGGGCTAAGGGTTTCAGAGCACGTTCTTATGGTCAGTCGCTACACTCTTAGCTCCAGTAGGGGCTAAGGGTTCGGTCGCTACACTCTTAGTCCTAGTAAGGGCTAAGGGTTCCAAAGCACGGGCGTATAGCCGGTCGCTACACTCTTAGCCCCAGGGGGGCTAAGGGTCGCAGCCTTATGGCCGATCGCTGTACTCTTAGCCCCGGTAGGGGCTAAGGGTCTCAGAACACGACCTTATGGCTGGTCGCTACACTCTTAGCCCAGTGAGGGCTAAGGGTCCCAAAGCACGGGCTTACGACCAGTCGCTACACGCTTAGCCCCAGGGGCTAAGGGTCTCTCAGTCCTCGACCAAAATGACGCATTACTTGTTCTTTCGCTTGGGGGCTACTACCTACGGCGTATGAAGATTGAAAATACAGGCTAAAACGAAAGAACAAGTACGTAATAGAAGAATGATCAACAAAAGAGGCATGGCTGTCAAAAATGAACGTTTCTCATTAACAAAGTGCGAATACAGCCTTAAAAGAAAAAGAAGAAGAAGACGAAGAAGAAAGAACAAGGAAAAAGAAGGGGGTTACATATCAGGCTTTCCATTACCCTCACGACCCTCATCTTCAGAAGCCCCGACATCAGCATCCAAGGGGTTAGTTACCTCATCCCCTGTACCATCACCCTCACCGGAAGGAGGAAGAAACTCCACCTCCTTGGGGTCTCGGTCCTCGTCGTTGGCCCACTGACGCTCGTTGACGTAGTGGAGGTAGGCCTCGAAGTAGCTATCCTCCTGAAATTCTTGGGCCAGCGCCACCAAGACCTTGCACAGATACCCTAAGCTATTGGCATGGGCCTGCTGATAGCCTTGCTCCTTAGCTTGAGCCGCCCTTTCAGCCTCTGCAGTGCCCTTAGCCTTGGCCTTTGAAAGCGCCTCCTCTAGATGGCGCTGCAGGTCTTTCTTCTTGGCCTCTTGGGCATCTTGTTCAGCCTTCAGTTTTTCCCAGCACAGCTAGTACTGGGTCGCCAGTCCCTCTATCCTTTGGCACTCTGCCGTGGCTCTCACCCCGCAAGCGAACTCTTCTTTCATTGTCACCTCCTCCTCGATAATCTTGGGGGGATCCGAGGTGCCTAAGGTCGTCAAGTCCCAGGACTTAACTAAGTCCTGGATAAGTGAAAGCTTGGCCACGGGGTCGGCCTTGATAAAGGTGGACGGCCGCTGGGCACTTGGGGGAGAACTGCTGACGGCCTATGAAGTAATCCCCACGGTCTTAGAGGGGGCGGTGTGCTCTTGGGGACTGAGGGTATGGTCCCTAGCTGACCGGCTTCCAGAGTGCCAAGGGGTAGACTGTTCGGCTCCTGCTTCCCCCGCTTGGGTAAGAGCGGATGCCGCAGTTTCATCAAGACGGCCCTTGGTTTGTTGGCGCTCGCGGACCAGTAAGCTGATTGTGGGCTTCTTTCCATATGGTACTAGAGGGGGTTCGGTCAAAATAACTTGTCAGTTTACTCCAAACTAGGGGTCATGATGTAAAGGGGGAAAACAAGGTTCTAAAATGTACCTTCTTGGCTTGCTAGTTTATAAGGCGCTACCTCTCCTCTTCCGGACGGTGCTCGGCATTGGCTGCCACTTGCTTAGGAGCAGTGTCCCCGATCTCAAAGACCGTCAACCTCGCCCTCGCTTGCTCTGCATAAAACAAAAGAGAAGTCAGGTCAGAACCAAATAGAAAGGTTGACTAACATAGGGATGGCCAATACCTCAAGAAAAATTCTTAAGGATCAAAAGGCCTGACGCGGCAAAGAAGAAGTCGTTTTCGAAAAACTTTAACTTGGGGAGCCAATTCAAACGTTCCATGCCACTAAACTTGTTCCTCCTCCTCTCAGGGCCCTTCACCGATTCTATTGCCTGAGTCATAAACTTGGGGATCGGTCGGGGCTTATCATCCTCCCGTATGTAGAATTGGAAGTAGCAGGCCATTTTTCTCTCTTCAGCCGTGGGATCCCCGAAGGGGTTCCTAACGGGTTTACCCTCGTTTCATTCAGGAATATTTCCCCAACCTGACTCTTGGAAGACAAAGAGGAAGTTATATTTCCAATACTTCACCTTTGACTTCTTCTCGATGGCTGTCATGAATCTCAACGTTTTATTAAAACAATACCATCCCAAGTACCCGGTCTCCTTGGGAGCCCTTTGGACGATATATACGAGACTAAACGCTCGTGCCGAACAGGTGAGGCCGCATAGTTCGCAAGTCATGATAAAAGAGCAAATGTTGTGCCATGATGTTGGCACAACCGGCGCGGGCGCTAGTTCGTACTTGTTCAAAATCTCTTCAATCACCGGGTGAAGAGGGAATTTGAGATTGTAGTTGAGTACCGCGCGATAAACTGCTATACATTTGGTATGGGGCTCGTTCACGGTTGCATCGGCCTCGGGGATTACGAAGGTATACCCTGCAGGCAAGAGGTATTATTTTTTTAGGGCCGTCCTCTTTAACGTAGGAACAACCTTAGGGTCGGGAAAGTGACTGCCTAGACCATCCTATGGGTCCGAGCAGGTTGGGGCCCTCGGGAACTCTGGTCTCTTCGCTACAATCTCAGGAGCTAGTCCCATAGGAGAACTGCCTTTCCTTTTAAGTGCCAACTTGCCCGAAGTAGAAGGCCCTTTGTGGGACAAGGAGCTCGTCGATGCCCCCTCCGAGGACGAATGTCTCGACAACCTATCAGAAGAGGAGGAGGAGGTCCCCCTGAGGTGGAGCTAGTACTAGTGGAGGAGGCCACCTCGGCCCCTGGTTTTAATGAGCTTGGGGCAAAAAAGGGATTATCTTATGCACCCTCAGCCGACTATTCGTCTGGAGACCTGATGCGGGGAGTGGACTTGGTTTTTGCCATTCTTCGTATCTGAAAATCAGTCATATAGTCAGCAATGGTGATCTCCCATGGGTATAAGATCTCCACCTCAGGACTAAGGATGCTAAGGGCAGAGGAATGCTCAGAGCTAGACCACAAGGGAGTGCTCGGTTCAAAAAGAGGCACCGTGTAGGGAATCTTTTTAGGTTCCCTACATTGATTCTTTCAGGGGACGCCCGTAATCACCCGACCATCAATAAAGGCCGGGAGGCTAGGGAATTGCAGATGGCGGCCCTCCACTTAGGGACCAGCCAACCCTTCAGGAACTCCCCACTGAATGAGCAAGACGATGACATAATTTACAAGTACAACAAACGAATGCTTGGAAGGGGCACGAGGGTGTACTTGTAGAAGATGAAGATTCAAGGAGGTAGTTTGAAGATGAGGATGAATATTGAAGCAAAGCCTTCGAAGATACGAGGGAGGAGCTCGGGACGCTACAGTGAGTTTGAATGTAGAATGAGGAAGGGGGCAACGCCTCTCTCTATAGAAATTGTTTCTCTATTTAGATAGTTTAAATATACGATGAGAAAATGACCTTTTCTTCCGAATCTAGACCCTTATATAGAGGGAGGAGGGGGAACACTCCTCCCGAGACACCCAAAAGGTGCAACCCCTCCCAACTGGTGCCACGTGGCACCCTGTTATCACCTCTTCACTAGCAAGAAACCCTAGACCTTTGGGGAGAACAGACCTCCAAGTGCACTGCCTTATGGCCAGTCGCTATACGCCTAGCCCCAGGGGCTAGGGGCCCTTGAGCACGGCCCCATGACCGGTCTCTACACTCTTAATCCCAGTGGGGGCTAAGGGTCCCAGAGCACAACCCAACAGCCGGTCGCTACACCCTTAGCCCCAGTGGGGGCTAAGAGTCCTACAGCACGATCTTATGGCCGGTCGCTACACTCTTAGCCCTAGTGGGGGTTAAGGGTCCCAAAGCATGGCCTTACGGCCAGTCACTACACTCTTAGCCCCAGTGGAGGCTAAGGGTCCTAAAGCACGACCTCACGACCGGTCGCAACACTCTTAGCCCCAGTGAAGGCGAAGGGTCCCAGAGTATGGCCTCATGGTCGGTCGCTACATTCTTAGCCCCAGTGGGGGTTAAGGGTCCCAGAGCGCGACCTTATGGCCAGTTTCTACACACTTAGCCTCAGTGGGGGCTAAGGGTCCCATAGCACGACCTTTTGGCCGGTCACTATACTCTTAGCCCCAGTGGGCTAAGAGGGTCCCAGAGCTCGGCCTTTAGGCCGGTCGCCACGCTCTTAGCCCCTGTGGGGGCTAAGGGTCCTTGAGCACGGCCTTATGGCCAGTCGCTACACCCTTAGCCCCAGTGGGAGGCTAAGGGTCCTCAAGCGTGGCCTTATGGCCTGTCACTACAGTTTTAGCCATAACAGGGGCTTAGGGGTCCTCAGATATGGCCTTATGGCAGGACGCTACACTCAGCCCCAGTAGGGGCTATGGACCTCAGAGCATTGCTCTGCGGCCGATCACTACACTCTTAGCCCTTGTGGGAGCTAGGGTTTCAGAGCACGACCTCACTATCAGTTGCTATACTCCTAGCCCCGGTGGGGGCCAAGGGTCATAGAATATAGCCCCACGGCCGGTCACAACACGTGCATGTAAACAAACGATACAAAGAAGTGAGTCGTAAAAGGATCTTTTATTACACCAGCCAGATCAGTACATAGTGTCTCTGCAAGCACAAAAAGAGAATACAATGGAAACTACTATGCCTTCTCAACGTCACTTGACACAGGAAAAGCATCACTTAAACCCGAGGCTTCCATAGGACCGCTAGAAGATGCGAGGTCAGGAGGTGGGTTCACAGAGCACGAAGCTTGGGCTCCCCTGAGCCTACACTCGACGTTCTCTAGCCAAAGCTCGAAAGGATCCCAGTGCAGCTACTGCAAGGCCCACATCAAGCACCCCGCTGAGATTCTGCACGTAATATCCTGCTCCATAACCTCGTTCACAACCACGATGTAGAAGATCGCCTGCAGCATCTCGGGGATATTAGAGTCCTGAGCACACTCTATAGCTATGCCAAGGTCGAAACTCCGATAGAGGATAAGGTGATCCTTAGGGAGGGGCCTCGGATGCTGAGCTGAGTTCTCCCTCAGAAGCCATCAGAAGGTTTCTCGAACGTATTCGGCCGCCACCTCAGTGCTAGTGAAGTTCGGAAAGTGAACCATTTCCCTCTTCTTTCTCTCTCTTCTCTAAAGGATTGGAGGTGGGCAGGATGTGACATGATAAAGAATACTCGTCGCCCCTTTTTATAGGGAAGGAAGCAGGCCGGAGTGCACTACCCTTCCCGAGGTATCCACCAACCATTCCACCGTCGACATGTGGCACTTATGAGCAGGAACCTTATTCATGAAAATAATAAAAATAAAATGATAAGCAATAAAGGCGAAGGATTGTCTAGTCCTGGAAGAAAAGGGGGCAGTGTTTTATTATCAAAATTTGTGATTACACACACCCCTCTTAGGGGGGACGTACAAGGGAAGAGGTATCTTACTACTACTCCTCGTCACTCGAAGGGGGGGCGCGTCCCTCAACCTCGAAGTCACTGCTGGGCGTGACCAAGGATTATACACTGTCTCCACCAGGCGAGAAGCCTGGGCATCTTTGAGCTTATCCTCAATAGACAACATCCACGCTTCAATTATGTCCCATCTCAGCTCCTATAAGTCCCACATCAGGCTCTCCCCCATCCTCCTAATGAGCCTTAGCTTTGCCGCGTCATTAATCACCATGGCATAAAAGATAGCCTGCACCATCTCAGGGACATAGGTAGTATGTGCAAACTGCATCGCCACAATATGGTCGAACTCGAGGCAGTATCCATGAAATGCAAAGGGAGCAGGTTCAGACAAAGGCTTGAGGATTCCCTCACAGACCAGCGGAGGTTGTCCCTGACAGACTCCATCGCCTGTGCGGTGTCCCGTAAGGTAGGGAAGGAGGTCGTCGTCCCCCTTTAAGGACCGCTCGCTAACACGGGGCTCGCCGGGGGATTGGCTGGAGCCTTTGGTCATTGTCCCCGAGCTAGGCCTCCACAGGGCCCCAGTCCAGCTTTCACATGGCCCACATCACGCAGTCCATGGTGAGCCTGTATGAAAGACCCAGCTCAGCGACGTCATCTATAACTAAGGCGTAAAAGATTATCTACACCATTTCCGGGGTGTTGGAATCATGAGCATATCGCGTCACCACCCCAACAGAGTCCGTGGTAGTCCGATGGATGCGCCCTAGGGCTAGGAGCTGCAGGATCCCTTATTGCCCATCGGAAGTTGTCACGGACGTACTCGGCTGCCTGCTTTGTGATACCAAAATTGGGAAAAAGGTTCACCTCCATTTTCTCCCTCTAGCCCCCTGCTTCTCTCACTTTTCGTCTGCAAGGGAAAGTTATGAAATTCTATTGGGATTTCACCTTCTTCTATAAAGAGAGGAGACTTGTTCGATTAATTTCGAGTGAAAAATAAAGTGCCGCAAGTATATGACTGACATTGTAGTACTTGAGGGTCATCTCCGCAGGGACGATGGATGAAATTAAAGTCACTAGAAAAACTATTAAACTAACATGAAATTAATTAAGCCAAATGACATTTGATACTTAAAATAATTCTAATGAATGAACTACCAATAATCAAAGTTGTTCAACTAAATCAAAGAGAAACCACTTGACATGTATTAAGGGATCTACTAAAGCTAAACCTATCCTTTCTCCAATATAATAATTGAAATGTATTAATCAAGAAGACAACAAATTAAGAGATAAAATGAAGGAGACGAAAGAGAAGCAAGCTAATTACCTCACGGCAGTATATAAAGAAATGATTATTCAAAACCTACAAAACAAAACAAAATCAGATAAAAACCTAAAAATAACGATTATTTTGAGCATAAATCGGGTGTAAAAGTATCGTAAAAATGACACATTTTTGCCACGAACAAAGACCCCCACACCACGAGTTTTGCTCGTCCTCGAGTAAAACAAGCTAAACTAACTAAAAGGAAATAAAAAATAAGAAAAAGAAAGAAAATCCTAACTCACTATCGTAGAAATCACAGTTGCATTTAGCGTATGCAACAAGCCCTTTAAACCCCTCGTTCTCCCAAGTAGACGAGTGAGATCTCGTGAGGGTTTTTAAGTGAAATACCTTCAAAAATTATTTTAAAATAAAAACCTTTTTGGTTTTTTTCTCAAAGCTAATATGTACAAAATTTGGGAAAAGATATATACACGTTCTAATCAACTAAATCACCTATGTAACCAAGTTATTGACGTGCATATATACAAAATGTACTTCAAAGTCTTCTACCCCATAAATGACATCAGAGCACTAATTTTTCATCCTACTGTACATCAAGATTCTGAATCCATTTTGGTGCTCGTGTACAAGTGTATCATCATCCCAAGGCTTAGATTTACCAAAATCAGATTCAATCCCACTTGACTGATACAACTAATTTATTAACATATTAATATTGAAAGTAAGCTTTCCCAGTAACAGTATTATCTCAAAGGGTAACACCCAGCAGCACGTATCTCAAAGGGTAACGTCCAGTAGTGTATGCCTCAAAGGGATACTTATCATTCCAAATTTTATTTCATCTCTTTTTTCTCTTCTTTATTCACAATTTTCATTCATTATTTTCTCAGAGTAATCGTGCCACAGGCAAGTAGGAGAAGACTTTGATGGAAGTCTAAGACCTAAAGATAATGATGAAGGGATAGCAAGGATTGGATTACACATCTATAATGAACACCTGGGGTTAGAATTAGGGCTTAGAATAACACACTGAGGCTGGAGACCTATCGTGCACATCGTACTTACACGCTAATAACCAAAGCACAGGAGATTTAAGCTAATCAGACATAGTACAATCGTCCCCAAAACAAAACCAAAATCTTCAAAATTTTTCAAAAATGGGCACCGCACCCCCACACCAAAACTTCACAATATCCTTAATGTAGGAACTAAGGCGCTAAAAAGCAATCACATCAGCTGTACAACCGTAAAATCACATGAAACCACAAATATATACAAACTAGGACACGATGAAAATCAAAAATAAAACTAAAAACAAACACAAAATCGCCAAAATCAAAATCTCAAAAGAAGAGCAAAAACAAAGCTAACTCTAAAACAAACCAAACCATTAAATGACTAAAATCAAAACCAAACCAAAACAAAATAGGACCAAACACAAAAAATCAAAAAGCAAAATAACTAAATAAAGAAAAATAAAAACCAAAACCTAACAAAGAAAACAAAACCAATCAAGACCAAAACAAATATAATCACCCAAAATAAAAACAAAACCAAACCAAAGACTTACTAAACACCAACCTAAATCAAAAGAAACCTAAAACAAAACAAAATACAAAAGAAAGAAAAGCTAAATACAAAACAAAAACAAAAACACTAAAACACCAAAAAGGAACAAAAAGAAACTACAAAAACAAGACCAAAGGGAAACCAAAACTCACTAAACTAAAGAAACAAGACACCAAACCAAGGGAATAAAACACAAATTCAAGGAAACCAAATAGTGAAACTAGAACGTACACAAGGACAATCATAGATATTGACAACTATTAAGTATTCACAAAACAATAACATAACCAAGGGTGATCATAGCCCACACGGCTCAACAATCCCAAACTGCTCCTCAAGATCGATTACCCATCACAATTCATAATCCTAAATATCCACAACTAAGTACGAAAAGAATAAGAGAGAAAAGTTAGAACGATCATGCCAGGTTAAGTGCAAAAGTACACCTAAGCTATACCTCTGGAAATTCACTTACCTAGAGGTCTTTGGTGCATCAGCCACTCCATATTAAGCTAAAAAGAACAACTCAAATCAAAACTCATCAAAGCACGTAGCAGTTTATCAAACAAAGAAGCCCAACTCTCAATCACATAGAAACAGTAAAAACCAGTGAGTTGGAGCCAGAAAGAGTACATCCTCTTGGCCAATAAAGCACAAGTAAGGGCCCGCTGTAACTTATCAAATAGTTGAGCCCAATCAGAAAGAAAATGAACATACTCAGAACAAGCAAGTATTGAGGTCATTAGCCTAGATACCATATCATCATGAACGAACAATCTAGGCAAAATAGTGGGTGCAAAGTTTACAAGTTTGTTATGTCCAATATGCGTATGAGTCTGGACTAAAACAAAATTCTTAGTGGCAATGATCTCAGACTTAACAAATTTAGACTTACAATATTAAAAAAGGAAGTCAGTTTGGATGGAGTTAAAAGAGAAGGACTCATAATCATCACAAAAACCATCATCAGAACTTCCATGGATATCAATCTCACAAGAAAAAAGATTCATATTCTACATACAGAAGATTATCATCTAATTTAAATAGCAGGTCAGGAATGACAGGATCAAAAGAGAATGATTCATATTCAACATGAAAACCCACATCGAGACCTTCAGTAACATCAAACCCACATGAAAAAGATTCATATTCTGCTTAAAGAATATCATAATCAAAGTCCAACACAGTGGGTTTAGTTACCTCATCGTATAACTCCTGTGAAATATCTTCCTGTGACTCATCTAAATCATGACCTCAACTTCAGGTGCGATGCTTATATCTAACTCACTAACAGTATCAGATTATTCACCCACCTCAAACTCACAAAGGTCATTCAGACTGGTGAGTGGGTCTGCAAAAACTAGGACATCATCAGTGATGCCCTTATGTGAGCTAGTGCGGGGTGTAAGGTCAGGTGATAGAGACATAGGGAGGTCACTCTCTTGATCTAGACTAGGCAAATATATGTCTTCATTCAAGTCAAGCCTAGCAGAATAAGAGGGTTCAAAATCATCATAGAGACTAATATCAGGTTTAGGAGATCCTAAAATAGAATCAAGCTCACTATAAGTCTCCGTATTTTGGTTAAAACATTGAGAACATGCAGCAATTCTTGCTTTCATGGTCTCTATCATTTGATCAGTCATTTCATTAATCTTTTTTTCAAAACTTGCACATGTGTCATCAGCATAAGCATGAAAAGGACAAGTATGAGCATCATGATCAAAAGATTCACAATAGTCGCACAAAACATGAAGCACACAAGAATCAGATGGGCCACATGAATTCATAAAGTGGTCTAGAGGGTAAGAATTAGCCTGAAAATCATACCCTCTATGAGTTGGGTATCTAAAAGTCTTGTTAGCTTGTTCAAATGCATAGGTTTCCTAAGCTAGTTTTTCAAAGAAATCCCAAACTTCATGTTGAGTTTTAGATAATAATTCTATTAAATCTCGAGGACAATTTGATTCAACATAACTCCTTAACTCAACATTTAGACCCACAGCAATGACTTCACAAATTTCCCATTTTTCAAAATTATGATTAAGTTGAGCACGATAATCATTAAGCCTTGAAGGATAACTCTAAAAAAGTTCATGCTCATTTTGCGAGAAATGAAAAATTGGCATTTTGTTTTTAAAGTTTTTAAAATTTTTCAATTTTTATGGGTTTTCAAGTTTTTCTAAATTTTATGGGTTTTCGGATTTTTTCAAGAGTTGAACTAAATAAATCACAACTAATAACGAATAAACAAAGTAAGTCAAAGCATAAACAACTAATAAGAATGAAACTAAGAAAAAGAAAAGTGCCCAAGCTGATGAAAACATGAACTTGCTACTTTGTTTTTGAGGTTTTTAAAATTTTCAATATTTTTTGTGGTTTTCAAGTTTTTCTATTTTTTTTGGATTTTAGGCTTTTCTAATTTTTTTTTTTTTGGATTTTGGGAATTTTCAAGAAATGACCAACCTAAGTAATAATTAATAATGAAATAAACAAAGTAAGACAGAACACATGCAATGAATAAGAAAGTAGCTAACAAAATAAAAATATGACCTAATCTCATGTCGTCATCCCCGGCAATGGCGCCAAAAACTTGTTCGATTAATTTCGAGTGAAAAATAAAGTGCCGTAAGTATACGACTAACGTCATAGTACTTGAGGGTCGTCTCCACAGGGACGATGGATGAAATTAAAGTCGCTAGAAAAACTATTAAACTAACATGCATTTAATTAAGCCAAATGACATTTGATACTTAAAATAATTCTAACAAATGAACTACCAATAATCAAAGTTCTTCAACTAAATCAAAGAGAAACCACTTGACATGTATTAAGGGAACTGCTAAAGCTAAACCTATCCTTTCTTTGATATCATAATTGAAATGTATTGATTAAGAAGACAACAAATTAAGAGATAAAATGAAGGAGATGAAAGAGAAGCAAGCTAATTACCTCACTGCTATATATAAAGAACTGACTGTACCAAAGAGAACAGGAGGAACATGAGCATCGTAACCTAAACAAAGCTCAACCCTAGCTTCAAATCCACCCCCATCTCATAACCAAATTAACCCCAGGAACAAAACAGCGATGAGAGAAGAGAAAGAGCAGGAGTATTTTGGCTATGGAAGCTCGACCCAGCTCGAGTCTCGCTGCCCATTAATGGTTAATCCAGCAAACAATAATCTCAACACTCAGTTTCACCATAACAAAACCAAACTACAGCTAGCGCATAACCCGCTGTAACCTAAATTGAAATCTGAAAACAACAAGCAACAGGGCAAAACATAAATCTGAATCGAGCAATTCACCAAGACAACTAGAAAACCAAAGGAAAGGGACTTCAAAACTTCAACCAAGACGACCTATACATGAGCTTCCAGGATTGTTCAAAACGGCAGATTCAGTATCACTGCAGCTTTGAGTTCACAAACAGAGAAAGAGGACAAACAGGGGCAACCAATATAATCAACATTCAAGCAAAATTTAAGGCTACAATTCGTAAAACAAAGAATTATAATCAAAACCTCAACAGATGCAAGTCCAAATTACATGAAATCACCACTTGAAACGGACCTGAACATTCAAAAATCGAGACAAATGCCTGAATTCGAACCCTAAATTCCTAATGTTCTAATTAAAACCAACAAAAACCCATAAATTAAAATCTAAAAACTTGAAACTAAACCTAGATTAAAACCTAATTTCGAAAACAAACTAAAATCCAAACCCTAAATTACCAAAACAATCCTTCCAATTTAACCCTAGATTATTTTAAACTGAAAATAATGACAAACTAAGCCCTAAGATAAAACCTAATTACCTAGCTATGCGCCGCTGGCTTGATTTATGTCCCCTTTTCACCTCAGCTCGACCTTCGATCTTGGCCTTTGATGCGTAATCGTGTGGCTTGGTCGATGTTAATGATGATGGAGATGAGCTGCAATGAGGGAGGTGATTTGGTGTGGTGGGCGCATGCAAGATGGTGGAAAGGATGTCGGTGATGAGTGAAGATGGTGACGATGGGAGGTGGATGAAGATGAGGGAGTGAGATGAAGGCAAAGGGGGTCGGGTTTCTGGTTTTTCTGGGGACCGAAGGTGGGGACAGAAAAGAACATTAAAAGGGGGGGAAATGAAATCACGTGAGGCGCAATGCTTCGTTTTCGGCATTTTTTATCATTTTTTCGCATTTTGTTCGAATTATTCAGAACCTATAAAATAAAATAAAATCAGATAAAAACCTAAAAATAATGATTATTTTGAGCATAAATCGGGTGTAAAAGTATTATAAAAATGACACATTTTGGCACGAACACTTATATCCAAGGGATTGCAACCCCCGAGGGAGTAGCCGACCACTCCGATCTCACCACGTGGCTTCTGCAACTTGAAGTTCTGACCTAAAGTAAGAGGCAAACATTTTTGTGGACCTAAAGCCAATCATTCAGCACAAAACGCAACGCAAGGCAGGAAGAAAACAGTTCTTCATGACAAAGAAACACTATTTTATTATCAAAAGCCCCCACGGGCAGCAGTCTAAGGAAAGAAAGGGGTGCGATACAAGAGAGAATTCAAGAGAAACCTAAGGCTACGCCTCAACACCAGAGGGGGGCGGGGGCCATTTGACCCCGAGCTTTGTTCCTGACTGTCTTAAGGACCACCGACCTCCACTACGACGGTCCATTGTCAAAGTTGCGCTTCTCTCAGTTCGTGATCGGTACGGCTCATCCAGGCCTCAAAACATGACCACCTCAGACCCATAAGAGACGACTTCAGGCCATCGGCCATAAAACCACACACCGCACCCAACTCTACGGCCTCGTTCAACAAGATGGCGTAGAATGTCGCCTGCAGTATCTCAAGGAGTTCAAAGTCCGTCGCCGCTCTCTCGGCCTCGGGCAATGAGAAGCATGGGCATAGGATGTGGTAATCTTCAGGAAGGGGACGACGTGAATGCATGGCTCTCCTCCAGCGCCAGATGAAGGGTTCCCTCACATAGTCAGCCATCTTGTTTGTGCTAAAAATGTGCCATTCTTAGGGTACTTTTACACCTGTTTTATGCACGTTATAATCATTATTTTTAGGTTTTATTTGATTTTATTTTGTTTTGTAGGTTTTGAATAAAAGGAAAATAATTGTGAAAAAATGCAAAAAAACGAAAAAAACAAAAAAATGCTAGATACGGGCCGACTTGACTCAAGCTAATCCGGATTGCTGTGCCCAGTTCTTATTTTAGCCCATTGAAAATATTGGAAAAAAAAAAACAGAAAAGCAGCCCAAACTAACCGGCCCAATTCCTTCCCAGGCATGCAAGGCACGTGACGGGTATCTCTCTCCCAGCCTCACGTGCTAGGCACGTGCTCCCTTAATACCCCTTCCCCTTAATCTTCTCTCTCCTTCCTCTCGGTTCTGAGAAACCAGAGAACCCAGCCCACCCCGAAACCACACCCAGCTTCATCTTCTTCTATTCCTCATCCCCATTTCCATCTTGTCCTTGCTGCCTCTCCTCGACAGCTCATCATCTTCAACTGTCAAACAGCCAACACACCACCATTCCTTCCTCATCCACCTGCAATCCACGCTTCAAACGCCAGTGAAGCACGATATTTTTGCCCACGTGTCTCGAATCGAACGGTGAAGAATGAAGGAGGCACAGGTATAAATTGCAACGGCGAGCTCCATGTTAGAGGTTAGACAATCTTTAGGTTTAGTTATTAATTTTACCAATCATTCTCTAAAAATTTAGACACATTTCGTTTCAATTTCTAGGGTTCGGGTTTATTGTTAGTAAGCTATGGGTTCGAATCTGATGTAATTAAATGCCGATTTTTATCAAATTCTAGTTGACATGTTTGAATCAAGCTTGTATTGTATTAATTTTGGCCAAGGATAGACAAGTTCTTCTGTTTTCTCCCCCTTTCTTGTTCGGGCTTTGGTCGTGGCTGGCTTTGGTGTTACTAACGGTGGGAGGTGTTAGCTAATCTTCTCTTCTGTGCCGAGTTTAGTCATACTCTATGTTGGTTTGCCTTTTGATCCTCTTATTTCTTTTTAACTGCTTCAGAGCATGGCTGGAAATCAACTATTGGAAGGTTATTGATTGATATAGTTGATTGGCACCATTCATCCGCTTGTTTTATTGAATGATTTAGTTGATTGATGATGATTCTGATTCTGATTTGTGGGTTAGCTTTGTTTTGGTCGAATGATGATGGGTTGTGATGCGCTATCTGTGCTCTGTTATGATTAAGCTTGATTTTTTTAGTAAAACAACTGATTAATTGGCTTAATAGTGATGCTGGTTTATTTTCTTCTGTTGATATGATGGTTTGATTGATACACTAGGGTTTGATTTTGTGGATATGATGGTTTTGTGATGATTTGTTCGTATATTGGTGTGGTTGCTGGGATGTTTCATGCTTAGGGTTGAATGGTTAATTGCAATGGTGAATGGTTTGAATGGTGTTGACTGAATTATCTTCCTTTGAATGCTTGGTTGATTTGATAATATTCTAAATTTAGTTAAGTTGAATTATTTGATTTAGTAGTTTAGGTGATTTAGTTGATTCTAGTAGTTGGTTGATTTGGTTCGATTGGTTTTGTTGATTACCTGGGTTTAGATGGTTTTGATGATTCGAAGGATTGGGTTTGATTTGGTTGGTTGAATGCATTTAGTAGCTTGGTTTGGTTACTTAGGTTTCACAATGGTTATTTCTTCAGATTACTAGCTTAGTTCTTCTCGTTGAGGTCTTATTAATCGCTTAGTTGAAATTTTCTAAGTCAAATATTTCCTTAGGTTTAGGTAATGTTAGTTTTAGAAATTTCAATGACCTAAATCTTTTCTGTTTTCCCCAAGGACATGACCCTCAAGTATTACAGTGAAAGCTGTACGCTTGCGGCACTTTTTTTAAAACTCAAAATTTCCTTACAAGTTTTTGGAGCCATTGCCGGGGACGACGGCGTAAGATTAGGTCATATTTTCGTTTTCTTAGCTATTTGCTTTAGTTGCCGATGTTTTACTTTGTTTAGTTTGTTTCATCATTATTTGTCACTTAGTCTAGTTATTTCTTGAAAATTCCCAAAATCCAAAAAAATTTAGAAAAGCTAAAATCTAAAAACAATTAGAAAAACCTTCAAAATCACTAAAAATGAGAAAAGCTTACATTGAAAAAATTTTGAAAAATTTGAAAATCACCAAAGAGGGGGTTATGTGGAGGTTTTAAGTTTGTTTGTTTGTTTTTTTTTTTAAAGGGACTATTTCATTTGTTTAGAAATTGATAAACCTTTTTGACTTGGTTACTTTTTGCGTGTAAATAGTCTTTAGGGTTGAGTAATTTTTTAATTTTGATTTTGTGTTTGGCATAAGAAAAAAAGAAAAAAAAAAGGAAATCCAAAAATCCAAAAAAAAAATTTATAAAAGGAAAAAGACCAAAAATAGGATTTCTTTTGGTGAAGGTGTGGGGTTTTTATGACTAGTTGGGTTAGAGACTCTGAAGATGAAAGACTCGTTAGGAGTGAGCCTGACCCTGACTTAGAAGCCGAACTTGAATCTAAGTTTGAATTAGAGAACATGGCACAAAAAAGGACTTTGAGTGATATTTTCTACCCTCCTAGGACTGCTTTGCCATCATGTTTTGTTATGCCTGTTCTTGCACCGAATATGACCTTCGAATTGAAACCCCATTATACCCAGATGCTCCCTAAATTCATAGGTTTGGAGGATGCTTATTTGTTTTTAAGAGAATTTGAAGAAGTTTGTTCTATGATGCATTTCCCTAATATTCCCATTGATGTTGTACGAATGAAATTGATTCCTTTTGCTTTAAAAATTCTGCTAAACGATGGATGTATGGCTTGGCTGCTAATTTTGTTACTTCTTGGAATGATTTTCAAAGATTGTTCTTAAGAAAATATTTCCCTAATGCCAAGACTGTTAAGCTGAGGAATGAAATAAATCAATTTGTGCAACTTGATAGGGAATCATTTTGGAAATATTTTGATAGGTGCAAAACTTTGTTTGCCCAATGCCCCCATCATGGTTTAGACCAAGTACGTTTGCGCCAGATTGTATGTGAAGGACTTAACCAACAGACTAGGACCATGGTAGAGTCCATGTGTCAGGGTAGCTTTCTTTCTAAGAGCCCCACAGCTGCTTGGGAGTTTTTAGAGGACTTGGCTGAGAAAACCATGCAGTGAAAAACCGCTCGTGATGACAGCCTGAGTTCTAGGTTTGCAATGGTTGGTTTGCATTCTGTCTATGATGTTATTCACTTAGAGTTTAAGATTACTGTTTTAGAAAATATGTTGAAGGGATTATCTCCCCAGATGTCCCAGCTATCTCAGACTTCCACAGTGTCTTGTTCTCATTGTCAGGCCCTAGATCATTCATTGAGTGCTCGTCCTTATTTTGCTCATCAGTTAGCACCTGAATAGGAGCAATAGGAGCAAGCAAGTATGGCTTTTCAGAGACCTAAGAATGACCCTTTCTCCCCTTATTATAACTCAGGGTGGAGGAATCACCCTAATTTTTCATGGAATAGTAGACCCAATGCTGCGACTCCTAATTCTCAGCCTGGGATTTTTCCTGGAAACAACCCCCAACCCATCTCTCATCCTTCACACTCTTTTTAGAGACCGGCTTTCTCAGGTGTGCCTAATGCACCTGGACCTCCACCTCCCATAACTTAAGTTCAACCTCCTTCTAGTTATACTAATATTGATAAATTGGAGAGGAGAATCAATAACAATGTGGAGAGAATGATTAATTCTAACATGGAAAGAATGATGAGAATGATGACCGAACAGTTTTTCCCGTTAGCATCATCTTCTAGGTAACCAGGTACTTTCCGGAGTCAACCTGAGGTGAACCCTGAGGGTCATGCCTCTTCTTCTTTTGGTAACCCTAATAAGCCTATGAGGAAAGTGAATACGGATATATCTTTCTGGTCTGGTCGAGAGGTTGATAACCAAGTGAGAAACCCTAATGAACCTTATAGGTTTCCTCATCAGTTCTTCCAAGATTCTTCCCCCTCTTTTACTCCAGAGACTGGTCTATCCAGTCAGTTAGGGGATACTCCTGATGATGTTCCCAATGCTTCAGATAGTCCTCCCTCTCCTCAATCACCTTCTAAGGAAGAGGAGCCTCAAGAAAAAGACTCCCCTGACTCAGCAAGTTCTTCACCTTCTAAGAGTTCTTCTTCTCCTTCTTCTGATAAAATCCAGATGCTTTTGCCTCCTTTTCACCACAGGTTAAAGAAGAAAGATCAAGATCATATTGAGAAGATGAGAGAGACTTTCTCTCAAGTTAAGATCAATATTCCCTTGCTTGATGCTATTCAGCAGATGCCTCCTTATGCTAGATTTTTAAAGGACCTATGTACTACAAAGAAAGCAACTGGTGTACCTAAGAAGGCTTTCTTAACTTCTGGTGCTAATTCTATCCTTTCTCAGATCTCAGTGAAGTATAAGGACCCTAGTTGCCCTACTGTGTTATAGGGGACTAACTCATTCATAGAGCATTGCTTGACTTAGGGGCTAGTGTTAACTTGATACCCTTTGCTGAGTATGAGAGGCTAGAGTTAGGTGAGCTGAAACCTGCCAGGATGGTCATTCAATTGGTTGATAGAGCGACTAGGGTACCCAGGTGGATAGTTGAGGATATGCTGATTAGAGTAGGTGAATTTATTTACCCAGTGGACTTTGTCGTGATTGAAACTAAGAAGATGTCCAACTTAGCTAGTTAGGTTCCTGTGATTCTAGGGCGTTCTTTTTTGGCCACTGCTAATGCCCTCATCAACTGCAGGAATGGTATGATGAGACTATCTTTTGGCAACATGACTGTGAATTGAATATCTTTAACATGCAAAGACAACCTTCTGGATATGATGATATGAAATTTTCTACTCTTAATTGGGTAGAAGATTCTATATTTGATGTGCTTTTGATAATGTACTTGCTACTGAGTATGGGTCATTTCTGATAGATGATGAACCTGAATATGATGTGTTTAAATTTGATGACTCATGCTCTACTGCTGATTGTTTGCTCACTGCTATGTCTGAATCTATTGCTGAATCTGTTTTCCCTGTAGCTCTTGAATTAAAACCTCTTCCTGATTCTCTTAAGTATGCATTCCTAGGACCCGATGAATCTTTACCTGTTATTATTGCTTCTTATTTGGATCGAGACCAAGGGACAAACTGATTTCTTTGCTTAGAGAGAACAAGGAAGCTCTAGGATAGACTTCAGGGATATTAAAGGCATTAGTCCTTCTATCGTGCAACATAGAATTCATTTAGAGGACCATACTAAGCCCTACCGTGATCGTCAAATGCATTTGAATCCCACTTTGCAGGAAGTAGTTAAGAAAAGGGTGTTGAAATGGTTATACCATGGGATCATTTATCTTGTTTCTGATAGTGAGTGGGTTAGCCCTGTTCAAGTTGTTCCTAAGAAGATCGGTGTTATTGTGATTAGGAATGATATGAACGAGTTAATCCCTACTCGAGTTCAATCTGGGTGGAGTGTGCGTATAGATTATACAAAATTGAATGCTGCCACTAGAAAAGACCATTTTTGCCTTTCCTTCTTAGATCAGATGCTAGAGAAGTTAGCTGGACATTCCTTCTATTGCTTTTTAGATGGATATTCCGGCTATACTCAGATCTCTACTGCTCCGAGGATTAGGAGAAGACTACTTTTACTTGTCCATTTGGAACATATGCCTTTAGAAGAATGTCGTTTGGACTGTGTAATGCCCTTGCTACCTTTCAAAGATGCATGATTTCTATTTTCTCATATTTAGTTTAGCAATGCATGGAAATTTTTATGAATGACTTTTCTGTGTTTGGATCTTCTTTTAATGATTGCTTGTTTAATCTGAGAAAAGTGTTGGAACGGTGTAGGGAGAAAAATTATATTTTGAACTGGGAGAAATGTCACTTCATGGTTAAAAAGGATATAGTCTTAGGACATATTATTTTCCGAGATGGAATTGAGGTAGACAAAGCTAAGACTGACCTGATCATTAATCTTCCCCCTCCCACTTGTGTGAAAGAGGTGCGGTCTTTCCTAGGATGTGCTGGCTTTTATCGTCGTTTCATTAAGGATTTCAGTAAAGTTACAAAGCCTTTGTCCAATCTGTTAGCTAAGGATGTGCTATGTCATTTTTCTGAAGAGTGTCATGAGGCATTTTCTAAGCTTAAGAAGGCCCTAACCTCTGCTCCTATTCTTCATCCTCCCATTTAGGGAGAACAGTTGGAATTGATATATGACGCATCTGATTTTGCTATTGGGGTTGTGTTAGGATAGCGTATTGATAGGAAACCCCATGTGATTTGCTATGCTAGTCACACGTTGAATGATGCCCAGCTGAATTACACTATTACTGAGAAAGAATTTTTGGCTATGGTATTTGGTTTTGAAAAGTTTAGATCCTATCTGATTGGGTTACATGTGATTGTTTACACTGACCACTCTGCCCTTAAACACCTTCTTTCTAAGAAGGATGTTAAGCCTAGACTTGTAAGATGGATTCTGCTTTTATAAAATTTGACTGTGAAATCAAGGATAAGAAAAATTCTAAAAACCTTGTAGCCGACCATCTGTCTAGGATCATCTGTGATAGAAAGAGTGAGTTCAATATTTCTGAGTGCTTCCCTGCTGAGCAATTGTATGCTGTTCACCCTGATCCTTGGTATGCTGATATTGTGAATTACTTAGTTGCTAGAAGGATCCCTGAGGGTTGAACTGAGAATGACAAAGATAGATTCTTTCTCGTTGTGAAGTTCTTTGTTTGGGATGACCCCTATCTATTTAAGTACTGTTATGACCAAGTCTTCAGAAGGTGCATTCCCGACCATGAGGTGAGAAGTGTCCTTTCTTTTTGTCATGACCGGGCATGTGGGGGGCATTTTAGTGGTAGGAAGACAGCAGCCAAGATTTTTCAATGTGGTTTTTACTAGCCGACTTTGTTTAAAGATGCATTTGAATATTGCAAAAGTTGCCCTAGATGCCAATAGTCAGGTAGGATAAGCAGGAAAGATATGACGCCACTAAACCCCATCATTGTGGTGGAGGTTTTTAATGTGTGGAGTACTGATTTTATGGGACCATTTTTACCATCTTTTGGGAATGAGTACATTTTGTTGGTTGTGGACTATATTTCTAAATGGGTTGAGGCCATCCCTTTTAGGACTAATGAAGCTAAAGTGGTTGTGAAATTTCTTAGGGAGAATATCTTTGCTCGATTTGGTCTGCCCCGAGCTATCATTAGTGATCAGGGTACCCATTTTAATAATAGATCTTTTGATGCCTTACTGAAGAGGTATTTCATAGTCCACAGGCTTACTACTCCCTGCCATCCCCAAACTAGTGGCCAGGTTGAAGTGTCCAATCGGTAGATTAAGCAGGTTTTAGAAAAGACAGTGAGTAGGCATAGGAAAGACTAGGCTGATAAGCTGGTAGATGCTCTTTGGGCATATAGGACGGCTTTCAAAACTCCCTTAGGTATGTCACCTCATAGGGTAGTTTATGGTAAGCCATGCCATTTACCTGTGGAGATAGAGTATAAAGCTTGGTGGGCCATTAGGAAGCTTAACTATGACTTGACTAAAGCAGGTGAAAAGATACGACTGTAGCTGAGTGAGCTTGATGAAATTAGAGTTAAGGCTTATGAGAGTGCTCGATCGTATAAAGAGAGGGCAAAGTTGTTTCATGATCGACAGATTTTCAGAAAGGAATTTGCCCCGGGAATGAAAGTACTCTTGTATGACTCTAGGCTTCATATGTTTCTAGGGAAATTGAGGTCCCGATGGACGGGCCCTTATATTGTCTCACATGTTTTTCCACATGGTGCAGTTAAAATTCATGATCCTCAGACTGGTGCGACCTTCAAAGTGAATGGCCAGCGCTTGAAACCATTTTTGGAGCTGCCCAGCCAAGAAGATGTGGAGTGCCTGATACTCTATGAATCTAGCCATAATCAGTGATTGAGATCTGAAGTAGCTTGGGTGTACTTAGCACCCGACCTGGTTTGCTAGAAACTTCTTCTTTTCTCTTTCCTTTTTTTTTTCTCTTTCCTTCTTTCTTTGTTTTATTTCAGTTTCTTTTTGTATAGTTGATTGTTTTTGTTTCCTTATAATTGTTGCTTTGTTTTTGAGTCTAGTTTTTGAACATATTTTTTCTTTTTAGGTTTTTCTTTTGGGCTTTTAGTATCTATTCCACTCCCAATGAGGACATTGTGAAGTTTTGATGTGGAGGTGGGGTACCCATGTGTACATATTTTTCTTTGAAAAATTTTTGAAAAATCCAAAAAGATTTTGATTTTAGTTTTATTTTTGGGAATGTTTGTACAATGTCTGATTAGCTTAAATCCCTTGTACTTTAGTTATTAGCTTGTATAGAAGGAGGTTGTGCATGAGAAATCTCCAACCTCAGCGTTACATTCTAAGCCCTAGTTCTAACCCCAATGTTCAGTATAGATTGTGCAATCCAGTCCTTATTTATTCCTTCATCACTATCTTTAGGACTTAGGCTACTATGAATGATTCTCCCACTAGCTTGTGACACAATTACTCTGAAAAAAAGTGAAGAAAAAAAGTGTATTATGAATAAAGAAGAAACAAAAGAAAGAAAAGAAAAGAGATGGAATAAAATTTAGAATGACAAGTATCCCTTTGAGGCATGCGCTACTGGGCGTTACCCTTTAAGGCATGTGCTACTAGGTGTTACCCTTTGATGCAATATTGTTACTGGAAAAGCTTGCTTCCAAAGTCAGTATGATAATAATATAGTTGTGTCAGCTAAGTGGGATTGAGTCTAATTATGGTAAATATAGGCCCTCGGATGATGATACACTTGCACACGAGCACCGGGATGGATTCAGAATCTTGATGTTTAATTGGGTGAAAAATTAGTGCTCTAATGTCATTTAGGAGGTAGAGGACTTTGAAGTACATTCTGTGCATATGCAGGTCAATAACTTGGTCACATTGGTGATTTGGTCGATTAGAACGTGTGCATATCTTTCCCTAATTCTGTACATATTAGTTTTGAAAAAAAACCAAAAAGATTTTCTTTTATTTTTGAAATAATTTTTATAGGTAGTTCACTTGAAAACACTCATGAGGCCTCACTCGTCCACTGGGGAGATCGAGAGGTTTAAAGGGCTTGTTGCATATGCTAAATGCAACCGTGATTCCTACGACAGTAAGTTAGGATTTTCTCTTTCTTATTTTTCTTTTTCTTTTAGTTAGTTTAGTTTGTTTTACTTGAGGATGAGCAAAATCTTGATGCGAGGGTATTTGTTCGTGCTAAAAATGTGCCCTTTTTAGGGTACTTTTACACCTGTTTTATGCTCGTTGTAATCGTTATTTTTAGGTTTTTATTTGATTTTGTTTTGTTTTGCAGCTTTTGAATAAAAGGAAAATAATTATGCAAAATGCGGAAAAATACAAGAAAAATGTTGGATACGGGTCGATTTGACTCAAGCTAATCCGGATTGCTAGGCCCAATTCCTATTTCATCCCATTAAAAATAATTGGAAAAGAAAAAGAAAAGCAGCCCAAACCAACCGGCCCAATTCCTTCCCAGGCATGCAAGGCATGTGACAGCTAACTCTCTCCCAGCCTCACATGCTAGGCATGTGCTGTCTTAATACCCCCTCCCCTTAATCTTCTCTCTCCTTTCTCTCGGTTATGAGAAACCAGAGAACCCAGCCCACCCTGACACCAGACCCTGCTTCATCTTCTTCCATTCCTCATCCCTATTTCTATCTTATCCTTTCTCTCTCTCCTTGACAGCTCATCGTCTTCAACCGTCAAACAGCCAGCACACCACCATTCTGTCCCCATCCACCTGCAATCCATGCTTCAAACACCAGCGAAGCACGGTATTATTGCCCACACGTCTCGAATCGAACAGTGAAGAATTAAGGAGGCACGGGCATAAGTTGCAAAGGCGAGCTCCAGGTTAGAGGTTAGACAATTTTTAGGTTTAGTTAATTTAATTTTAGCAACCATTCTCTAAAAATTCAGACACATTTCGTTTCAATTTCTAGGGTTAGGGTTTATTGTTAGTTAGTTATGGGTTCGAATTCGATGTAATTAAATGCCCATTTTTGTCGAATTCTAGTTAATATGTATGAATCAAGCTTGTATTGTATTAATTTTGGGCCAAGGATAGATAAGTTCTTCTGTTTTCTCCCCCTTCCCTATTCAGGCTTTGGTCGTGGCTGGCTTTGGTGTTACAAACGGTGGGAGGGGTTGGCTAATCTTCTCTTCTATGCCGAGTTCAGTCATACTCTATGTTGGTTTGCCCTCTGATCTTCTTATTTCTTTTTAACTGCTTCAGAGCATGGCTGGAAATCAAGTGTTGGAAAGTTATTGATTGATATAGTTAATTAGCACTGTTCATACACTTGTTTTATTGAATGATTTAGTTGATTGATGATGATTCTGATTCTAATTTGTGGGTTAGCTTTGTTTTAGTCGAATGATGACGGGTTATGATGCGTTTTCTGTGCTCTATTGGGTTTAAGCTTGGGTTTTTTTAGTAAAGCAACTAAGTAATTGGCTGAATGGTGATGTTGGTTTATTTTGTTCTGTTGATATCATGGCTTGATCGATACACTAGGGTTTGATTTTATGGATAGAATACGATGGTTTTGTGATGATTTGTTCGTATATTAGTGTGGTTGCTGGGATGTTTCATGCTTAGGTTTGAATGGTTAATTTGAATGGTGAATGGTTTAAATGGTGCTGACTGACTTAGCTTCCCTTAAATGCTTGGTTGATTTGATAATATTCTGAATTTAGTTAAGTTAAATTAGTTGATTTAGTAGTTTAGGTGATTTAGTTGATTTTAGTAGTTGGTTAATTTGGTTCGAATGGTTTTCTTGATTAGCTGGGTTTAGATGGTTTTGATGGTTCGAAGGATTTGGTTTTATTTGGCTGGTTGAATGCGTTTAGTAGCTTGGTTTGGTTACTTGGATTTCACAATGGTTATGTCTTCAAATTACGGGCTTAGTTCTTCTCGTTGAGGTCCTATTAATCGCTTAATTGAAATTTTCTAAGTGAAGTATTTCCTTAGGCTTAGGTAATGTTAGTTTTCGAAATTTCAATGACCTAAATCTTTTTCGTTGTCCCCGAGGACACGACCCTTAAGTACTACAGTGAAAGCTGTACGCTTGCGGCACTTTGTTTTAAACTCAAAATTACCTTACACATCTCCTCGATGTCGTAAAGGGAAGGAAACTCCATAATGAAAGGGGAAAGGGGCATACCGAGCATTCTTTATCTTCTTTCCTCTCCTGTTATACCACTCCTTCCTGAAGGATAGATGCCTGAACATCATTTCCAGGAGTGTAAAGTTGTATTTCTAGAAGAGGCATAGGGAGAATTGGGGAACAGGGAGATACTCCCAAGAGCTAATGGCCAACGTATTTCAGCCACGTGGCCATCTAGTCAGCACAAATTGAGACAAGCACAAACAAAATAATGACAATTTAGGATGGCATGAAAGCGCGGCCATTTTATTACTGACAATGTAGGCAATACCCCAAAAAAAAAAAAAAAGAGCTAGTAGAGGGACAGGCCACACGTTCAGGGGCTTGATGGCCTCACCCTTGCTTATCATCGTCAGAAGGGGAGGCCGCCCCCTCAGTCGCCAAGCTCTCACCTTCCTGCTTCACCTCCGAGTCCTCTTCCGGTTGCCCAACCCCTGAGCTTTCCTCTGGTTCAGCCATTGTCCGAAACCGGGCTTCAAAAATCTAGTCACTGTACAGCCACACCCACAACTCAAAAGTACTCCAACAGAGCTCGGTGAGGGCCGACTCCAGTGTTCGAAGCGCTCGCCCATGCAAGACCCCTAGCCTCTCGGCTTCCTTCAAAAGCTTCGCATCAAAGATTACCTCAGGCAGCTTTGGGTGTTTGAAGGGGTGTTTGAAGTGCTCAGCAGCCTCCTCGGCCACAGCCAGCTCAGAGCTTCGGCATAAGGCATGAAAGTCCTTCGGGAGAGGCGACAGGGGAAAGGCAACCCCACGCCGGTCCCACTCAAAGTGGCAGACAACGTACTCAACCATCTCCTTAGTACTGAGGGAACATGGAAAAGCCATGGAAGGAATGCCAGATAACAATCGTTACTGGAAAATAAAGGATGGAGCACCCCCTCCTCGACAGTCGCATTTTATACTTGCGAAAAAGGCAGTTTCCTAAAACCGCCGTCCAAGTCTCGAAACTTGCCAAACTATGGTCGGTGGCCACAGGGTCGTCCGTTACAAGGGCTCAATTTCCAAAGCCCCCTGGATGTGATTGTGTGGAATCTTAAGAAAGTCACACTGATTGAGAAACCATTGATTTGATAATCACATGCTTAATAAACCTAAACTAATTGAGAGCCCTTGAGAAATGGTAATGGGTTAGATTTAGGTGTTTCACTTCACCTTGAAAGAGGGTTGTGAAACTTCGATTATCGGTTTTAAAACAACCATTAGGAAAATTTTATAATTTGGTACCTCCAGTTTTAGCGTATTCACACGTAAGACCTGGTTTCGAAAATCTTTACACTTTGGTACATCCAATATTAGTACAAGTGACTTTTTGGTCCTTTTTATTTATAATTTAAACCTTGAACTTTTAGAAATTGCAGAAAAGCCCATTGAAAGGGTTGGCTACGCAAATAAGCTATTTTTAGGGTTTTTCTCAAAATATGCTTGATTTAACTTCTTATAATGACTTTACTGGTACTAGTTATCACAATCTACTACTTATATCTTATATATTATACTTTCTGTGGTTACAGGCCCACCATACTTAGCAAAAATAATTAAAATTTAATTAGAGAGTTTCGACCGTTACCTGAACTTAGTCGGTGCTGGACCCTGGCGTTCCTCTAGCTTCTAGTTTACAGAGATTGCTAATCTCAACCCCACCTTCCTTAGATCAAGCACAACATAGATCTGTTTTATTTTCTACCTCAGACCGTAGTCACTAATCAAGTTTTATATTTTGAAGGATAGTGAGACTTTAATCAAGAAATTATAATATTTAAGACATAAGGTTCGATTGAATAACGTTCTCTACTGGGAAGCTTCTTTTATTAAAAGTTTGAAAGTAGTTATATTACAATAGAATGCTTTGAAGAGGGACTTAAGCTAAGATCATTAGAGATGCTTGCTCATAGAGAAATGGAGAATTCCAACTTCTCTTTTGCTCAAGAATGTTCAAATGATCGTGTCCCTTCTCAGCACTCGACCTCTCTATTTATAGAGGAGATGAGGCTATATAGGATGCTCTAAAGGCTACAGTACATAAAGATTTTTTACATGGCTACAGTCGTCTACAGTACACTAATGGCTTCAGTGCACACTTTATTTTATAGACCAGATACTTGCCAAAATAGTACAATAATGGGGCAGCCCTTTTTCAGAACTTTTAATGATGATAAGACTAATCATCATTATTGAGATTCTGCATACAGTCATCTCCAATTACATTTTCTAGACCATCATTATTTAGATAATCATCAAAATCTTCATCAATTTGGTTAAGATGTTCTGGATCATATTCTTCAAATAACTCAAGGAGATATTTTTTTTTTTCTGATAAGAATTTTCCAGCTCCAACCTCAAAGAAATAATCAAAGATGTCTTCTGATTCTACTCCTTCTACCTTCATGTAGTCGTTAAATTCATTATTATAGGCGAAAGTAGTGTTTTCACAATGCATTAATATTTTTCCTCATTCGATTAATGCCCAACACTGATGATAAATATTGAAAAATCCAATGGCTCTTGATAAAGTAGGATCAGTGATTAAATGTTCTGGATTTCCTTCACCCAATTTTGTAGTTGATCATTGAAGTCGTCATAATCAATGATCTGAACAAGATAATAGGCTGGCTTGGCCTTTCCATTTTCATATTCAATTAGAGCACTATAAACATCTAAAGCTAGGCATCTGCAAATTGGAATTTTTGTTGGACCTTCAGGAGATGTAAGAAACCAATAGATCCTTTCGAACATGCACTGCTGAAATTTAGTTAAGGTTGAGAAAAATGGGAATTTTGGATCTGAGATTTCTATAAAGTAAAGTACCATCCCATATTTCCAAGCTTCAAAGACAGGATCATTTGGAGATAATGAATTTGCTGGGAAACAAATACCACTAACTCCAGATCTGTCGGGAAAATAGATCATTGTACTCCAAAACTCCAAAATATCATAGTAACAATGATGATGAAAGTCGATGCAGGCTGTATACCACTCATTGAACCATTTTTCTTTGATATGAGAACTTATTTTTTCTTGGATTTCATAAGGACATTGTAGGTAATTAACTTCTACCTCTAGAAGGAAAAATCTTTGGGCTATTAGGTAGGCTGGAGAGAGTAGACAAAAGCGTGATCTACTTTTTGTATGAAATTCTAGGTTATCAATAAGGACTTTACTAGAAGGCATAACCCGTTCTAGTAGGAATGGCATTTCATCAAGCATTTCCTTCTTTTTTGGCAGGAGGTCGGCTTTGATAATCACCATTGGCGAGTTCTCGAGTTAGACTGTCTGCTAGAGAGTTCTTCGATCCCTATATATGTTCAATAGAGAATGAAAATTGGTTAAGCCATAATTGCCAATGCAGGAGTCACCCTTACGCTTGCATATTTGATAAATTCTTTTTCATAAAACCAAGTATTCCTTTGTAATCAATTCGAATAAGAAAAGGTTTTAGGGCCAAAAAGATTAAGAATTTTTCAATTCCCCTTGTGATTGCAAGGATTTCTTTTTCCATCGTGGGATAGTTGCATTCTGCATTATTAAAGCTTCCATTGCAGTATTTCAAAAGTTTTTCTCCTTCTTTGATTTTGAGTACCACACCCTAGTGTTCATTGCTGGCATCTGTGTCAAGAATTAAATCATCTCCTTCATTAGGTAAATTAAAAACAGGAAGACTTTTACACATCTTCTTGAATTTCTGGACAATCTTTGAATCGTTAGTGGTCCATGTCCGGCTAACATTTTTGTTGAGTTTTTGCCGCAATGGTTTTCTTAGTTTAGTCGAATCTTTAATGAAATCGGAAGCATAGGTAAGACATCCAAGAAACCCTTCTAGTTGCTTCCAATCTTTAATTTTTTAAGAAAAATTTTCTATTTTTTTCAAAATATGTTTTGTAGAATAATCTGTCCAGCTTTTATCTCTAGACCTAAAAACTCAATTTCTTGTTCAGCATAAATGCACTTGTTTTTTCCAAGTATAATACAATGATCAATGCACCTTTGGGTGACAGCCAAGACATCGTCTTTGTGCTACTCTATGGTTTTGAAAAGATAAGGATATCATCAATGTAAACTGAACAACAATGATTAAGGTATTTAAAGATGTTATCCATTCTTCTCTGAAATATTTGAGATGCATTTTTAAGACCAAATGGGATTACTATTCATTGATTATGTCCTTGTGAGGCACTAAATGCAGTTAAAGGAATACTTTCCTCATCTATTTTTATCTGCCAATAACTGCTTTTGCAATTCATTTTCGAGAACCAAGAGGCTCCTTGAATTCTGTTGAAAAGGATTGTTTTGTCAGGGATATAGTAACAATCAAAGACAGTATTGTCATTAAGCCTTTTACAATTGATTACCATTTTAACTTTTCCTCTTTTTTCTTCAGCATGATTTCTTACTATGAAAGCAGGACTGCTATGAGGACTCTTACTGTTTCTAATCAATCCTTTATCTAGAAGTTCTTTGATTTGTTTATTAAACTCTTGAATGTCCTGGTGGGTATACACTATTTGTTTAACTCGGATGATAGTGTTAGGATTTAATAAAGTGATTATAGCAAATATTTTGTCTTTATCCCAAAATTTCAGAGGATTGCCAAATTAGAGTTCTTTGCATAATTTTTCTTGTTGTTCAACAATCTGCTCTTTAACAGATAACTCGAGTAATGAGATTGTTAGTGCTACTTCTCGTTGTACAGGCATTACCTTCTCACCACGCTGGCTGCGTGTAAATTCATTTTTTGATGAGTGTAAGTCTTACTTAATTTTTCAATAGGAACTGAGTGACCATTAATTGTAAATATTATTTGGTTTATGGTCTGAGTGCATGAAAAATATAATCTTTGGAAATTATTTCCAATAATCATATCATGAGAGGGTTGATCAGTAGCCTATAGAACTGGTATGATACATTGAACTCCTCCTAATTCTATGGATAACCCTTCTATGGCTTCATTATAGCTCATAACACTATTATCAGCTATCCTTACTTGTAAAGGATTTTTAATTCTTTTCCACATAAACTCAAGAAATAATAATCTTTTTCCAAAGTATACAGAACAACCACTATCTATGTAAGCACATAGTTCATATTATTATATCCCTCTAAACATGCCTTTATTCGGATATAAATGCTATTAGGGTTTGTATTGGTAGTCTCATAGCATATTTCCATAGTCATATTTTTGACTAATTCATCCTCATAAATTGGTTCACTAACAGTTCTTATTTTGTACCCAATAACCTTCCTATCTAGACTTGTTAATCGATCTAGACTGGGTTTTGCAGCTTCAAAACTCATTCTACTTATTTCACTAGCCAAGCTAATTATATCATCTTCTTTAAGCTCTTCTTTAGCGGATGAAGATCCTTCTCTCCAATCTGAACTTGTACTCATACTTCTTAATAATTGCGGTTTAATGGTGATTTTACCTTCCTCATCAATTTTCATTATATATTTCTTATTGATCTTTGTAGGATTGGCAAAGCTAGATATCCATGAACGATCAATTTTTGTCTCCTGTGGATTAGACTTGATCCTCTGGATCTTTTGTATGGGGGTAGGACTTTTGAATTTTTCTACCTGTATCATTGTCACCTTAGTCTTAGGGTCTATCGTATTATCTACCTCGTAGATAATTTTCTAAAATATCCTTAAAGGATATCCTCCTTTTTTCATTTCCATCCCAACTGTTTTTATCTTAAGGGATAAGAAGTTTTTATCAAATTCATCTTTTAGACTCACATAATATCCTGGTCGGCAATTGAATCCTACTGACCCATTACATAAATTGGTTTTTATCCATATGATGATTTGATTATTAAATTTGGTGTGCCTAATATCACAGAGTAAAGCGTAAAGATCAATATCTTTATCATAATATTGCAATGGAGTGATTTGAACTTGGAAACTTCCAACATGGATATACCTATACTTTCTATTTTTGTTATGCTTAAGGATATTCTCCCAACTAATAAGATTAATCTCCCCAACGTCATACTCACAATCCTTTATCTCAAGATCTCCTTCCTTATTTCACATACGTATTTGCTTTTTAATTGAAAGATAGAATTTTTATAGATCATGTCTTTTTGGATTATAGGAAGAACCCAATCTCCTTTGACCTCTTCATGATCATTGTCTATAACAAACTCTTCTCCTTGAATATCACCAAGGCCAACCTAGCTCCTTTCCATCATCTAACTTGTTTCTTCATAATCACTTTCTTCATATTCGTTGTCCTCTATAATTTCAACAATTCCTTTGTTGTTGCCTAGGGTTATGATCTAATGCCTTATCTTCGCTAAGCTCAACAAAATCTAAGCTTCCCAAGGTTTCAATAAGTTTGTTATTCTTCCTGTTTTTACATTCATTAGCATAATGCCCTACTTTTCTACATGCCCAACATTTGTAGTTGTTTTTTCCTGTAGGGCAATACGCAGCTTTCCTAAAAAGTCTAAGTTTTTTAGGACTTGGTTTATTGCAATATTTTCTTCTATATTTTTCATCTCTCTGCTTGTTAAAGCTCTTTTTCTTATAGAATTTTCTTTTTCTTCTTTTCTCAGGTTCTTTTCCCCATTGGTGAGGTGAATCCCAACAAGTCAAGAACTGCTTCTTAATCTTCTTTTGCTTTTGAAGATCAAGACATTGTTCATTGACCCATTTTCAAAAATAGGAAATTCTTGAACCAAGGGTACCAATAACATCTGTTCGTTCAAACCATGCCATGTATTTTTCATTAATTATAGAATTTATAGGATATGATAACTTGTCATAGAACATGCCAAGATTTGTTTCATTATGCCCAATTTTGCAATAGTATTGACTAAATTCTGTAATATAATTTTCTAGGTACCTCATATCCCATAGTTCTATGTTGTTAATTTTTCATTGCCATTCTCGTGCTTTTTCTTGAGAATCAATTTTAGCTCTGATGAATTCAGTTACAATTTCTTTGCATAGACTTCTGAACATAGCGGCTGGTGTTCCCATCACTCTTAATATATTTTTACCATCTTCACTTAATGAATCATACTAGTTAGCTACAGTGCCAGAGATACTATGTTTGATATAATTTAGGAAGTTTGCCGCAGTCCATGTAGTATTTAGGTTTAAAACACTATTCATTCCTCTTTTCCAGTGCTCAAATATTTCTTCTCTATTATGGGCTCCATCAATATTTAAGATATATCCCCAGTTTGGCTAATTGGGGTAAGGCCAATCTCTTCATAGGTCATGGTTTTTCTTGGGATAAACCCAAAGGAAAAATTGCTTGTACGTCCTATAGGAACAGACCTAGGTCTTAGGAAATGAGTGTTTCTTCTAGATGGTTCATCAAATTCTTCAGGTTTAGGAACGACATTCTTAACTAGATTAGTCTCTACTTCATATAAGTCAATTTCTTCTCTAATCTCATTGATTTCGTTTTCATTAGTCATTTTACCATATTTCTTATCAAGTTTTCTTCTAAATTCTTCTAATGATAACACATTGAGATCTTCTAATTTAATTAGATTTATCTGTTGATATATTTCTTCTTCTAGTTGGACATTATTGGTCTCTTCATTATTATCACACAAAACGTCATGTTTATCACTAATTGCGCTCATAATTTTGCTTAGTTCTTCTGGATCTTGCTCTTCGTCAAACATTTTTTGTAGCTCTTCAAGAGTATATTCTTCATACTCCATCTTCTTTTTCTTTCTTTTCAGTCGATTTTTTACCAGATTATTCTCCTACATCATTTTAGATTTTTATCTCTTGCAAAGGAAATTGAATCTTGTTTTTTGGGCTTCAGAAAGGATATTTATGTTAAAAAGGAGTACTAATTCTAGGAGTAACCTTTTTACTATGTCTAACTTCGTTAATAAGAGAACGATGGACAACAGTTAACTGATTCTTAACCTCTTTTAGTTCAGTCTTAATTTTAGCTAATTCAACTTTTAATTCTAAAACTATATGTGAATAATTAGGACCAGGGCAAGCAGATGATGATTCAAGCATTAATCGTAGTTAATTAGCTTAATTAGTAATTAATTAACTTAATAATCTCAATCATTTTTGTGCACGTGGCTTTGATACCATATGAAATAGGATGTCGAGATCTATCAATGAGCAAAAAACCACAAACACAACTTTAAATTTTTCGAAAGTAAGGTTTTAAGGATTAAGGGTAGATTTGCAAATATGAAAAGTTTAGGGACCTGAAAATAAATTTTTATTTATTTAAATAGTGACCTGTCCCCCAAATGTAAATAACACAAAAACTTGGTAATCCTGGCAGTAAAGTTTTTGAAAAGCTGGTCCTCTAAATGATTACACCAAAACTCAATTCACCCAAATGTAAATTACCCCAACCATTAGAGGAAAAAGTGTCTGTTTGATATTTTGGATTCGGAAATTGCTTGATTTTCATCCATTACGTTAGATAGTTTATTATTAACATTTCAATCTCAAAATTGGATTTGCTTAGCATATCTTGAGGGAATATAGCCCAATATATCAACCTAGTCTCTGTGGGATTGACCTTGATTTGCTACAACGCCACCGTGCATTTGCGAGCCTATCATCAAGAAATTCAATCGCTCACACAGTTGCACTAGATAAAGGATTCAACTTTCGTTGATTTCCTAAACCCTAATTAAGAACAATGAATAAGTCTCTTTCAAGAAATTCAACAAACATCTGGCATACTAAGCAAGATTTAATTCATGAACATAGGCATGATTCACAAAAACTAGAACATCATTCGATTTAGCGCAGTAGGGGCTATTCCCAATGCAAGATTGGAAATTTAGCATCTACACACATATTTACAATCACGATTCCTAACCCTAATTTGGAGAACATGGCTAAATATGACAACTTGAATTGAAATTGCAAGAATAGCAGAAAGGGATACACACTTGACTTAATTACAATGATGAATCACCAATTCATCTTCCAAAAAAATCCACACAAATCGATGCCAGAAAAGTCTTCAAAGTACTCTGCAAATAAACCCTAATTTCGCTCCTAAGAAGTGCTGTCAAAATAAAACTCACCAAATCCCCCAAAACAAGCCCTGAAAAAACGATTAAGTTGTGAAAACAGGGGGGACACACCATCAATCATGCATCCCTTCGGGTCACAAAATTCATTGCAAGAAGTAATGCATGGTTGTGCGCCTATGCCTCTTGGGCTTCTCAAGCTTCCTTTCCAGGCCACAGTACTTCTTAAGACTTCTTTCTTCACTTATAACTCATCCTGTAGGCTTCCTTTGCCAACAAAACATGTGATTTCCTCAACTTCTTAGCACTACTCCCAAAAAAAAGGAAAATCACACAATAAGCGCAAAATAGACCTGAGGAAGCATATTCGACCCCTTTCTAATTGAGGTTCAACATGAGAATAAAGGGAAAAAATGGTCAATCAGAGGCTCAAATGAAGTCAAAATATGGGTTTATTAAATCCAAAACTAAATCAAACCCTAAATTAGAATGGAAAATAGAGCCACAGATGCAATCATACACCAACAGAATTAGTTCTACCCTCTTTTTCGTTTTCCAATGTGAAAGAATGCCACAATTTAGGAAAGCACCAAACAAGCGTTCACAGACAGATAAGAATAACAATGATAGAACAATGAGGGAATCCTGATTTTCAAAAATCAAGCATTAAACATTATAAAAAATCATTAAGCGCTTCATCTCATCTCTACTGAATTCATCCAAATGGTAACAGGGAAATGGAAGTGGAACCCACTAGCACAAAGAAGATGCCTACAGGAATGCTATTTGAGGACAAATGTGTTTCTTGTTAAACACGCTAACCAACACATAAACAATGCCTTAGTTACAACACTTCCCCTACATAGTTTCAAACATAATATTAAAGAAAAATTCAGCCAAGTAGAAAAAGAATTGTCATTTACATAATGATGAAGGGAAAGGGGAAAGACAACACCTGAGGTTGCGGAGAATGTTCCAGCAATACTTACCACTCAACAAGTGTAGGTCATGTGTTCGATTATGTCCCATAAGAGACACATTACTTATCTTCTTCTCTCTTCTTCCCCCCCCCCCCCCCCCCTTTTTTTTTTTTTTACACATAATGAGTCTTAGCTACAAACTTGAAGGCTTTTCTTTTTTTTAGGGGGGGCGAGGGTGGACTGTTGGATGGAGGATGCAAGGGGTTGAGCTTTCTGTTTATAATTTTCAAAATCCAAACACACAATTTATACTAGATTCCTCAATCAGCTCACCTGAATAATCAAAATTTCTTTAGAAAATTAGCAAAGATCTCCCGTAATAAATTAAAAAAATAATAATTCTACAGATGTAAAAAAGCCAAACTGCTAAAACACTGCCAACTAGAAGAAGAAAAATTAAGGATCACAAAGCCATGTGTAGATATCCCCATGACTTGACAAGAGAAAGACGGGCAATATCAAAATATACCTTTTGGAATTAGGAATGTCATTGAGAACAGTCATGAGCTAATGTACAATAGCGTAATAACCAAGATCGGATTCACCAGGAGCACCCCATTTACATGGATGTCATGGTTTAATTGGGATTTACTATTAGAACGAAACGACAACATCAGAGAGAGTGAGGCAAAAAAGAGAAGAACGAGGAAACTAGGAAGAGATTGTAACCATAAATGAAGAGAATCATACACAATATCACAAATTCAATGGATAAGTCACCATAAATACAAAAAAAAAAAAAAAAAAACTGCCAGAAATACACAATATCATAAATATAGCAAAAACAAGAGAGAAGGAGGGGCAAAGAAGAGGTGAACAAACAAGACAGGGAAGAAGAAGAGATTGTTACGATAACTGGAGACATAATACTGATTATTCAGTGAAAAAAAGATAGAACAAACAAAATAAGGAATGAAACGTTATCACAACTACAGAACTTCTTGAACTTGGTAAGGCAAGACAAGGACCCTACACAATACCATAAATGCAACTCAAACAAACCAAAAAATTGTTATTGAACATTAAATCTACTTTAATGCAATATACATAAGGCGGAAAAAAAAAATTAAATTCATAAACAAAACTCCAAGTTCCTAAACTAATATTTTAACAGAAAAATTAATAGAATCTTTTTTGTCCCAACCGTTACTTAAAAAAGTTCTAAAGTTCTAACCAATCACATAACAGACAAATTACAACCAAATTAATCTCTCTAATGCTAATACATTTTTGTAACTAGAATTTGCAGGCAGAGTTCGAAGTGGTCTTCATCTTCAACACATTGCAAAAAGTACCCAAATAATTCCTAAAATTTCTTGAAAAGAACTCTTGTACTTTGAGAGAACAGCAATTCTACAATATTTTAAATTAGGGCATAAACAAAATGAGCGATGCAAAGATAAAAAAAAATTCAAAAATACGTAGGATACTTACATCACGTTCAATCATATTCCTCATGTGACGAAGGAGGCCCATAGGTTTACGGTTGTACGGAGAAGGTGTGCTAGCCTTGAAAAACGAAACTTGCTTGTAAGGCGATGTACTATGCATGAGAATTCTCATCTTCCAGTTAATAAACTCAAGGAATTGGTCTATTCCATCTCTAAGGCCACATACAATTTGGACAATTTTGATTATTGATAATTCTACAACAAAATGTATTCATATCATACAAGATCTTGATCCTTTGATTGGCACCTGCTATGAGTGGATGTTCTCATAAGTCCTCTAACCTGGAAAGAATAGACAATAGTTAGTAACATCGTGATCTAATTGTTAGTAAGAAAGCCTACCTACTCTTAGTAGGTTAAGTACACATAATATAGGGAAAACAATTATTAGGGTTGGCCCACAAATTTGATCCTTAATTTGCTATTATCCCCCAAATATGAATGTACAAATGGGCTTCTCAATCTCATCAGATTAGATTGGGTTCAAAAGTTCAAATGCAAAGAGTAGACAAAGCAACCAAATTGTTACAAGTAGAGTAGTTATACTTGTTATATGATTAGGTATATTTACATATCATATAACTAAGCATAAAACTAAACATTATAGAAAAAGTAGCTAACTTCAACTGATCTAAAATGTCAACAGCCTACTAAAAGATATCCACTCTAGATGAGCACTGAGATGGGCATGCAAAAAATGTCGCAACGTTCCCAAGTCATTGAAAATGTTCACTTCACTATAATTCTCCATTGGGTCTACTAACTTGATCTCATTGTTGAACACATGCATAACTATTTGGTTGTATAAGGGCTCCATGTGACATCTTTTGCATCTCCAAATAAGAAATTGCTTTTAAAATATCTCTGTATCATTTAAAGGACAAAATGTTAGTTTACGTAAAATAATATACTTTATATTAAAAAACATACAGATTAAAAGGGTGCATACCTAATTATATTTCTCCACCTCTCATTGACGGAGACTCAAGTTTCATCATCAACTTTAGTTTGATAATTAACTTCATTTTGATCATTAACTCCAGTTTGATCATACAACAGTACACTATGAAAATCAAATTGACCGAATCATTCGTAGCATACTAGCCAAGATCCTAAGTTTGTGAGAAAGGAGCAAACCGTGGAGACACAATACCATCGCGATGTAATTCCCCAACCCTTTAAATGATATTTCTCACAACTTTTCCTTCACTTGCATTGAATAGTCTAAAGGTAGCTTCGTGCTCAACATAATCTTAAACTCCAAAATAAAGTCTAACAACACCACTGATTCCGGAAGATTCTTCCGAGGTACTGTTGATGATGACGTGGGACGAAAGAGCGGGTTTATCTGACAGTTCGCGTGCAACACCTAATGTCCTCTTCTCCAAAGGCCCAACCCGCAAAAAGGGCACCCCCGGGTTGTGGATCGGGGAACGCCTCTCCGACGGTCAAGTCAATTCAAGGTCCAAGTCAAAGGTCGATAGAAATAGAATGCTGTATGAGTTAAATGTACCAGACTGCCAACCCCTTTCCCGATGAGGGTAGGTAACTATTTATAGTTCCTTCGGTAAAGGGGTAAAATAGTAATCTTACCTGGAACATTCCGCATGGACCGCTGGTCTTGGCAAAGAAGGGGCCTAGGGGAAGCCCCTAAGGTCGCACTTGGGGCCCATTATCTAGGGTATGGGCCTAGTCTATGGGTCTAGCTTGGATGAGCCTAGTTAGGGAAAATCTGATTTTTCCCAATCACTTAGCCCTTCACATTTTACCTGCATGTCAAGCCTAGTTAGGGTGTGGGTCAAGTTCCTCACAAGGCAATAAGCATCTACGATTCGATAAAACAATCCAACAATTTCAAAAGAAACAAAGTTAACAATGCAAGATGGGGATATAAACTAGAATTTGCATAAATCCAAGATCAAAACAACAAATCTAAATCAAAATTGCAAAACATGAATTTTAAACTAAAGGGAGAAAATAAAGGAAGAGAGAAGAATTGCTCAGTCAAAAATAGCGCTTGAATCTGTTGATAAACCCAACATGGAATCCTTGCAAGATCTCACTTCGATCCTCTTTCTCTCTCCCTCTATCTAATCTAAACTAATCTCTAATGGTGGATGAGGTGATAGGTGATGGAATGGGATGTCGAATATCTCCTTTCAGCTAAAAAACAACCCTTTTTAAATAGCAAATGGAGCATCATCAGCTGCATAACAAAGGAAGATGAAGAGATTAGCAGTTACAGGCTCACCACGGGCATGGCAACCATCACTGGAAGACTGTGGTGCTTGCTAATAAGTGCTCAATATGAATATCATTTTAGGGCTATTTTGTGTTGTTTTTAGGAGAATATTGTGCTTTAAGTTATTATTTATACTCATATTCTCAATTTATGCTTGGGTATGGTTGTTTGATGTGTTTTACAGGATTTTAAACCCTTTTACCCAACATTTGACCCAATATAGCTGTATTTTGACTCCCCACGGACACCCTTTAGTTGCTATGCCCGTGGAAGAGAGGAAGAACAGAAGAATGACGAACCAACCCAGACCACGGTCAGCCCGTGGTGGATGCCACGGTCCGTGGTAGGCATGCAACAGTGAGCCTCTTCGTTTTTCCCTCATCATGTGACTGAAAACGTCCGAGCTTTTCTATAAATACCCACCCCTTACGCAGTAGGATCCACACCTCAATCATCCCACCCATCCCATTCCATTCTTTTTCTCTTTTCAAGTAGATTAGGATTAGTTTAGATTAGAGAGAGAGATAGAATTCAAGTGAAGATTTGCAAGGATTCCATCCCGGGTTCACACAACGGTTCAAGTGCGATCTTGGCTGAGCATCTCTTTTCTCTTCTCTCTTCTCTTCTCTTCTCTTTAGATTTATCATTTTAGATGTTTAATTTAATCATGTTTGAGTAGTTTTATTTTGTCTAGGGATTTGTTAGTTTAAGAAAGTGTTGTTAGATTATGTTCTAATGTAAAGAATTGTGCTTATTTTTATGATTGGTTTGATTTCATTCTATCAAGTGTTATTCATGTTGTGTGTTGATTTTTTTACCAAAATTCACTTGCACATTTGAAACAATCGAATGAACATTCGAAAAACGACATTTGGTTGTTGGACTGCTTGATTAGACATAGCATAACTTCATCTTGAAAGAGAGATTCACATGTTAGGAGGGCTAGTAAATAATCGAAAATATTAAACTTGAATTAAGTCAAATCAGTTTAAAAGAACAAAGTTTGGTTAGTTTAGGCAAATTTGATTGATTTCGAAAGAATATATCAAGTTTGTTGATAAGATTACAATTCCTCGGAATTAACCAATTAGAGAATAGCACATGTTTATTCATTTTAATTCAATTCTCTTCCCTAACTGCGAAAATTCCTAGACCTTTTTTTTTTATTGATTTAGACAAGTTTATTTGCAGTTGTTAATCAAAACCACTTGAAGTAGAATTTTGCTTAGCACATCTTGAGGGAATATAACCCAATAGTTTCACCTAGTCTCTATGGGATTGACCTTGAATAGCTACAGCGCCACCATGCACTTGCAGTCGTACCAAGTTTTTGGCGCTGTTGTCGGGGACTAACGTCGAATATTGGGTCTTTCCTGATAGGTTTGACTAAGCATTTTATTTTTCTTTGGAAAAAAAATATAAAAAATTAAAAATTAACCCCAAAAAAAAATTGAAACAACAACAACAATTTTTCATTTCCCACAATTCGAACATGAATTATTTTGGAAGAATTTTAAGCGATTAAGTGTGTTTCTTGCTCAATGTGGTTATTGTTTGGGTAAATGGGAAATTTTAGACATTATTGATGAGGGTGTGAATAGTAAAACCCGTACTCTTTTAGAGTATTGGGATTTTCATGGTAAAATTGTTGAAGATGCATGTTATTTGCTTGAGTGGATTGCTTGCGATTCATTTGAATTTGAGAAGGCTACTATTATTTCCAAATATTCATTTTCTGATCCTTGCACATTCTATTGTAGATCTTATTATGCTCCTTTTTGGTGTGATTTCTGTAATTCTTCTAACCATGACATAAATTCATGTCCTTATTATGTATGCTATGCTCAATATGCTTTATCCTTTCCTTTAGCTCAGTGCACGGGGCTCAAGATGGGTGAGCCTTTTTGGTCAATTGCTAAGTTTAATGTGGGTGATTCATATTGTGCGTCAGAAGATACTCTTGATGTGGTGCATGATCTAGTTGAGACTCCTTTGGAAGATTCACGTGATGTGCTTGTGCAGTTGTGCATGAGGAGTCTTCTAGCCTTGGTTTTCATGATATTGTTCTCCCCAATCCCCTTGATCATACCCATGTGTCCCCGATATGTTCACAACCCTCTATTTCCCCCGAGTATTCTTTAGATGCGCCCATTGATAATCCTGAGATTTATGATTCTAATGTTGATTTAGGCCATAAGGATAATGAGTTTAATGTGCTTGGTGGGACTGTTGATGATTATCTGTCCCTAGGTTAGTTAAGAGGGTATGATCCCTCTATTGACCCTTATTGTGTATGCCTAGAGCACCTACCTAGGAAAATCATGTGGTCTACATTCTTTAATCCTTCCTATGATTTTTCTAAAGCTATTGATAAGGTTAAGAGGATATTAGTTATCTTTGGCGTGATTTTTGTTATTTCCTCTTACCTTTTATTTTCTGAATTGTGGTCCCAGGAGTTTAATAAGCTCTACGTGCATTGACGGCTTCTGATTTTATGAGTCGAGTCTTGACATCGTTATTGAGTGGCTGATGCTCCAAGTGCCCCGGTTATTACGAGGCCGCATAGCTTAGGTGCACTCTGCACCGAACCTGGTGAGATCGTTATATTTTGTTTTCCTTTCCCTTCTCTTACTTTCTTTCTTTTGCATAATAATGTTTTATTTAAGCATGAGGGAAGGGTAGCTTCATGTTTTTCATTTTGGTTATTAGTTTGCATACATGTAAGAGCATGTAGTTTTCGATTTCTTTTTGTTTGCATTAATGTGTTGCATTTAGTTGACTTTTAGGTTTGCATAAAGGATTTTATGAAGGGATGGTGTGGATTGGTTAGAGATAACCTCCAATGATGTTTTTGCTAGGTAAAATAACTTTCATGAATTTGAGTAACTTTTGATGTGTAATCCCTTTTGGAGTGAAAAGTTTTGAAGGTTTTGTAAATATTTCTTGTTTTACACTTGTCTTGATTGAAAACTATTTTATCCGTTGGAGTTGTTAGCACTAATGTTTGTACATGGGAGTCATTTTATGAGCTTAATGAGACTTTGATAGATATCCTGTGAGATTTTGAGCCTTATTTGGACTAATTCATTATATTTAGTCTCAGGCTTCTTTCATGTATGTGACTCTTCTATGTTGCATCCTTAGAACTTGCCTAGACTCTTGTTCAAAACCACATTCGCATGTGCATAGTTGATGATATGATAGAGGCATTTCTTTCTTTTGCCATTTTAGCCATATAGCCAAATAGTCTACCCTTGTGTTACATGCTTTTTCCCTTTGCTAGCCCCTTTGAGCTTATATCCATTTTTGTTGTGATCCGTTCATATTAGCTCTTGGCCAAACACATATTCCTATCTTTCAGCCAAATCTATGGAGCATCACTTCATCTATGTAGTGGGTGGTTTGTGGATAATTAAGTTTATGGTGGCTTTGGTATGTTGGTTTATTTAGGGATTGATGATATAGAGCAGTTGCTTTGGTTCTCTCTTATTTGCGTTGTAACTATCTATATATATTCGGTTGTGAGTTGATAGTTAGTAATCCTATACCTTTCAATAATTTTAATTTTCTATTATGTGCCCACATTGAGGGCAATGTGCGATTCCAGCATGGGGGAGCTAGTTGTTATATTTTCGTTTCATCTCCCAAAAAAAGGGAAAATAACACCAAAAAAAGCATTAAAAAATCATGTTCCAAAAAAAAAAAAAAAAAGAGGGGAAAAGAGAAAATTGTAGAAAAAAAACAAAAAAAAAACTCCATAATTGGCATTGGATATGTAAACAGCTTGAATTTCTTCCCTTGTCAACTCATTTCCTACATGATTCGTTAGGATATGTTCATTATGTTGCTGAGGTGTAGAGTGTTAGTGAACTTCAAGGTTTTTAGGTGCTTTGGTTTGCTGCTCCATAGTCACTTGGCTAAGTAGCTCCACACTACCCAAATTCATTTATCCTCCTCCTTTCCCTTAACCTTTCTAGCCCACATTACAACCCGAATAAAGTCCTCTTGATTATCTTGTGCACAATGCATTTTAGCGGTGGAGAATTTGAGAGTCTTGTCAAGCTTATGGTAGATTGCATCTTTGGAATGAACCTTAAGTGAACCTGTGATATATTTCAAACACATAAGTGGGAGTGTTTCACATTTCCCAAAAGTGAGGTTCTACCAGTCCATTTGACTCTACTCAATCTCATGTGCTTGCATGACATGCTTTATGGTTCTTTGGGGGTGATCACATTTCATATCGAGCTTGTGGTCTTGTTCTTTTTCGAAAACCTTCTTTTTCTCCTAATTTTGAAATGTTTTGCGCACTATTTGGGGTTGCTCTTGATTGGCATTCTTACTTGTGATATGCTATGGCTTGCCTACTTAAAGGAGGTTGTTATGTTTTGAGTCATAGATGCATCTTCCCTTGTCGGCTTTATTTAGTGTTTGCTTGAGGACAAGCAACGGTTTAAGCATGAGGGAGTTTGATAAGTGCTGAGTATATATATCATTTTAGGGCTATTTTATGTCGTTTTTAGAAGAATATTATGCTTTAAGTTATTATTTATACTCCTATTCTCGATTTATGCTTGGGTATGGTTGTTTGATGTCTTTTGCAGGATTTTAAGCCTTTTTTCCTAGCATTTGACCCTATATAGGTGTATTTTGACTTCCCACAGATACCCTTTAGTTGCTATGCTCGTGCAAGAGAGGAAGAATAGAAGAATGACGAACCAGCCCAGACCACGGTCAGCCCATGGTGGATGCCACTGTCCGTGGCAGGCATGTAACGGTGAGCCTCTTCGTTTTCCCTCATCGTGTGGCTAAGAATGTCCGAGCTTTTCTATAAATATCCGCCCCTCAAGAAGCAGGATCCACACCTCAATCATCCCATCCATCCCATTCCATTCTTTTTCTCTTTTTAAGTAGATTAGGATTAGTTTAGATTAGAGAGAGAGAGAGAGAGATAGAATTGAAGTGAAGATTTGCAAGGATTCCACCCCAGGTTTGCACGACGGTTCAAGCACGATCTTAGTTTAGCATCTCTTTTCTCTTCTCTCTTCTCTTTAGATTTATCGTTTTAGATGTTTAATTTAATCATGTTTGAGTAGTTTTATTTTGTCTAGGGATTTGTTAGTTTAAGAAAGTGTTGTTAGATTATGTTTTAATTTAAAGAATTGTGCTCATTTTCATGATTGGTTTGATTTCATTCTATCAAGTGTTATTCATGTTGTGAGTTGATTTTTTGCCAAATTTACTTGCGTATTTGAAACAATCGAGTGAATATTCGAAGGACGACATTTGGTTGTTGGACTGCTTAATTAGATATAGCATAACTTCATCTCGAATGAGAGATTTATATGTTAGAAGGGCCAGTAAGTAATCGAAAATATTAAACTTGGATTAAGTCAAATCAATTTGAAAGAATGAAGTTTGCGTTGTTTAGGCAAATTTGATTGATTTTGAAAGAATAGATCAACTTTCTTGACAAGATTACAATTCCTTGGAATTAACCAATTAGCGAATAGCACATGTTTATTCATTTTGATCCAATTCTCTTCCATAACTGCAAAAATTTCTAGACGTTCTTCTTTTATTAATTTAGACAAGTTTATTTACCGTTGTTAATCAAAACCACTTGAATTAGAATTTTGCTTAGCATATCTTAAGGGAATATAACCCAGTAGTTACACTTAGTCTCTGTGGGATCGACCTTGAATAGCTACAATACCACCATGTGCTTGCGGCCGTATCACTTGCTGGATCTGAGTCTTCCACTCTTCCCTTGCTCTACATGCATGGAAATTCAGGGGCATCTGTAACGGCCCAACCCTAAAAACATGCTAATTACATTGAATTATCTTCATCACAAATTAATCAAGTTGGGCACCGCATTTCAATTTAGTATTTTATATATGTATGTATATTTGTACAATTGTAAGTTGAAAAGGTAAAGTGGCCTTAAAATGAATTTCATTACACGCCCAAACAACCAATCAAATATTAATCATGATTTGAGCGACAACTAACTAAAAATTAGTCTAACTATTAAATGGGTAATTTTAGGAAAAAAAACTATAATAATAACATGCAAATAAATATAGGAACCATGCAGGAATAACAATAAGGTAAGTTATATATATATAAAAGAGTGCAAGGAGTAATGATCGAAAATGAAAATTTGTTCTTCCAAATTTTACACCAAAATGGTGGAAAATTTAATTTAGTAATTTAAACCAAGCAATTACCCAAAATATATATGTTGGATGAAAAACAAAGAAGAAGGGGAGATGATAAGGATTAGAATTGGAAAAATCTAGATCAAACTAATTTGGCAATGAGATAATCCATCGTAGTAATCAGGAGAAGACAACTATTACATGCCCTCACAGCAACTTTGCCTATCGTTGGATGTTTTTGGGTTACGTAATGCCCCCGCCACCTTCCAACGTTGCGTGACCACCATATTTTTTTGGCTATATCAAGAACATCATGGAGGTGTTCATGGATGACTTATTTGTCTATGAAGGTACCTTTGACTTGTGTTTAGAAAATCTTATTAAGGTACTCAGTTGATGTGAGGGAGTAAATTTAATATTGAATTCAAAAAAGTGTCATTTCATGGTATAAGGCAGGGTGCTTCTTGTAACGGCCCGACCCTAATATTCATATTAATTATATTGAATCACCCTAATATTCATTTAAGTTGGGCCCGCATTTCAATTCAGCATTTTCTTTAAATACATATAGAATTGTACAACTGCAGGTTGAACCGACAGAATGGTCTCAAAATGGATTTTTGGCTCTTCTAATAATTCATTAAAATGCTTCATTAAAATGCTACTGAACAATGGAACATCTGTTAAATATGACAATGCCTCTTACAACTTTACATCTAAAGCTTTGAAAATCCTTTTCAGTAATTTTATCCGAAAGTATTAATTCAATGGTGAAAGAACGAAATAAAACCAATCAATATTATTATAGCGTAAAAAAAAGGGGGGGTCAAAGGCGGTTTGACCGCCGGTCAAAGGCAGTTTGACCGGTCAAACTGACTTTGACCAGTCAAACCAACCCCAAAAAAAAAATCTAAGATTTTTTTCATGCTTTGGTTGTATATATAAGAGGGGGGCTTCATTGGCGCACACACATACACCACACGCTGGAGAGAGAAGGAGAGGAGAGAGAAAAGAGAAAGAAAAGAGAGGAGAGAAAGAAAGAAGACGGAGAGAGAAAGAAGAGGAAAGAGGAAAGAGAAAGAGATGGAGGAAGAAGAAGAGATTGAGGTTTTGGCCTTAAAATAAATTCAAGGTAAGTAATTTTTAATTTCCTCAGCCTAAAGCTTGGATTTAATGTTTTATGATTTAGAAAATTAAAATACTAATGTCAATTGGTAGAAACTAATCGTATAATTTCATGTTAGTTGTGATATTTTTGATTGATTGGGTATCGTGATTTGATGATTATGCTATACATTCACCCAATACGGTTTCGAAGTTATGAATATTAGATTGAATCTGCCCAGTGAATTTATGCTGAAATTCGGTTAACGCTTTGATTATTGGGAGCTATTAAGTTGGACAACATCATGATAATTTTACGGTTTCAGATTGGTGATAAAGTTTCATGAATTTTGGGTGTGCACTTTGTGAGTTAGAAATTCTAAATGTGCATTTTATAGATTACGAGTTCTTGACTGGGATGTTATGTTGAATGAAATGTGATTACATGAGTTCGTTACGTTACATTTTTGGGGTTATCACAGAGCATTCTAGAGCTATAACCCTAGTAGTAACTATCATCATGTTATTTGATTGCCATGACGTAGTGATGCAAGGTTCGATGCAGACATGTAGTTCAAGCCTAATTAGAAAGCTTAAAGCATAACATTGGGTCGACGAAGGAACCAGTAACGGTACTAAAAACGTTAATAATAATTCGGATAAAAATGGCCCATAATAATATTAAAGCTATTAGTTTAACAAAACAACGATAAGTAACGGGATTATACCAAAACAACGTCATTATCGCATTACATGTTTATATCATTCATGTATAACATTCATGAAGCAAATAATCTCATTACATGTTAATGAAATAAAGCCAAGCCAATAACTCTTTGCACACTAATGATTAAGCACAGAATTCAAGGGATTTAAATTATTTATTAAGCCAAGAAATTTAATCAAATTGCGTAATCTAATTAAAAAAAGAATTACATATGTAAAGCAGGAATAAGGCCACATCTGCCGCTTCAAGCTGCCAATGCACGTTCTTCATTATAAAGGAGAGAGAATCTCAAAGACCAGGTACGTACATTGCCTGTGCTCTTCAAAAACTCACATGTTTTTCAGCAATGAAAAATTAATACAAGGTTTATTTAATAAACCAATGTTCTCAATGTTTTGTCACATAAACAAGTGGTCCCGCCAATCATCAGGGCTTATGCCCATCAATTATCAAGACTTATGCCGACCAATATACCCACGCGCGGCGTCAACTCAGGCTTCTCGATCAGCCTGGGGGGTGAGCACCTAAAGTATGATCGTTTCAAGATGTACATCGGCCAAGGGGTCCACTTTCAGATAACAATCAGCAAGGCAGTTTTACTTATACATTCTCTCTCTCTCCTGTTTGCAAGACAAATGTTTAAAATGCAGCCGGCCCAACTAATTTGACATAAGCTATTTTATTGCATAGGGATGTACGCACTGAGTTTCGGCTCATCATTCGCATATTTTTCATGTTTTCTGTTTTAGGTATGGGAAGTAATGAACAGTTGTCCCCCTAACCAGTCAGAAGGTAGCAAACAGTAAATGTTACCGAATGTTGGCTAGTCAACGCTCACAGTGATGATAGGTTAGTATCTTGGAGATCGTTTATCATTATGATTATTTTGAAACTTCGGGGATATACTAAGTTATCAAGGGTATTACCAACTGTATGAGCAGATAGACATTTTATTGGATGATTTCAAGGTTTAGTAAATCAGTTAGCCTTGTTCTATTGTGGAACGGCGGTAATGCCTCTGATCAAAGATTTCCGCTACAAACCAACCGTAATTAGGCGATTAAGCTGCAGTAATCAGTCATTAATAATTGGGGGCGTTACACATCTAGGTCATGTTATTTCTGCTAGGGGCATCGAGGTCGATAAGGCTAAGATCGAGGTTATTGACTAATTGCCCCCTCCTACATCTCTTAAAGGAGTGCAGAGTTTACTTGATTATGCAGGATTGTCTCATCGCTTTATCAAGGATTTCTCTAAGATCACTAAACGTTCTAACCCAGGTTTTGGGCAAGGATGCTCCGTTTGTGTTCACTGATGAGTGTCATAAAGCTTTTTTGCAGGATTAAAAAGGCACTACTTTGTGCCCCCATCATTCCACCACCAGACTGGAGTCTTCCTTTAAGATTATATGCAACATTAGTGATCATGCGGTGGGGCGGTCTCAGGCCAAAGGAAGGATAAGAAACTTGTAGTGATCTGTTATGCTAGTAGAACACTGGATGAGGCTCAGTAGAACTATACGACAACTAAAAAGGAGTTGCTTGCAGTCATGTACGCAATACAGAAGTTCAAACCTTATCTCTTGTGCTCCAAGGTCATTATGTATATCGACCATTCTACTCTTAAGTACCTCCTTGAGATGAAAGACATGAAGCCTCCCCTTATCAGGTGGATTATGCTCCCCCAGAGTTTTACTTGGAGATCAAGGACAAGGTAGGCCTAAAAATGTGATTGCTAATCATCTCTTCAGGCTCATTGTTGAGAGCCCTGAAGTCACCCTCAATGATGCCTTTCCTAATGAGCACTTACTAGCTATCTCTTTGGGGCAAGCTACATGGTTTGTGGACATTGTGAATTACTTAGCCTCGGGGATCCTGCCCCATAACCTGTACTCCCATCAAAATAGAAGTTCTACCATGACATCAGGTTTTATGTTTGGGAGAAACCATTTGTTTAAGTCATGTAAAGATGGCTTCTATAGGCATTGCCTCCTCGAGGAGGAGATCTAGAGCATGATTTCTTATTGTCATGACTCCCTATAGGGAGGGCATGCCAGTTCCTCCAAGACTACTATGAAGGTACTCCAAGCTGGTTTGTTCTGGCCTTCACCGTCCAAAGATGTCCACACCTATGTCTGCTCCTATGATTGTTGACAGAGGACAAGAAACCTATCCTGGAAGAATGAGATGTCCCTCAACTTCATTCTTAAAGTTGAAATATTTGATGTTTGGGGGCATTGACTTCATGAGACCTTTTCCACCCTTAAAAGGCAACGATTACATTCTAGTTACCATAGATTATGCCTCCAAGTGGGTGGTAGCTATAGCTAGCCCTACTAATGACTCAAGGTTAGCAGCTAAGTTATTTAAGAAGGCCATCTTTCCTCACTTTAGGGTCCCAAGAGTGCTTCTCTGTGACAAAGGGATACACTTCATAGAGAAGAAGCTTGAGGCCCTATTAAAGAAGTATAGAGTGCACCACAACCATGGCTTGGCGACCATCCCCAAGCTAGTGGCCAAATATAGATTTCTAACTGTGAGATTAAGTCCATCTTAGAGAAAATGATTGCAAGATAATAGAAGAACTAGGCTGATAAACTTGATGACACCCTTTGGGTTTACCATACGGCCTTTAAGACTCCCATCGGCGCTATTCCATTCAGATTGATCTATGGTAAGTTAAGCTATGCCACCTCTTTGTAGCACTAGAATACAAGGCCTACTGGGCCATCAAGAACCTCAATTTTGATTTGAAGTCTGCGTGGGAAAAGTGGTTGCTACAGCTAAATGAACTTAAGGAGATCCGCTTGGATGCCTATAAAAGTTCAAAGATCTACAAGGAAAGGATGAAAAGTTGGTACGACAGGTTCATCCACGGGATGGAGTTTCGGTAAGGTGTCTTAGTTCTCCTTTTTAATTCAAGACTGAAGATCTTTCCTAGAATCCACTCTTGATGGTTGGGACCCTACAAGGTATAGAAAGTCTATCGTTATGGGGCTATTGAGATTGGCACAGACACCACAAGTTCTTTCAAGGTTAATGGTTTACGGCTCAAGCATTACACCACCAGTAAGCTGATTGTGGGGAAGGTCTCTTGTGACCTCCTCAGTGCGTCCTTCTCTTAGAATCATCAAAAAGTCAAGTTTGAGACCTAAAACAAGCGCTTCTTGGGAGGCAACGTAAGCTTTATTACTTTCCTTTGTAAAAACGAAAAAAAGAAAAAAAAAAGAGAGAGAAAAAGAGAGGAGAACAGAAAAATGAAGGAGATTCTGCTCTTGTGAGTAGCTGAAAAAAGTGCACAACCATGCGCGACGATTGTGCCCCCCCCCCCAGAAATCCAGTTTTCCTTCTCCTCCCATGCAAAATCCTACCCTGCTTTCAGCCCTCACCTCCCAGATCTCTGTCTCTCACCTCAAGTGCTTGCCCACTTTCTCTCTCCCCAGAACACCTCACTGGGGACCCTTATCGTTGCCGATCGCAGCATCGGCGACTCCCTCAGTACCCACCATCACCGACTCCTTTCAAATCACCCTCACTTTATCTCTCCTCCACTCATCTTCTCTCCGTCACCCTAGAACACCCAACACCCACCTCCGTCTTTCGCCAGCGTCACCCAACATCAGCGTTTGCCGGTTACCACCTCTGTTAAATCCCTACGCTTCTCATCTCTCTCGAATCCCACCGCATCTTTCTCCCTTTATCCCTCGAATTGCCCACATGCTAAGATAACACCACCAGCCACCCCTGTTTTCGCCGCCCTTTGCCGGCGCCACCATCAGTAAATATCAGCCACTCTCATGCCACCCCCAGTTTTCCCATACAAACATAAACCCTAGGTTTTGATTTCCCTTAATTCACACTGAACCTCCACTATTGATACGATTAGGGATAATTTTAGGTTCATTTGCAAGATTTTAGTGCTAGATTGATTGAGTTGCAGGTATTAGTATTCAATTGGGTGGTCAAGCTTGCTCTCCACCACCATGGCTCCCAACAAGCGATTGAAATCATCCGTGGCATCCACTAGCCTAGCCCAAAGTACCCGAGGTAATCCTCCTCCCCTTCACATTGTTAATAAGCGTCGCCTTGTGTTTCAAGATAACGATCATCTCGCATGCTATGTTGCTATAATCACTAGGAAAATCTATGCACTAAATTTTAGTGATGAACAAATGCTAGATATCCTGGGTCTTTTGGATGATTTGAACCTCTTGTTGGGTAGGCTAGGATGGTCACACTTTTTAACATTATAAGAGCCGGTTTATGAACGGCTTGTTTTGGATTTTATGAAAATCCTTGGTGGTGGACTTGGATTGGTCAACTGGGAATGCAAGGTTTAGGCTGTTCAACCATACCCATGAGATCTCCGTTGCTCGCTTTGATGAGCTCTTTCACTTCTCCTACATTGAAGTGCCACCCTTGAGCCCGTTCATCCTGAATACAACCAAACCCAATTTTGGTATGCCATCACCTGTTCTAAGCGACGTTATGAGGCTCAGTCCACCAAAGCCATGTGGATCTGCAATCTCGTGCTCCGATACCTCCAATGCCTTACGAGGAATTATGTGTTTGGCCATGTCGATAACCAAAACGGGGTGCAAAAGGGGGAACTCTTCCTTATTTGTGCTGCCCTAAATAACACACCCACCAACATTAGAGCCTTCATAGCTACCCACCTAGATGAGCAAGTTAAATCTTCCAAAGTGATCATAGCTACAGGAGCCACCATTATCATCCTAGATCGGGTCTTAGGGTTTGATAGGCAAGTTGACCACTTGACGATGCAGTTGCATCAACATGAAAATATTCAGAGCTATCAATGGTTGACAGGTTTGGCTTAACCACCTTGGTTAGCCTCTCTTTTCTTTCCCCGCTCTAAACAAGACCATCATAATTCGCCCTTTGAACCTCAAATATGATGATGATGTGGACTGTGAGTATGAGGGCAATGCCTCATCCGAAGAGGCATTTGATGACGAGAATACAACACCACGAGCTAGTTAGGCTCAATGGAGGGCGCATTTCACTCCGGATGTCAATTCATCTAGTGCTTCTACTGGGGCACCTAACTCCATAACGATTGGCCCTTCTATGTATCAGACTACTTTGGACCGTTTGGATCAACTGCTAGTGTAGAACTAGGAGATTCTTCGAAATCAACACCCTATGTCACACCTAGTGCACTATACCTATGAGGAGTAGGAGTGGTCCTACCCCCTACCTGATTGGAGGCCCCGTAGGCCTCCCAGCCTTTACTGATTCTATATCAGTCTTTCTCCCTCTTCCCTCACATTTAATTGCATATGTTTTTCATTGGGGATCATGAAAGACTTAAGCTTGAGGGGTGAGCTAGCTTTTAGCTCAGCTTATAATCTTTACAGGGTGATGTGTTTAACTAGCCATAACTTCCTAATTGGCCATTATGATTTGGTGATGAGTATCAGGGAGTGGTTGTCACATGTTAGCTTTGTACATACCTATTGCATTTGTCTCATTACATCTAGCTAGGATAGCATTTAGGGCCTCATATGCATATGCATTCAGGATAGTTCATATCAGTTAGGTGTTGCATTCTTGTATTGTACATACTCTTTTTGCCTTTGCACGATAGCGCATAAAAAGGAGGCAAAGTGAAATCGGAACTCCTAAATGGATGAGGTACCCTTCTTCCTTTTGTCTCTCTCTTTCCTTATAGTGTGCTAAAAAATGAAAAAAATGACCTCAAAAAAAGAGAATGATTTGGAATTAGTTGTGAAAATGCCTCCAATGATGACAGTCAAGGGGTGATGATTTGCTTGACGGTGTGGAAGTTTGTGATGAATAAGATTCAGTTTGGTTGAACTCTTGTGAAATGCTTATGAAAGTGTCTTGACCGCTTAGTTATATGTGTTTGTATATTTGCCCCTGAGAATCGCTATGATGTGAAGTGTTTGAATCTTGATTATTAGCCAACCTCTTGAACTACTGTTTAGACTATGATGGAAGAACTAGTGAGACTTTTGAGCCCATAAAGACCATTATTCTACATAGTCTAAACTCCCTTTCATGAGCGGTAAACCCTCCTGTGTGTATCTTTAGAACTTGGCTTGACTCTCTTCCAAATCATGCTTGGCATGAGCATAATTTTGATATGATTGAGGCATTGATTTGATTTATAAACCACATGAGCTAAAAAGCCACCATGTGATACTAATGCCTATTGCTAGCCCTTTTTGGGCCTTTCCCTATTATTTGGTTCACCCATGTCTACTTAACCTATGCCTGAAATAAATGATCCTAGTGTTAGCCAAGTTAGTAGAGCAATGTTGTGAGCTATGTTTGGTTGACAAATATATTTATTGCTGCTCCTCAGAGTGGTTTCTCAGGGTTATTACTGCTTTTTAAGATCGGGAGTTAAAACTGTCCTTAACCTTTACCATTCATTTCTTTTCTTATTTGGAAAAAAAAAAAAGAGCAACAAAAAAGCAAAAAAATAAAGAAAAGAAGAAGAAAGAGAAAAAAAGAAAGGACTAAAAAAAGCATGAAAATAAATGGTTTGGCATAAGAAGCTTTCAATAATTGTTTTAACCCCTTCCCTGATGTTGATGAGATAGTGGTAATGATCTTGTAACGATGAGGAATTGGTGCTGAATGCTCACTACTTGGCTTATTAGCTCCTCTTTGCCTAAATCTCTCCTTCCTTGCCTTTAATGCTACCCCACTGCAATCCGCAAAAAGCCCTTATGATCAACACTAATGTGCATAACCCCCTGTGGTGGAGAATTGAAAGTTTTTCCAAGCTCATGGTAGTATTCATATATTGAGAGTGATCTTGAGCACTCATTCTACCCTAAACACATCAGGGATGGATTCCCTTTTCTTATGCATAAAGATGAGGAACTACCGATCTCATTAGCTAACTAACAGTTTGGGGAAGGCATGATATATCTAAGCAATTTGATATGGGGTATCTGCTCTTGCATCGTGACCTTGTGGTTCTTACTCTTGTTTTAGCACTTGTGCTTTGAAAATCGAGTTTTGCCATGATTTAGTCTCCTAGTTGTGAGTTATCATGTCATCACTTGCCTGAGCAGGTTGGTACTTCGAGGTGAATCTCTCCCCCCTTGGCCTTTTGATTTATGATCTTGCTTGGGGAAAAGCAAAAGATAAGCATGAGGGAGTTGATAAACCCATATTTTGACTTCATTTGAGCCTCCATTTGTTCATTTTGTTTCCTTTATTCCCATGCTAAACCTCAATTAAAGAGGGGTAGAATTTGCTTCCTTAAGTCTATTTTGCGCATAGTGTGTAATTTTCCTTATTTTCAGGGGTATATGGGAAGAATTTGAGGAAATCACCTGTTTTGTCAGGAAAGGAAGCCTAGATGACAAGTTTCAAGTGAAGAAAAAAGTCTTATGAAGTACTGTAAGATTGGAAAGGAATCTTAAGAAGCCCCAGAGGGTGCACGGTTGGCCAAGCATAGGTGCACAACCGTGCATTACTTCCTGTAATGAAATTTTACAATCCGAAGGGACGCACGGTTTACCGTGCTCCCCCCTAGCTTTCGCGATTTAATCATTTTTTTGGGGCTTGTTTTGGGGGATCTGGTGAGTTTTATTTTGAGAGTACTTGTTAGGAGCTAAATTAGGGCTTATTTACAGAGTACTTTGAAGACTTTTTTAGCATTGATTTGTGTGACTTTTTTTCAAAGACTGATTGGTGATTCAAGTGTGTATCCCTTTCTCCTATTCTTAGAATTTCAATTCAAGGTCTCGTATTTAGCCGTGTTCTCCAAATTAGGGTTAGGAATTGTGATCATAAACATGTGTAGACTCTAAATTTCCAATCTTAGGTTGGGAATAGCCCCTGCTACGCTAAATCAAATCATGTTCTAGTTTTTGTGAATCATGCCTATGTTCATGAATTGAAATCCTGCTTAGTACGCCAGATGTTTGTTGAATTGCTTGAAAGAGACTTAGTCATTATTCTTAATTTGGGTTTGGGAGATCAACGGAAGTTGAATCCTTTATTTAGTGCGAGTTTGTGAGCGATTGAATTTCTTGACGTGAAAACAGTTAAGGTTTCAATTGGGAGTTTTAGATTACTCAATCTTGTGGCTTTGACGATTTTAGTTTCATGAAAATAGATAACTAGGATTGATTACTCACTCTAATGACGTTCAAGAGAAGCCATATATGTGTTTCAATTTATAGTTATTTGCACGGGATGGTTTGCATGATTTAGTTTATGATTCACAAAGCACAATAGTGTGGTGATTCCTAACCTAGGACCTTGATCCCTGATTGAATTAGTTAAATTTGTTAGCATTTCACAGAATAAAACTATTTTTCAGTAACTATGAATACGAGTGCATTCAACAAAATAAAACTATTTTCAGTAACTAACAACCTGAGTGGAATTTTACCTAGATTGAGTGTTAAGAGTCAATTTGGTGGTTGAAATCAAGTTCCCTATGGACATGACTTGTACTTGACGGCTTCTAGCTATAGCTACGCCGTGCACTTGCGGTATTTTAACATAACAGGATTCATATTATCTCAACTTGTTCATTATCCCTGGAATGAATGCTTCATTATGACTATCATTTCCTTAGGAGGGAGAGAGTTCCTACAACCAAATCTGGGTGGTTGACATGGACGAAAAGAGGATCAATAAGAAGAGCTTCCGATTTGCTTGTGCTAATCCTAATTGTAAATTACTGTTAATGTTTTAAGCGTAAAGAGATTATCTAAATTGTCCTAAACAACTCAGCGGCCCACTCTAGCTGCACATCTACCTATCTCCCTCACTGAAAATTCCTTTCCACATTTCTTAAAAGTGTGCTTTGTGGCTACCGAATTCTCTCTCCCTCCCTCCCTCTCTTGCTCTCTATCTCTCTAACATATCCCCCACCTGGGTCCCATTTTCATCTCTGAAGTCAAGCCCTCCTCTCTATCATAGCTTCCTCATGTTTAATGGCATCATAGCCTCATAATCCTTTTTCACTCACATCACTTTAGCCCTGTCTGATGAGAAAAATGGAATGGAATGGAATCAATGAATGATTCGTGAGAGATAAAGGGTGAAATTTAAATCCTAAACTCATGTGTGTGGAGAGAAAAAGAATGGAATTCAGTTCCAATCCTTACTGTTTAGCTATGGATTATGGAATGAAATTAAATTTACTTTATTTTAAAAAGAATAATAATTATTATTAATTATTATCAACAATAATAATAGTAATAATATTATTAATAATAACAAACATTATTATTACTATTAATAAAATAATTGTTATTTTAAATTATTATTATTATTTACTAATAATTATTAATAATAATTATTAACCTTGATACTAATATTAATGCTATTAGTTATTATTAATACAAATATTACTAATAAAATTAATTAATAATAAAATTAATAATTGTTATTATTACTAATTACAAGAGCAATATTAATAACAATAGTTATTGTTATTAATCACAATAATTATTGATATTATTAATAATACTTAATAATTATAATTATAGTTGAAATTATTAGTTGATATTAGTAATAATAATTGTCATTATTAATTATAAAAATAATTACTAATATTAATAATAACAAATAATAATAATTATAATAACACTTATCATTAATGTTGTTAATAATTATTATCATTAATATTAATATTAATTATTAATTATTATAATTAATTATTATTATTGTTAATTAACAATTTATTTATTAATCTATTATTATTAATATTAATGATGATGATAATAATGTTAATAATATTGATTCTAGAGGTTGGAGACTTGAACCCCCTTGGAAATGGAAGGGTTCAAGTTCCTTAAAGTTGAGGGAAACTTGATACCCCTAGGTAGCAAGTTCCATCCCTTTAAAGTGCTTACCAAATGTAAAAGAATGGAACTTGACACCTAGGGGTGCAAGTTCCATTCTATTTTATCTCACCAAATAGCGCCTTTTGTTCCTCACATTCGACCAACCCCCCGATCTAAACTCCAATATATATAGGAACCCTAGCTGATCGATATTGACGAAGAAATTTGGGGCAAGACTAATGGAATTTTCCTACTGGTGATGAGTGGTGATTAAAGGTAATCTTTTAATATCCTGAACAATTACATAACACTGTTTAAGTTGCACATTTTAACGAATGAGAAATTTGGCGACTTGCAAAGCATGAGTTTGGTAATTTTGGTTCAATGTTTTATTGGTTTAGGGGTTTATTTCATTTTTTATACCTAGATTTTTTCTTGTTATATATCTGTCATTGTTTCAACAACAATCAATGTTGAGATGATGTTGCGCCTTGATATAGTAATGATAGATAAATGTAGCGAGAATCTTTATAGATTCGATAAACACTCTCGAAAAAGAGGCAACTACTGAGGAAAGGGACCAAGACATACGTTCGATAAAGAAGATTAAATGAAGACTTAATCAACTAGATCCACAAGAACAAGAATTCTCCGATGTCGATGTGGATATGGTACCAAAAACAACGGCAGAGATAAGACCCAATCTAGAAAGAAATCGTTCGCAAACCAAAACCTCTTTCAGAGATAAAATCATGGGTAATAACCCTAATCGTTCTTATACTACTTAGACTTAACATTCGAATGCCGCAGGGAAATCTGATGGAGACGATGGGTGGGAAACTAATGACGGTACCGCAGATTCGAAAGGTGAAGAGGACCCTTGATGCCCTAAAATTATTCTCACTAGGGCAGAAAAACTCAGACTGCAAAGGCCATGGTGTAAAGCTTTAATTGTGAAATTATTTGAAAGTGGAATGGGGTATTTACAGTTAAAAAGGACTCCTTTATCCAAATGGGCTCTCAAAGGGGGATTGGGTGCTCATTAACATTGGATGCGATTATTAAGTTGCTTGCTGTCTAACTCCAAGGACTATGAACATGTCCTCACACAAAGACCTTGTCTTATTCGTGACCATTATTTAACGGTGTGAAAGTGGGTTCTGAATTTTGTTCCAGACGAAGAACCTATAAGGCCTAATGTTGTTGGTACCAGAGAGAAATACCACACTAGTGTATTTAACCAGAATTGAACCAGGGAAGAAGAAGCCCCAGGACGTACAAGGAGATAGATGGAAAATGCAAATAGAGAGCCTAGGGCCACCCCATGGGACAATACACATTAGTAAACTGGGTCAAGATTTGAAATTTTGGGTGCTAACCTAGAAGATGATTTCGTGCCTAATGTGGATACTGCAGATATGGAGAAGGATACGAGTAACTACCCAAATGAGGCAGATAAAGGAGGAGATCTTGCTAAGGATAATGTGGGGTAAAGGTTGCTACAACTTTGGAAAATAATCTCTATCAGCGGAACCACCATGAGCAGAATAAGATTGTTACTGCTAATAGGAATGCGAGCGAGTTTGATGTTGACATGGTTGAGCATTAGGGGGCAGACCAAAATAGCGAAACAAACCACATGCAAGCTAATGCTAGAGAAGTATACCTCGAGCTAAGGTCATCTGCCTTTTAACCCAACAAATGCTAACACTTCAAGGCCAACCCCATCACAGTCTCCAAAGCCCACCCATAAGCTACATTAAGACAAAAAGAAAATGTAGCCCCACCTTGCTCCCAAAGGTCGATAGGGCCTTCAATGACCCAGATCAAGCCTCTTCCTCTAGCTCACCGAATGTACAACCCTCTTCACCATTCATGAAAAATGGTCAGGGGAGTAAAAACCAACAAATTGGCCTTCCAAACTAACTATTCCCACTTCATTCGAGAGACCCACCCAATACATCCAACCCAGGACGCACTGGGTCACGTTAACCTGTGCATCAAAATGCGGATTTCATAGCTTACAAGAAGCCTTAAAATGTAATGCAAAGTCAAATAGAATCACTAGCTCAATTGAATCCTTAAGTTAAAGGAGGATTTGGACTCAACCTAGGCCTTTAAGGCCCAATTTACCGTGAACTTATGGATCAAATCCATAATATATCCAAACTATCTATTTTTATGTACAATGTTCAAGGAGCGGCTAATCGCAATTTCTTGTTCATCCTAAGAGTGCTTATTAGGAATCATGATCCTAAAATTCTGATTTTAGTAGAAACCAAGATTAGTGGCCAGGTGGCTAACGAATTATGTTGAAAAATCCATTTTGATGGTGTGTGCAGGATTGAAGCAGAGGGGTTTCGAGTAGGTATCTAGGTCCTTTTGGCGCCGAGATTCAATGACACTGAATGTAATCGTATCTTCATCCTAATATGCAACCTTCAAAGTTTATGTAAACAATGACCCCCGTTTAGCTACTTTCAACTATTTATAGATGCCCAGACGAACAATTAGAAGCATCCTCTAGGAAGATATTAGCAATTGTAACCAGAATAATTCTACTCCTGGCTTCAATGACACAAAATCTATAGATGAACGAGTGAACTGTGGTCAACTTAGCAAGATGTTGTCTCAAATTTAATTATTGGATTGAAAAAAATGCCTTTGTTGATCTTGGGTTCTCTAGTCCTCAATTTACTTGGACTAGAGGATTAACCCCCGAAACTCATAAATGTGCAAGGTTAGACGGAGGCCTTTGCACCATACATTGGAGGTGCAAATTTCCTGAAGCAGGAACATGTCATCTTCTCCAAAGCCAATCCGATCACTGCCCACTCCTACTAGCTACCACAAGGTTCGACCAAGTAAAGTATATTAAGAGACCTTTTCACATCTAGGCAGCATGGTTGTCCCATACGTCTTTTGAACAATTCTTGAAAGATTACTGGAAGCACTCTCAGCCCTTATATCCACAACTAAACCACCTGCCCAAGGCTTTGGATGACTGGAATAAGTGGGTGTTCAGGAATCTCTTCACATGCAGAAAAGAGGTATGGGCGCGGCTTCAAGGAGTATAAAGAAAGTTGGCCTAAGATGTAACTGATTTCTACTGCAACTTGACACCACTCTCCGTAAAGAACTTGATGAGGTGCTCTCCCAAATCAAGACTCTCTGGTTTCAAAAGTCATGCAAGGAGGCTATACGCAATGCAGATAAGAACACTTGGTTCTATCTTATTTTCACTATAGTGCGAAGAAGGGTGAACCACCTGGCAGGCCTTTAGGATCTACAGCGTAATTGGGTTTAGGAATCAAATGATGTCAAGGATATGGTCTGTGGCTACTTCAAAGATCTCTACATGGATGATTGCCCCCCGTATGTTCCTTTCTTGGTTGCTGTAACCGCTTCCCTTTACTTGAGCAAAGTTATGCTAGTAAACTCACCAAACATTATGTGGTTTGTGAAATTAAACAAGCTGTCTTTGACATGGGAGCTTATAAATCTCCAAGACCAGATGGTTACCAAGCCCTTTTCTCTCAAAATGACTGGGAACTTATGGGTGTTGATCTTATCAGTCTGGTTCTTGATGTCCTCAATAATTGTACTTTACCAAAGCGCTTAAACAAGACTTTTCTGGTCCTCATACCTAAGGTTGAAAACCCCCAGTCAATCACACAACTCAGGTTGATAGGCCTTTGTAACATGCCTATAAATTCATCATTATGGTGATAGTTAATAGAATGAAACCTTTTCTGGAAAAACTCATAGCTCTGATGTAATGCAGCTTCGTACAGGGCCGGTAAATTATAGACAACATTGTTATTGTACAAGAAATGCTTCACTCTATGCGCCATGAAAAAGAAGCTATTGGTTATATGGCAAGCAAACTCAACCTAGACAAGGCCAATGATAGGTTGTGATGGCCTGTCCTTGGTGAAATTCTCAATTGCCTGTCCTTGGTGAAATTCAGCCTCCTTGGGAATAGTGAATGCACAACTGATTTCTCACCATCGAGAGGAGTCAGACAAGGCGACCCATTATCACCTCTTCTGTTCGTTCTATGTATGGAACGACTCAATCATCTCATTGAAGATTTGGTCGCTCATGGTCAATGGAAAGATGTCTTTGCTAGTAGAAGTGGCCTTGCTCTCACCAATCTCTTCTTTGCTGCCAATCTTATTCTATTCGGAGAAGCCTTGATTGAATAGGCCCGTATCATAAAAGGTTGCCTTACTCGATTCTACAAAGCTTCATGACAGAAGGTGAGCTTTCAAAATTCCATGGTTTTCTTCTTAAGTAACACGAATGGTGCCCTAACCCAACAAATTAGCGCTGAATTGGATTTCTATATCACAGATAATCTGGACTGATATCTTAGGATGCCAACTATCAATGGTACGATGACCAATCAAACATTCTGATAGATCTTGGACAGAGTTGATAGGTGACTGGCTGGGTGGCGATCAAAAGTCCTTTCCCTCACTGGTCGAGCAACCTTGGTCCAACCCACAATTTCTTCTATCTTATATTATGCTATGCAAACTACTAAATTACCTCAGTCCATTTATGACAAGGACAATCGCAAGGCTAGACGGTTCCTAAGTGGGAACTAAAATAGACAAGGTGTGTATTTAGTCTCATAGGACCAAATCTCAAAATGTAAAGACGATGGAGGAATGGGTTTGCAATCAATGCGACAAATGAATAGTGCATTCTTAACCAAGCTTGGGTGGAGACTACTAGCGGAATGCGATAAATTGTGGGATAGGGTTATGAGAGTCAAATAATGTGCTAGGAGAAGTGACATCGATATGTTTAGACCAAAGATAGATGCATCTAATGCTTGGCGTGGCATTACTGATAATGCTAAATTTATTCGAATGGGAGTTAAGTTAGAGATTAACAATGGTGAGTGGAACCTTTTCTGGTACGACAAGTGGGCCACTTAGAACCACTTATCAAACGTTCTGCACAACCACCACCACTAGTGATAAAAGATGCTACCGTTGTGGAACTCCGAGATAGTAATCGGGGATGGAAACGAGAACTACTGGGAGATCTACTCCCGAAAGACTTGCTAAAATTGTTGGATTCATTTGAGAAATGACCTGGGGAGGATAACGAGGACCACCTTAGTTAGGGGAGATCTTCTTATGGTTCCTTTCAGTAAGGTTAGCCCTTGCACTAATTCGGGTGGATATTACCGAAGACGTGAATCTGCTATGGCGGAAAATCTGGAGTGCTAAAGTTCCGCAACATGTAAGATTGTTCCTCTGGCTTGTTGCTCATGATCGAATCATGACTAACTATAATAATTTTGTGAGAAGGCTGGCACCTTATCCTTCTTGCAATGAATGATTGGCAGTGGATGAAACTTCTTTACACCTCTTGCGTAACAGTGAGCGAGCCCAAACACTGTGGAGCCGGCTAGTTCCAATTCAGCATCAACCAAGTTTCTTTTCACTATGCCTTTGGGATTAGCTATCTTTCAATCTCGACACCATAGATTCTTGGAAATTGAATTGGTCGACGAAATGTGTAGTGGCTGCTTGGTGGCTGTGGAAGTGAAGGAACCAAAAATGCTTTAACTGTTTATATGGCAGCCCTGAGAATTCGTACTGGCACGAAGCAAAGAGATTTTTCAGGCTATGAATGTTGCTTAGCCGGTGAAAACAAACACTAGAATTGAGAAACTATTATGATGGGTTGGGGCCCCTCCTGAATGGAGTATGTTAATATTGATAGGGCATATTGAGGGAACCCGGGTCCTACCGGTGGAGGTGGGTGATTAGAGGGCATATCGGCAACTAGGTAAAGGGCTTTACTACAAACTTCAGGATCTGCTCATCAGTTAAGGCAGAACTCATGGCCATTCTTCATGGCTTAAGACTAGCTCGAGATTTGGGTATTACATACCTACCTGTTAGTGAAGGCCTCTACAAGAACAAACTAGTAATACTACTACATTGTGAAGGAATGCCAAGAGCTAATAAGGAATACATGTTAGAAAGCTAAACTGGGGCACTGCTACAGCCTACAGGAAGGCTAATAGGGAAGCAGATCATCTCGCTAACGCAGGAGTTGTTCAATTTGTACATATCACCAGTTTTGATCATCCGCATTGTAGGTAGTTTAGCCATACTTGAAAGTGGAAGCGCGGATGCCTGGATCTTATGCTTGCTTGACTGCTGCCTACGAAATGGTGGCTACTAGAGTCACCAGAATGCCACGTTTCAAAACCTGAGCCTCTGGGGATGGTTAGGCAGTGAGAGGGAGAAGGCCAGAGAGAATTTGGGAAGCTCTTTTCTTATGAATTACTTACTGTGTTGTGTATATTTGATCCACATGCACACACCCTTTTATAACCACAATATCCTGAAACTGAATCAGGATTTAATAGCCAGATTAATACGCAATTAATCCTCTATGTAACCGCCAAATTAAATGGGTGATTATGGCCATTATGCTTGTGTGACCGTTATCGGTCAACAGCTCCCCCTTGGTCAAACAGACCTCAAATCTCATATCTCTCTACCAACATATTCCCTCACGCTTCATACTGGGAATAGAACGTGTGACCAAAACTGAACACATCAGTGTTACATCAAGTCACCATCTAACTGACATAACACCTCCAAGAAAACCAATATCCCGAATCATTCAAAAGCATCACTAATGGCACACACTGTCCCTTTATGCCTGATATATCAAATGATTATATACTAAATATAATCACCCGGGTTTGATATGGTGATGGGAAATGATTCTTCTATAGACAATTAAAATAATCTATCTTAGTATAACTGCTTTCCTAATGTGCTCCGCTGGACCGTATACATCTTGGCCCTTGGATAGCACATTAAGGTAGCAACATCATACTTAGACTTCATATTATAATTCTAAGTCCAAGGGTATTGCCAATGAGGGTCACACGGTGACAAGGTTAGGGAACTCACTTGTCACCCATCAAATAGGTCGACATATAGCACACACAGTATGAGGGTGTGTCATAGCATAGCTCTAACCAAGTTGGGTATGTCACTCTTCTATGCCATGCAAATTGTAAGTCTGGCTTTTACTTAAAAAACCAACCTGAGTTATTAGATTAACATGCACAATGTTAATCACAACACTCAAGATTCGGCTATAAGGCTTCAATATGAAAACTCATTTCATATTCGAACCCCTCAAGTCTAGAACCTCACGGCTCTCTCTCTCTACCTCAACACGGAACAAACCCGAAAAAAAAGGGACGAAACTTATCTGAACCCATCAGCAACGCCGTGGGAGGGGTGGCGCGTGTAAGTCACACGCCGCCAACGAAAACACCTTTCGGCTCTTTTCTTCCTCCCAAACCCTTAACCGACCCCCCGATCTGCAAATCTCGGCCAAAAGCAAGTCAAACAAACCCATCACGGCCGCATGTGTATGTCACACGCCGTCACGGTGGTGGCGCGTTCAGCGAGTGGGTGGCGCCAGTCAAAAGCTCGACGGCCGATCTACATGCTGGCGCAGTTTTTGGGCCGATTTGGTTGCTGGTAGAACCAGGGATTGAGTTCAAGGAGGCGGCTAGGGGGGGTGTACCATCATCTAGGTGGTGGTGGAGGCCAACGGTGGTGTCCGGCGTCGAAGAAGACGGCTATGGCTGCCATGGAACCGTCGAGGTTTCAGAACAAAAACCGGCCATGGTGGTCTCGGCTATGTGCCGAGAATCAGCAGAACCATTGAGGGTAAAAGCCACCGCAAAAGAAAGACGCCAGAGGATGCTGGGCAGAGGCGAAGAGGGAAAGGGAGAGCCGAATGAGTTATGGGTTAGAGAGTTCTGGAGAGAGGCAGAGAGTTAAAGAACCAGATAGAGAGAGGTGAGTACTCTGGAAAGAGAGAGTCGAGGGTTGGAGAGTGGTCGAGATTCAGCTTTAAATGGGCCGTGATCTACCATTAAGGAAAGGCTTGTTAAATGGCCTTGATTTGGCATTTTTGTTATTTAAAAAAAAATTAAATTTGGGCCGATTTTGGGAAAATGTCTTGGGCTACATTTTTATAGCATTTTTTTTGTGACATGTGGTTCATGTTCATATAGTTCAAATTAGTTTTGAATATATGAAATTGGTATTATATTAATATGTTTAATATTTATGCCAATGGAAATGTAAATTAGTTTTATATTTCAACTAATAATGAAGCCCATAATATTAATGTGTTTAATATTAATCACATGTCTAAATGAAATATAAATTTGTTTTATATTTCAAACAACATATGAGTTGGTTAATTAAGACATACGAATTTGTTTCATATATGTATTAACATGTAAATTAGTTTTACATTGATGGATATCTATGTGATATTTAAATAAACGTTAATTTGTTTAACGATTTTTTTAATGAAGGTCCATATGATAAAGATCTTATGGAGATATGGTCATTAAATTATTTAAATTTCTAATTCATGATTATATGAGATGATTATGAGCTTGGTGAAATTTTCGATCATATGACATGAATCATGAAATTTTTTTAATAATTTAATTGCTTAAAGTAATGTGTCTAATGTCCATCTTTTAATAATTGTAGATATGACAGCTAACAACGCAATAATCACTGAATTGTCCACTAGTCAAAAGTTAGATGGTTCTAACTATGACATGTGAAAACGGAAGATTCAGTATCCTCTGGTAGGAAAAGACCTGTTGGAACACTTGACGGTAGCAAAGTTTCCACCATCTGACAAGGATACAGACGGTAAGCCTATTGATACTACTACTGTGTAGTATCAAGAAAGCTTACAGGCCTACCAAAATTGGGCCAAGAAAGATCGTAAAGCACGCTTTACCATGTTGTATTGCATGCATGACGATCTGATTGGCGAATTTGAGGTTTATCCCACGGCTAAGGACATGTGGGATCAACTCAAAATCCGTTTTGGACAAACATTCGAAACAAGATTACGTACCTTACAATTAAAATGGATGCAGTACAAAATGGATCCCAGTCGTACAGTAGTTGAGCATTTATGAATTATGAGTGGCATAATTCGTGATCTCAAGGCTGCAGGCAAAGACATTTCTGAGGGGGAGCAAGTCCTGAATGTGATTCGGGCTCTCCCTGATGAACCTCCACATTGGGAACAGGTCCAGACGGTCTTGACTCATTCTGATCATTTGAAAACCTTTGGTCAGATACAAAGCCACCTCGAAATGGAAGAGGAGCGCCTAAAAATATTCGGGACTCCCAACGTGGCTCTTGTCGCCAAAGGCAATAGGCCTAAAAGCAACAAGAACACTAGAGGTAGGCAGTTCAAGAGAGGTTCCCGCCCCCCTCAGAAAGGTAGGCCAAAGGCTGGTGTGGCTAAGAAACAAAAGGCCAAAGGCAATGGAGAGACAAAAATAGCGCGTGTGAAGTCCTATAACTGCGGCAAGAAAGGTCACTACGCTCAGGATTGTCCTGAGCCGAAGAAGGTATCTTTCTCCACTTACTCTCCTGAATTATATGTATGTTCCAATGCATTAGTTGCTAAATTCTTTCCTAATTGGATTGTAGATACGGGAGTAAGCAAACATATAGTTTGGGACAGAGCTGGCTTCGTGGACTTTCACCACTATCCGGTGGGTTTACAATCTGTCATGCTAGGAAACGGCAGTAAAGAAGACGTTCTAGGTGTTGCAACGTACCGGCTCACATTGAAAGGAGGAAATAAGTTGCTCCTGTTTGATGCTCTCAACGCACCTGGGGTGCGGACTTGTCTTTTGTCCTTAGTTTCTTTAATGAAATCCGGTTTTGGTTTTTCTTCTTGTCATGATAGTTTGAACATTTTGTATTGTGACAATGTGTTTGGCCACACTACACTAAGGAACGATTTTCTTGTACTTGATTTAGATGAATCTTATAATAATTCTCATTCAGTCTTTGTCTCTCATTTCGATTCCGATTTAGAATCGATTAAGTGGCATGCTAGGCTTGGCCATATTGGTCAAGACAGGATGAGTCGACTAGCTAAAAAAGGTCTCTTAGACAAACTCACTAAGGTTAAGTTACCTAGATGTGAGTCATGTTTAGCTGGCAAGGTGACCGCGAAGCCTTTTGGTAAGGCTTCAAGGGCGTCAAGCCCTCTAGAGCTGATTCACTCTGACATTTGTGGACCCATGAATGTGAAAACACATCATGGAGCTTTCTATTTCCTCACTTTCATAGATGATTATTCAAGATATGGGTATGTGTACCTATTATCACATCGCTATGAAGCATTCGATGTGTTCAAACGCTTTGTAGCTGAGGTTGAAACTCAGTTAGATCAGAGAGTTAAGACTCTTCGAACTGATCGAGGTCGTGAATACCTCTCGAATATGTTTAAAGAATTTTGTGAGAAAAAAGGTATACGCAAACAACTCACGATCCCTGGCACTCCACAACAAAATGGTGTGGCAGAGTGAAGGAATCGAACATTGCTTGACATGGTCAGATCAATGATGGCATACGCCAATCTCCCACTTCGTTTTTGGGGGGATGCACTGCTTACGGCAGCTGACATCCTTAACCGTATGCCGAGTGAGAGCGTATCCGCCACTCCATATGAGTTATGGTATGGTAGAAAGCCCTCCTTAGACCATTTACGCCCATGGGGTTCGACTGGTTATGTACACAACCCAACTCATAAACATGGGAAACTTGGTCCAAGGGCCACCAAAATGGTGTTCGCACACTATCCTAAACATTCTAAGGGATACGTTATGTATGGTGAACACCCTAATGGTGGCATGACGGAAGTCGATTCACGTAATGTGGATTTTCTTGAGGATGTGTTCCCAAGTATTGGTGAAATCAAAAAAGACCTAGCGTTGTATGAGTTACCGCTCAATGACCCACTATCTCTCGGTGAGGGGGAGGATTTTAGTACTCACCGCACCACCGAGGATAGTAGGCAAGATGTACAGTTGTTGGTTAATCAAGAGGATCAACCTGATCAACCTCATGCTGAGGTTCGTCCTCAGATTCAAGTTGATCATGAGGTTCATCCTCATTCTCCTATTAATGAACATGAGGTTAGTCCCGTTGTTCAGCATGATAGAAGTGATTCTCCACCCGTTGAGACTTCTATACCTCTCAGAGATAGGGGGAGGAATTCCTCAGTGGGACACACTAGCACTAGTCCTCAACTTCGGAGGAGTGAACGCGGAAGACTCCCTCGACGATACATGTTAGAAAGCTAAACTGGGGCACTGCTACAGCCTACAGGAAGGCTACGAGGGAAGCGGATCATCTCGCTAACGCAGGAGTTGTTCAATTTGTACATATCACCAGTTTTGATCATCCACATAATTCTATTCGGACTATTTTGTTTGAGGATTCCTCTGGTGTATCATTAGGGCGCTTTGTGCGTCATTAATAATAAATTCTTAGGTGCTTAGCCTCTCGTTTGCACCAAAAAAATCAATGATGAGAGGGGATTAGCAATATGGGTGGAGTTATGGAAAATTAGCATTTAGTTGCTTTCTTCTGTGATTGAGTAATTGCTTGGGGCGCTCATAACAACGAAGATTATTTCTGTATATTTGGACTGTGGGAATATATTTGGTGGAATCTGTTTCGATTGTTGAATTTAAAACCTCTTCAATTGAAATATTCCTTATTTACTATTTTGGTTGATAACACCTCTAATATGATGTCCAGCTTCCTACTAATTTACATTTTAATCGTCTATCTTCTTTTATTTACCCAATTCTCTTGCAGGAACTCTACTCTTAATCTATTTTAATTCATTTTTAGAAATTTTGTTTCTAACTTTTTAGATTTCGTAAGCTCTTCTTTTTTGGTCCAACCTCCAAACACAATATTCTATTGTGCGTTAAAGGCATGGCTCAATCATAGAGGGTGGTAAGGTAAAAACAACAATTCTTTGCATATTTGGCACTTTGGCTGTCACTGGGCACATGAGTCAATAATGGTTGTGGTTGTTGGTGAGTAACAATAAGGTGGGATACAGTGAAAGAGAGTCGAAGATCTAAGAGCATGTGCAGTGGTTGGCCCGTAGGCCAAACATTGAGGGGGGCGGGTGAAAGGTTGGCCCGGCAAGCTGCAGTGGTTTGCTCAGGGGGGTGGGCTCGCAGGCCGGCTCTCTGCGGGAAGCCTTCCCCCTTCCCCTTTTTTCTTTTTTTTTTTGGTTTTTTTATTTGTTTTATTGTATTTTGTTTTTTTTTTTTTGATTTTAAAAAAGTAGTTGTGTGTTGGGGTGTGGGTCCATGGATATTATTTTATTTGGTGAGCTAAAGTAGTGAGCCAACTATTGGAGAAAGTGAGGCTTGTGAGGTAAAAAGTTTGAGAGAGGATTGATGTGGCAGTGGTAGGTCCTCACCGGTGAGCCAAAAATCCCACCCACCATTGTACATGCTCTAACTTGGCAGTGGGTCTTGGTTGGAGAAGGATGATGGCCTATGGATGTGCAACAGGTTTTAGTGAGTAGACGTAAACTTTAGACATGGGGGGGGGGGGTGAGAACCTAAAGCAAGGCCTATTTAGACCCCAACAATCCGCGCTTATTGGGGAAAATTGTCACTTGGGCTTCAACCGAGTCAGTGTAGTTGGGAAACACCGTTGTGAACGATGGCTTTCTGGCGACTTGGTCACTCGATGTCTTAGAGTAGTTGCAGCGGTGGCTCGAGAGACTCTGCTCCTTCCCCCCCCCCCCCCCCCCCCCGAGCTTCTCGCACTGCCTCCAACGGTTGGTTTATTTGTCTCGCCTGGCGAGCTGGCCCATCACCGAGAGTCGCTCGCCCAGCCCTCATCTGTCCTTTTCTTTCCTTTTGTTGACTTTTTTTGGGTGACTTTCATTCTGTGTTAATCGAGCAGGAAGGTGAAGGGGAGGAGGATATGGAGAAAGAGGAAAAGGGATGAAGCTGGAATGTAAAACACATGGAGAATTGGGAAATAATATTAATTGTATTATTATTACTATTTTAGTAACTTGTTTTAATTTTTTTCCTGGGGATGAGATAGCGGAGGTGAGAGAGGAAGGGATTTTTATTAATGGCATTATTGTTATTACGATATTAATGAATATTTAATTTTATCTTTATAAATTAATTATTCTATTTATTCACAAAATTTATCAATTATTTTTCATACCTCATTCATATAAATAATAAACAATAAAAGAGTACAAAATTTAGTGGTGTAATTCATAAGTATTATTTTATTTGGTAGAGCCAAAGTGGTAAGTCTTCTAGCAGAGAGAGAAAAACTTGTGAGCATAAAAGTTGGCTCAGAAGGTAATATGGATATAATAGGTCCCTACTGGTGAGCCAAAAGACTTGCTCACCACTGGGAGTGCTCTAGTGTCCATACTTGATCATAGGAGGATAAAATTGTTCCACACAAAAACTTTAAGCTTGAAATAAGTGTGACTGTGTGAGTTAGCAAATGGCCTTATTTAAATCTGAATCACTTCTCTTTCTTTCAGTGCAAGTGCATTTTGGTAGCATGTCATCCGGAGATGAGACAAGTCACAAACCTTTTCTTGCAGTTTTTTTATTCTTCTACTTCCTTTTTCCTAATGCCCTACACGCAAATGCTATAAGAACTATCATTGTAACTAAAAATCCTAGTCAACAAACGTGCAGGGTCCCAAAAACAAAGGAGATCAAGTACAGTTTGCTGGAAGTACAAAGGCTAATAGCAAAATAGAATGCTACGTACTATCCTCTAACAAAATTGAACACTATAGCAAACAAGTCCTTTTTTTACATTCAATTATTACAATTCCTGCCAACAAAGGTTGACTCAAGAGGTTTGGCACTTGTTTCCCTCAAGCATGGCCTTAGGTTCAAGTCTTGTGAATGAAGAATACGTGTGATGGAGCTCTATCCCTTATTGGGCTAATAGTAACTGGACTTCACGGAAATGGAGGATCCAAGACCAAAAACTATCACAATGCCTCCCATCTTGTATTGCAAATAGTCCAGCCTGTTGCAAGACTTGTCAACCAAGTTGAAAGCTAAATTTGAACTCATGACAAATGAGGAGTTCTACTGGAACTGAAGGACTCAAACTATGAAAGGTAAACTATAACTAGCACAAGATCAGTAGAAAAAAAAAAAAAAGACAAGAAAAAATTGATAGGAGCTACTGCTGCTCTTGCCCTTCGCTATGTATCACAGACTAAGTTTCGGAATCTTCTAAAATATTCTAAGATCTTCTAGATCATTGCAGAACTTCTGGAATGCTACAGAGCCTTTAGGCATTATTTATGACCTTCCCGATGGTCGTACAAACTTTCAAAATAATCTAGAGTCTTCTAGGTTCTATTAGGACTTTTTAGAAGGCTATATATTCGCCAAAATGGAGTTATTTGTGATCCATACAAGCTGGAGTGGAGAGCAAACAAAGTAATAGAAGGCATTCTCCCAAACTCTCTCTCCTGGATTCTCTTGTGTTCTCCTTGCATGCTTAGCATTCTTAAGATTAAGTCAAGAAAACTTGGGCAGGCTGATAAGTAAACTTGAAGCGGTCTCTAATACACCTTCCTAGGCTGTACAGGAGTTGAGTTCGAGTGAAGAATCACCCTATGATAGTTCTCCCCTACCCAATTGGGTAACATCTACATTTCCTTTGAATCATCATATGACTGATTCTCGCATTGCCCTATTGCAAGAAATGGGCCTTTTCACTCAAATGCTATAATAGTTTGAATCTAATCTACTAATTATTTTAGTTAATTTTAATTTAACAAAGTTGAGCACTGCATTTCAATTCGACATTTGAAATATTTATGCGATTTCAAGTTGAAACGACAAAGTGACCTCGAAGTAAAGCTCAGTAATATTTCGTATAAAATTATTTGCTAAGTTTATAGATAAATATAAATTAGCATAGCAATAAAAATGATTAACAATGTGAATAAATGAATAAATAAAGAAATACAAACTTATACATTACCGAGTGTAGGTGAATCAATAATCCTCTCTTCAAAATTTATGAGATTACCCAAGATGGCCAAGTCCATTTGCAAAATAGAAGAGGATTTTTCTTTTAAGAAAAGGGGAGGGAGAAGGAAATAAAATAGAAAAAGAATTTGTTTTTTTTTTAATCAGGCTAACTCCCGCTCCTTGTGTTCACCGACATCAGCACCCTCTTTTTATTTTATTTTGTTCCATTTTTTTGCCCAGCGAAGGTTTTATCCTTCCCCTCTCTGTCATAGCACGTCCCCTCCCCCGTCAAACACCCTTCACCAGCCTCCACCGCCGATCTTCTGTCGTCACTGGTCAGAGCAACAGGCGGCACCGCCTAGTCATGCCACCCCCTCCTTCCCCTCCTCTTTGGCTTATTTTGAGGTTGTGAGGAGAATTCTAAGTCCTCTCTAAATTCTATTTTACTCCTTATTGATTATTAAATTTGTGTTCTTTTTGTTGGATAAATGTTGATTTGTGTGACATTAAGGTTTAACGACAATAATCCCGAGGATTGGAATGTGGGTGTTGGGTGATGTTTTGAATATGTGTTGTGAAATTAAATTCAAATAAGTTGGATGAATTGAATTTTTAAGAATTTTGGTTATGTCATAAGAAATTGTGGATGTGTGTAAGTGTGTTGGGTTTGGTTATTGACAGGCTGAAGATAAAAAGAAAGAAGGAAATGGTAGCTTTGGGATTTTTAAATCAAATTTACTTGACATGAAAATCTGAGGTTAATTTTGGAGTTTAGATTATATTGGTGTGAATTATGAGTGAGTTTGGTGTTTAAAGGCGTAAGTGAAGCTCGAACTTGTAGCCTCATGGAAGTAACGAAGTTAATTAGTTAAGTGTGCTATTGAGGGTAGAGCAGAGCGCTAATGGCACTCAAGAAATATAGCTACAAGTTGAATTATGTTTAAATGAATTAACCATGACCTAGTCCTGCGTAGGCCAACAAGAAAATGGTGATTAAAGTTCACACAAAACTTTTTCCTATTTTCATTTTTACATTACTTTTTTCTATTTTCATTTTTACATTAATACCTTTTCAATTGGCTCTGAAACGGCATATATTGTTTTGACAACAAGCCCAAATCTATAAGATAATCAGACAATCTAACTTCTTCTTTCATTAATGTATTACTATTTCTAAAGAGAGGATAACAGGTTATAGTAATAATAGAGGTAACAATAGCATTAACAAAGCCTAATATGATCAGCTTAATATTAGGCACGAAGTCATGCTGTTCTACATGTTTAATTGAATATGATGCGTTAAATTAGTGATGAAGAAGAATAATAAGAAGAGTTATGGATTTCTTACCAAAATTGTAATAATAAAAGCTATTTATACTTCAATAATAACGGAAAGCCAGTTTGGAACAGAAATGAAGCCACTTTCATCGTTATCGAGCCAAAATGAGGTTTTTTCTTCGTCCAAAAGAGAGAGAGGGCTTTAAAAGATTCAGGTATGTTTACTGCCTGTATCTTTCAAATTTTCACATGTTCTTATAAATACTAAAATATCATAACATACCAGTGTTTAACGAATTATTTTCAAGCCTTGTTTTGCACATAATCAAGTGGACCCACCGGTTATCAAATATCAGAACTTACTGGCTTAGGCCCTTTAGTTTACCCGCGCAGCCTCAGGTCAAGCTATCCGATTGGCCTGACTGGTGTACACTTATTCAATAATTACAGTATACATATGAGTTCATCAGTTTGGGTTCCACTTCCAGATAATAATCGGTAATAGTTTTAATATCATTCTCTCTTCTACTAATTTCGAACTAAAATAAATTAAAATGCGGACGCTCATTGGAAAATGAACTTTATTCTTTACAGTATGGGGGTCAACGTACTGAGCTTCGGCTCACCCTTCAAACATTTTGTGTTTTCATGTTTTAGGTTGGGCACTTGGAAAGTCGTGCATTGAGCGCCGCCAAGCGAGGCAAGGAGTAAATAAATGGAGTTTAACAAAGCTCGCACTGACATTTTTCTTTCTAAGTCACGAGGTGCCAGCGAGCATATAGCTGGGTTATTGATATGTTTAGGTATGATAATGTTTAGAATATGATGTGACGATATTAATTTGCAAATTTTTCTGGGATAGGTTTAGCACCAAATTACATATGACCCTCTCGACAGAGAAATGCGTATCATTATCGCACCCCTACTCTAAATTAATATGAAATATGCCTTTCGATAGGGTAAATGCATGAGGGCCTGTTGTTTGCGCCAAAAATATACTATTTTTACAATACCTTTATATCCGATTTATGTCTTAATAACTATTACTTTAAAATTTTTATTTGATTTTGTTTTATTTTTGTAGGCGTTAAAAATCAGGAAAATTGTGAAAGAAATTATTAAAAGAAAGCAAGGAAAAATAAAATAACTCCTACTCGGTCACACATGCTGGTCATGTGACCCACCTCCCCCCCCGTCAAATCTCCTCACTCTCTCTCCTCTCTCTCGGTCTTGAGAAAGCCAAAAGCCCCAAAAACCGCGACCATCGTCTGCTTCACCATCTTCAACCTGTCTCTCGATCTCATCTCTCTCTATCATTGACACCAGAAGCACCTCACCACCTCCATTCTCATCCGCATCCACCAGTGACCCACGCAGCATGCCAGCGCATCATCATCCTCACCATCCACTGTTGGGTTTTATGGCCCAAAATCTCGGGTTTAGGCACGGGGTGACCATGCTGCATGGGCACGGGCGTGCCGCGACACAGAAGACCGAAGAACAGAGCAGACAGAGAGGTGACACGGTGTGCCCGTGCCATGTGGCACGGTCGTGCCACATGGCACGGCACGACCGTGCCGCCCTGGCACGACCGTGCCACGGGAAATTTTCTGCCGCCTTAAAGTGGCGGCTAGGGTTGCGCTTTGGTGACGGTTTTTGGAAGGCGGCAGCTAGGGTTTTCAAGGGGAAACCCTACCTCACAGACCCTATATAAAGGGGGTCTAGGGCCTTGTTTCAAAACACTCCAGTATAGAAAACACATTGAGAGAGTGAGGTTATTTGTGAGAGAATACAATTGAGAGTATTGTAATTCTGCTCTTAATCACTGAAGTGATTGTGGTGTACTACTCTGCTCATAGTGAAATTTGTCGGTGTGCTGTCGCCGTCCGTGGTTTTCCCCACATTGGGTTTTCCACGTAAAATTCTCTGTGTCCTTTATTCTTGTTTCTTTCATTGTTGTGTTGTGTTCTTGGTTGATTTCTGTTGCATTGTCACATCCTATTATCCCCTTTATTCCTAACAAGTGGTATCAGAGCAAGGTTATAGGATGTCTTCAATCATAAAGGTGGACATACAGAAATTCGACGGGGAGATTAGCTTTAATCTCTGGAAGGTGCAGATGAGGGCGGTCCTCATCCAGCACGGGCTGTGGAAGGTCCTGCAAGGGCCTCACGTCAAACCTGCAGGCACAACGGATGAAAAGTGGGCTGAGGATCAGCAGAAACGGCGTGGGAAGTTGACAAATGAGGAATGGGAGGAACTGGAGCTGAAGGCCGTTTCAGCCATACAACTATGTCTGGCACCTCACGTGCTCCGCGAGGTTCTTGATAAGGTAACTGCTGTTGACCTTTGGGCTAGGCTAGAAGAACTATATATGACAAAGAGTCTAGCCAATAAGATCAGGCTAAAAGAAAGGTTGTACACCTGTCGTATGGCTGAAGGTACGCCTGTCCAGAAACATCTGAATGATTTCAATTCAATTCTAGTTGATTTGGAAAGTCTGGATGTAAAAATTGATGATGAGGATAAAGCCATCTTGCTTGTTGTCTCACTACCCCCTTCATATAAACACTTTAAAGAAATCATGCTGTATAGTAACACGGATACTATATCGTTTGAAGATGTCAAGGCTAACCTTCTTTCAAAAGAAAAGTTTGACCATGACATTCATGCTGACCAGGGTGAAGGGCTGGCTGTTAGGGGTAGGACAACTGAGAAGAAGGGAAACGGTAATAGGAAGAGCCATTCTAAATCGAGAAATCCTCATGCTAATAAAACCTGCCACTTCTGCAAAAAATTGGGTCACATAAAGGCTAATTGTTGGAAGCTAAAGAACAAGAATGAGGACAAGGGTAAAACTGCTACTGCTGACTGTGTGGTAGAGTCTGAGTCAGATGGGGATGTTCTGCTTGCTACTTCTTTAGCTACCACCTCTGGGAGAGGAGTGAATGATAATTGGGTTTTAGATTCTGGTTGCACGTTCCACATGTGTCCTCGTAGGGACTGGTTTGTAACTTATGAACCTGTGGAGTCTGGGGTTGTACTTATGGGCAACGATGCTGAATGCAAGGTTGCAGGGATAGGTACAGTTCAGATTAAAACCCATGATGGCACTATTAGAACTTTGTCTAAAGTGCGTCACATTCCTGATATGACTCGTTGTTTGATCTCTTTGGGTACTCTTGAGTCTAATGGTTGCAAAATCGTCATGGAGAATGGAACTCTAAAGGTAGCTAAAGGAACCATGGTGATGATGAAGGGACTGAGGCAGGGCAGTCTCTACATCCTGCAGGGAGCCACAGTTACAGGAGTTACTGCGGTAGGTACAGCAGATGACACGATGTTATGGCACATGAGGCTGGGCCATATGAGTGAGAAAGGGATGACCATTCTGGGTAAGAAAGGTTGTCTTGGTAACGCTAGTACGGGTAAGTTGGATTTTTGTGATCACTGCGTATTTGGGAAACAGAAAAGGGTAAGTTTCTCAAAGGCTAGTCACCGTACTCAGGGGGTCCTGGACTACATCCATTCTGATTTGTGGGGTCCCTCTAAGGTACCTTCGATGGGAGGTAAGCGTTACATGTTAACATTTGTTGATGATTTCTCACGAAAAGTTTGGGTGTATTTCTTGAGACAGAAAAACGAGACATTCTCAATGTTCAAGAAATTCAAGGCTCTGGTTGAGAACCAGACTGGCAAAAGGATCAAGAAACTCAGGACTGATAATGGCCTGGAGTTTGTTGAATCTGAGTTTGAAGAGTTCTGCACAGCAAACGGCATAGCCAGGCATAAAACCTTGGTCGGGAAACCACAACAGAATGGGGTCGTATAACGAATTAACAGGACATTGTTAGAGAGAGCACGGTGTTTGCTTTCAACTGCTGGGCTTTGGGATCGCAAAGCGTTTTGGGCTGAGGTCATTTCTACGGCCTGCCACCTGGTGAATCGATCACCACACTCCTCCATCGAGTTTCAGATTCCAGAAGAAGTATGGTCAGGTAATCCTGTTGACTACTCTAATCTCAGGGTATTTGGGTGTCCTGTGTATGCTCATGTAAATGAGGGAAAACTAGCACCTAGAGCAGTTAAATGTATGTTTTTGGGGTATGCTAGTGAATCTAAGGGGTATCGTATGTGGTGTCCTGATTCTAAGAAAGTAATACAAAGTAGGGATGTTACTTTCAATGAGTCTGATATATTATCTTCTGGAAAGAATGCTGTTGTTCCTTCTACTGGTGCAGGAACTCAGCAAGACACCAGCATGGAGGTGGAGTTGGAGACTGCTACAGCTCAAGGTGGAGCTGTTGAGGGAACTATGAGGGAAGTCCAGGTCACTGAGCTTGGGGCTATCAGCACTAATCAACCTCAGGAGGAGGTTGAGCACTCTATAGCACGTGATCGTCCTCGCAGGGAGATCAGGAGACCGGCCCGGTACAACGATGATGAAGGGCTGATAGCATTTGCACTTTCAGTTGCAGAGGAAGTGTCTGAAGGAACTGAGCCTTCAAATTATACTGAAGCCATCACCTGCCCAAGTTCACCCAACTGGGTTCAGGCTATGCAAGAAGAAATGGAAAGTCTGCAGAAAAACGGGACTTGGGAGTTATGTAACCTGCCTAAAGGCCGACGGGCCTTAACTGCCAAATGGATATACAAGAAGAAGGAGGGCATTCCTGGGGTAGAGGATGCAAGGTGGAAAGCAAGGTTGGTTGTTCGTGGTTGCAACCAACGGGAAGGTATAGACTACAATGAGGTTTTCTCTCCTGTAGTCAGACACACCTCTATTCGATTATTGTTATCCATTGTGACATTGTTTAACTTGGAGTTGGAGCAGCTTGATGTAAAAACAGCCTTCCTGCATGGTGAGCTGGAAGAGGAGATATATATGAAGCAACCTGAAGGGTTTGCTGTTCCTGATAAGGAACACATGGTATGTAAGTTGAAAAAGTCCTTGTATGGACTCAAGCAGGCTCCTAGGCAGTGGTATAAACGTTTTGACACGTTTATGATTGATAATGGTTATATACATAGTAGATATGATAATTGTGTATACTTTAGACAATATGGTGATGGGTCCTTTATATATCTACTACTGTATGTTGATGACATGCTAATTGCATCTAAAGATAAAAACCTGATTAGCATGCTAAAATCTCAACTCAGTAAGGAATTCGAAATGAAAGATTTAGGTGCAGCTAAAAGGATACTGGGCATGGAGATTCACAGGGATCGAAAGGAGGGAAAATTATACTTGTCTCAAGAAAAATATCTTGAGAAGGTATTAAGCAAGTTCAATATGAGGGACTGCAAGGCAGTGTCTACCCCTCTTGCTGCACATTTTAGACTGTCTGCGGAATGCTGTCCGCAAACAGAAGAGGACATCGGTAGAATGTCCAATGTACCATACTCCAGTGCTGTAGGGAGTTTGATGTATGCCATGGTCTGTACCAGACCAGACTTATCACATGCTGTGAGTGTGGTAAGTAGATATATGCATAATCCTGGAAAGGACCACTGGGAGGGTGTAAAATGGATCCTACGGTATGTAAAGGGAACTGTGGGGAAAGGGCTGGTATTTGATAGAAACAAGGCTGCTACATCTGATGTAGTAGGGTATGTTGATTCTGATTATGCTGGTGATTTGGATAGGAGGAGGTCCATATCTGGGTACATCTTTACCATGTGTGGGGGCGCTATCTCTTGGAAAGCGTCTTTACAATCTATTGCAGCTCTGTCCACAACAGAAGCTGAGTATATTGCTGCCACTGAAGGGGTGAAGGAAGCTACCTGGCTAAGGGGACTGGTAATGGAGCTTGGAATACCACAATCTGCTACTGTGGTATATTCTGATAGTCAGAGTGCCATACATCTGACAAAGAATGATGCCTACCACTCGAAGACCAAGCATATCAGCGTCAAATATCATTATGTACGAGACACAGTTGCTGCAGGAGAAATAATGATGAAGAAAGTTCACACCTCAGAGAATCCTGCTGACATGCTTACAAAGCCACTACCTACAGCTAAGTTCGAGCATTGCTTGGACTTAGTGGGAGTTCACAGTCATTGAGAAGCCCTGCGGGGCATAGCCCCATAGGGGGCATCACCCCTTGGGGTGTGACGACGACGACGGCAATTAAAGACTGGAGATTTTGGTCCAAGGTGGAGATTGTTGGGTTTTATGGCCCAAAATCTCGGGTTTAGGCACGGGGTGACCATGCTGCATGGGCACGGGCGTGCCGCGACACAGAAGACCGAAGAACAGAGCAGACAGAGAAGTGACACGGTGTGCCCGTGCCATGTGGCACGGTCGTGCCACATGGCACGGCACGACCGTGCCACGGGGAAATTTTCTGCCGCCTTAAAGTGGCGGCTAGGGTTGCGCTTTGGTGACGGTTTTTGGAAGGCGGCAGCTAGGGTTTTTCAGGGGGAAACCCTACCTCACAGACCCTATATAAAGGGGGTCTAGGGCCTTGTTTCAAAACACTCCAGTATAGAAAACACATTGAGAGAGTGAGGTTATTTGTGAGAGAATACAATTGAGAGTATTGTAATTCTGCTCTTAATCACTGAAGTGATTGTGGTGTACTACTCTGCTGATAGTGAAATTTATCGGTGTGCTGTCGCCGTCCGTGGTTTTTCCCACATTGGGTTTTCCACGTAAAATTCTCTGTGTCCTTTATTCTTGTTTCTTTCATTGTTGTGTTGTGTTCTTGGTTGATTTCTGTTGCATTGTCACATCCTATTATCCCCTTTATTCCTAACATCCACGCTATCTGAAATCAGTGGTCGAGATTGAAGGCCCAGAGTGTAGATTGAAGGATGCGGCGCCAGAGCTAGGTAATTAGGTTTTGTTCTAGGTTTAG